>OX465106.1:9890035-10455201 GCA_949987565.1 Luidia sarsii | reverse complement strand
TAGGAGTCCTATTATACGCTATCCCTTCCATCCTGTCCCTTTTAATGACGTCCGACAAAAACATGACATCAGCCCGGAATAATCTTGAAAAGAAGACGAAGATGGGAGGAATAGCCGTATTGATATTGTCTGAAATCGCTCACTTTTTCACAAACTACGAATGACGTGTTTTCCTTCCGTGCACAAAATGAGGAACAAATTGTGCAAATAAATTGAATTCCATAGTGAGCACAACAGAGGGGGAAAATGACAAAACGACAAGCGAGCCTAATGTAATTACACCATGCCTCATTAGAATACCTGAGCTATTGGATGGAAAATCGTTTTGTACTCACAAATGATCGGGACAGACGCTCGAAGGCAGAGCCAAAACAAAACAGCGGTGAAATGATAATTTTGTAGATGCCTTGTTATGTGCGTGGCTGATGACAATTTGGATTGTTGTGCCTTTAGCGTTCTATCAATCACTGTTTGCTCTCACACGCTATACACTGTTAAAAAAACGACAGGCCGACAGGCAATTGACCAAACCTTTTGTCCAGCAATTTCTACAAATATCAGCAGTTTCGGAATGAATTCAACCTTCTAATATAACAGTTGGGCCTATTCTTTGCCTATTGGTCAACAATCAAAACCAGGAAAAAACCAACATAGAACTGTTGAACAATTTTGAAAAAAGGCAAAGAAAAGCATTGACTGGACCGGGACTTGAAACTGAGACCTCTGGTTTTGCTTACAAGCACTTTTAGCATCTGAGATACCCATCCCTTAGACGCTAGGACTTTCCAATTATTATTTATCAGTCTTTGCCAGGGATAATAATAGTGTTACTAGATCAAACTGTGACCTGATTAATCACAATGTTGGTTAATTATAGCCCATCCCTTTTTTACAGTGCCGTCGATTTCCGAAAAAAAAATCGAAATCGAATCTACATTCACGCTTGGTTTATTTCAGAAACCTGTATAAACATTTACCATGAGCGAAAAAGCACATCTATACTAACACCAATTGAAAAAAAAAAAGACCTGACCTCTTTTCTGTCTGGAATTTGATGACATGTTGAGGATGAAAGAGATCCTAGGACCTCTGTTTCCCATTCTTCCCTAGAGGAAAAACTGATTTCATTTGTTATCGCACCAATTATGCATAGACACACGACTAAAGGTCTTAGTCTTAGTGCGCGATCTCTGTTTTCTGAGTGCGTCTTTGACAAGGTGTGGAAACAACTATTTGGAAGAACTTTATCTATTGCCCTTTCAATATTTTGTCAATATTGATTCACTATTGATTTTATCCGCACCACAGCTGAAAGTATTAGTAAAAATTCATGTCATGTGCCCAATAGTTATAAGGAGATATAAAGAAAAACTTCTTCTTCTTCTGCTTCTTCTCCTTCTGCTTCTTCCTTGGCTATAGGCCTGGGCGTCAAGACGGACTGCGTAACTAATTTCTTTATCATTAGCTGCAAGAATATTATTATTATATTGGCTATATCCTATACCTGTCGAGTCTCTGACCCACTCACAATCTGGCAACACCGTTTAAGATACACAATTCTCATCGAATTTACGAACTTCCAATCCCATAATAATCTTCGTGTTTTCTTCATCAAATGGCCCCTTCGGAATATTGCACCTCCCGCACAGAACACACACTGTATACCGCAATTTACCACAGTGCCCACAGGGGTGTAGGCTCACATACCACAGGACACCACAAAATCCCCGCTGTGGAATGTCCTGGTGCATGGCCCTTTTCCTCTCACAGGAAAAAACCATGTGTGGTTAATTGTGGTTTCAATGCCGGTTATTTAATATCGATAATGGCAAAATGACATGGTTGTGAACACCCTCCTATCCCTTTCACGTCCTTTCCTCGTTAACCCTCCCTCTCCTCCCTATTCCTTGATCTATCCATTCCTGGCCTGAGTCTGGGACAGTTTTCGGCGAGACATGGGGTCTCACTGTCCCTTGGCTCAGGCCTAATCCTCATTCATTCTGTTCATACATGTATTTATCTTTCATGTACTATATGTTAATTCATCTCAAATGGATTTGAATAAAGTCTCTATTTGAAAGTAAAAAAAAGGCTTTCTTCTTCTTCTTCTTCTTCCTCTTCTTCTTCCTCTTCTTCTTCTTCGTCTTCTTCTTCGTCTTCTTCTTCTTCTTCTTCTTCACCTTTTTCTTCTTCTTCTTCTTCTTCTTCGTCAACTTCTTCTTCTTCACCTTATTCTTCTTCTTCTTCTTCTTTTTCGTCTTCTTCTTTGTCTTCTTCTTCTTCTTCTTCTTCTTCTTCTTCTTGTTCTCCTTCGTCATCCCCCACTTAACCTTTCTGATTACAGTATAATTATTTTGTTTTTCTGATCTCATTTTTCTCGCCCTCACAGTTACTGGAAATGACAAGGATGGAGGACGGTATGAATGACGAGTAATACTACAGCACGTCGTGCACCTATGCATCCTGCCGTCAATGCAACGGTACGGACGCCAGTATCATATAATAAAACAAAACAAATCTGTCATTTTCCAAAAACAAACAAACCACAAAACCTAAAAGAAAACGGAAAACAAATATACAATGGGTAATGACATAATGTACTGCGCAGCGACTGGAACAACGTCTAAGCGGATTAAAAGTGCAAAGTTCAATCCTCGGTTGTTCTGTCTCGAGTGTTCGGTATTGATCTTGGTGGGTTAAAGGATTGAGTTCGGCACCTTTCTGCTTTTTCTGAAGAAAAAAAATGCGATTGACTGACATTCATTCCAGACCTTTTCGTTAAATTTTGCAGAATGCATTTTGAATTCTTAAAATATCCTGCTCAATAATTATGCTTTTGTGAAAGGTGTTCTATAAGTATCTGGCTTCGCTTTATTTTGACTTAGAAGCTTAAAACATATAGGGCCTATTTGAGACAAAATAGTACATAACTAATAAATCATTATCTGTATTGTTTGTTTATGAAAATTACGAGACGTTCGAGGTTTTTCTTCAGAGAGGAAGCATGATAGTAGTGGAATTCTGCAATGCGTGGAGTTGGCCGAGTGCATTAAACTGTGCCAGGGTGTCAGTGCGATTGAGATGCATCTGTGCGTCATATAGGTATAACATGGATGGACATGGGTTGGTTTACCTTCCGTGCAGCAAAACTCGACACAACACTTGCATCGCTCTCCTGCAGAAAATTTTCGATAAACAGTTTGGAAAATACGAAACACTGGTTTTATAAACCCATTGTTTACTATTTCACTGCGGGATTGTTTTGAATTACAAATTACTGGTTTGCTTACAGACCCAAATCGATGTACTGTGTTATGTATAAAACGTAGGCAGAATACCAAAGCCGTGTCCATCTTATGTACTATTATTATCAGTTTTAAATGATCTGTTTTCTTTAAAATATGTTGGTATTTTTTTAAATGTACCCCTTGACTTTACGAAGATTATACATCAATGAACTGGTGATTTATTCAGGGTTTTATTTCTGGAGACTTGCTCGTCGGTATTTGTAACAAATCACAAAGACAGCAATATAGATTTAATTTGAATTTCCTCTCGACGAAGTGAAGATCTGTCAATCTTCGTTTCGCTTGCCGCTTTCCGTTGTGCATTTCGCCGCTACAGTCTTACAAGAACGCCACGAGTAATGTGGCACGTGCAAAACAATGTATCAGCGTTAACAGTATAGAGAAAAGCATGTTGATAATATCTCGTGTAAGATTAAAGACGACCAAGTTGTAAAAAGTACTTTAAAGCCTTACCATGTAAACGAGTAATATGATATTAGAGACATCTAATGCAACGCAATGATGCTTGACAATTTGATTGATAACCGAACAGCAGAGCGGGGAAAGGATTGAGCATTGCGTGGGTCAGGCGATTGGATCCTAAATTGAAACGAAAAAAAAAAACGCCAGCGAAATAATGTATGAACTACGGGCCTCGTGCAAGGTTTTTATGATCGTGATTTGCAAAGTGCAGGAAATGAATTCGACATTGAAGAATGCCAGTCAGAGGGACTTTCTAACGGAAAAATGATAACTCTAGCAATCTTGCAGAAACTGTGCATCGCAACACTCAGCAGACAAGTACATAGCGTTGCATCAGGTAATGGTAGTGTTTAGCGACAATGACACCATTGTTCGAGTGTGTTTCAATTTGAGATATTTTCTGAAAATAAACTAATTTCATTGTTTTAGCTGCAATCGATCTGTGATCTCTCTGCCTCGTATGTACGGGTAGTCCTCTTCTAAAATGCGCTAAAATTGCAGTCCATTCAAGTAGTTCCCATAATGCTGAATATTATGTTATCACTTTTTAGCATGTTCGATCAAACTCAAAGCAAAAGAAGATTTCCCGGACTAAGATTCGAATCAGAACATTGGGTGCAACTTTGCGGCACTCTACCACCGGATATACCATGGCCCTATAAGAGACGCTCTCCCCAATAGGAAATTACCATTACTGGGTTGGAGGTGGCCTGTCTAAAACATAAATTATATATTCGACTAATTCTAAGGGAATCTAACCATTGACTACTGTACTTGAGCTGCATGAATGTACGTCATCCCAACCTAAGTGAAGCAGGTTTGAGTTCATGAGTGTCTTCCATACCTGTGTCTTTCTCCTGTAATTGATAATCATCACTTGTCGTTGTCACGCCACATTTTCCAAAAATCAGATGATAAGGTGAATATGGGAATCGGTTTTAAACGCGGCTATGCTTCCAAACAGTAAGTCAATTTCTTTTTTTTTTTTTGGAGGGGGGGGCAAACGATGCAAGTTTTATCACAAACAAAAGTACAGAGAAATAATATATGATATACATTACTGATAAACCAAAAGCATTGTAACATTCCTGCAATGTTCCTGTACATTTCTTGTGTGAAAAAGAGGGGAAATGCATTTTTTTATGTCGACGTGCAAATGTATTGCATTGTATCCAGCATCTAAAAATCCACAACCCCCAAAGCCTGTGTGATTCGATGATTTCGGGAATAAAGCACAAAACTTCCCAACCGTTTCCAAATGCAGTTCGAAAAGGAGGTTTGGACTGGGTCGAACAGGCAATGGTTCCCCATGCATATAAT
Source organism: Luidia sarsii (assembly GCA_949987565.1). Taxonomy (NCBI): domain Eukaryota; kingdom Metazoa; phylum Echinodermata; class Asteroidea; order Paxillosida; family Luidiidae; genus Luidia; species Luidia sarsii. The sequence continues at coordinate 10,450,111 of OX465106.1, read as the reverse complement.
TATGTTGACTGGCCCTCAATCTCGTGCCCAACTCGGCACGAATTTTACTGTCGGCGGACTTGTGGGGTGTTTTTTTTTCAACGGATGGGAGACGGGTCGAAGAGTGACAGACACGAATTAGGTGAAGTATAGTCTCTTGTCAAGGCTTTTTTTTCTTCAGTGTATTCTTTTCCCCCTTTAGTCCGTCCGTCTTTCTCTCGAGCGAAATAAGCGAGTGAGCGAGGAAGACGGCGCGATAAGGTGCTCTCCTGAAACTTGGAAATAATGTGACAAGTCCAGAGTGAGCTGCCGGAGATGGGTATAGAACTTACTTTCCCATCGTCCTCTCCTCTCTCTCTCCCTCTCAACCCATTCCCCGCCTCACTGGTGGCTTCTCCTTGTCGTCACGATGCCCGACGATTTCGTGCAAGCCCCATTCCCCTCTCTTTGTCTTCTCCTCCCCTCCCCTCCTCTACCTCCTCTCCCTCTCTTTCTCTCTCCACCTCTGTCTCTCTCTACCTCTCTCGCTCTATATCTCTCTCACTCCCCACTCTCCCTCCATCTCTTTTTCTCTCTAACCTCCCTCACTCGCTTTCTGTCTCCTCTCTCTGTCTCCCTCTCTCTACATCCATCTCTCCCTATATACTTTTCGGAGTCTCCCTCTCTCTCCCTTTCCCTCCCTCTCTGCAACTGTCTACATCTCTCTCCCTCCCAACTCTCACTCTCTCTCTCTCTCTATCCTTTCCCAGTCTCCCCTCTTTCCTTTCCATCCCTCTCTTTCTAACTCTCTATCTCTCCCCTTCTCTCTCACTCTCTATCTCCAGTCTCCACACTTTCTCTCAATTCCCTCCCCTCTTTCTAACTCTCTAAATCTATCTCCTCCCCACTCTTTCTCTCTCTCTATCGATTTCTCAGTCTCTCTCATTTCCTCCCCTCTCTATCTTGCTCTTTTACCTTTCCTCCTTCCCCACTCTCTCTCACTCTCTCTCTCTCTCCCTCTCTCTCTTCTCTCTCTCTCTCTCTCTCTCTCTCTCTCTCTCTCTCTCTCTCATCTCTCTCTCTCTCTCTCTCTCTCTCTCTCTCTCTCTCTCTCTCTGTATCTCTCCGCATGAGTTCTTCTCTTCTCGTTAGTGGCCAGAAGCATATAATGATCGCTGCATCTTTGCTCGGGTGCTCATCCGACAACTTGAACTAATCCACAGCTTGACACGTGTAGAGTCGGGCGCATTTGTGTGGGATATTGCGTGGAGGGTAGGGGGGTTGGGGCGTGCAGCATCGCGTTACGGTCGGCTCCATTGGGTTTGAGATGCGGTGGAAGGCACGGATAAAAGCTCACTTTGTAATTACGTCGGACGAGAGGAAGCAATCCTGTCTAATGCTTGACAAGTTTTGTTTTGTCTTTGTTTTGTCTTGTCTCGCCTTTCTCACTGAGAGGCTGTGTGCAACTTCGCCTCGGCCGTGTCGACGCGTAGGCTGTACCACGACAGAGAACATGTGACCTTCGCGGACCCTTGCCCAAGTAGCAATCGGCAAACCCACTCGCGATTCAACGAAACCTCCACGAATGGGAAATGTGACCCCATCAGAGATAGAGAGAGCAGACAGAGAGCAGAGAGCTACAGAGAGGCACAACGACACACAGAGTGGCACAAAGACGCAGAGAGAGACAGCAAGACGGGGAAACAATGAGACACAAAGAGACATAATGAGACGGAGAGACAAGCATATACAGATAGACAGAGAGAGGCAGATAGAGACAGATAGAGAGATAGATAGAGAGACAGGGAGAGACGAAGAGAGAGAAGGCAGAGAGATAGAGCGGGGCAGAGATAGGGAGTGTCAGAAAGACAGGGAGAGAGACAGCGAACGAGGGAGCACAGACAGAGACACAAGGAGACGGAGAGACAAGCATATACAGATAGACAGAGAGAGGCAGATAGAGAGACAGATTGAGAGACAGGGAGAGACGACGAGAGAGAGAGGCAGAGAGATAGAGCGGGGCAGAGATAGGGAAGTGTCAGAGAGACAGGGAGAGATAGCGAACGAGGGAGGCACAGACAGAGACACAAGGAGACGGAGAGACAAGCATATACAGATAGACAGAGAGAGGCAGATAGAGAGACAGATTGAGAGACAGGGAGAGACGACGAGAGAGAGAGGCAGAGAGATAGAGCGGGGCAGAGATAGGGAGTGTCAGAGAGACAGGGAGCGAGACAGCGAACGAGGGAGGCACAGACAGAGACACAAGGAGACGGAGAGACAAGCATATACAGATAGACAGAGAGAGGCAGATAGAGAGACAGATAGAGAGACAGGGAGAGACGACGAGAGAGAGAGGCAGAGAGATAGAGCGGGGCAGAGATAGGGAATGTCAGAGAGACAGGGAGAGATAGCGAACGAGAGAGGCACAGACAGAGACACAAGGAGACGGAGAGACAAGCATATACAGATAGACAGAGAGAGGCAGAGAGACAGATAGAGAGATAGATAGAGAGACAAGGAGAGACGAAGAGAGGGAGGCAGAGAGATAGAGCGGGGCAGAGATAGGAGTGTCAGAGAGACAGGGAGAGATAGCGAACGAGAGAGGCACAGACAGAGACACAAGAGACGGAGAGACAAGCATAATACAGATAGACAGAGAGAGGCAGATAGAGACAGATAGAGAGATAGATAGAGAGACAGGGAGAGACGAAGAGAGGGAGGCAGAGAGATAGAGCGGGCAGAGATAGGAATGGTCAGAGAGACAGGGAGAGATAGCGAACGAGAGAGGCACAGACAGAGACAGCTCGCTAACTCGAGAGAAACGGGCGGATGAATACGCACGAAATCTTTGCGTAAAACCGCGATGCCACGGAACATCCCGTGACCTGCTGAGCAACGCGTGGCCTCGGCGAAGCTCCCCATTTGGAGCCCTGGGATCACCCTCGACTCATCACGCTGACATATAGCGGCAATCCTACGCCCCAAAAAGCGGCGACTGTGGCGGAATGCGGTTACGTGACAAGTCAAAGAGAGATTTAGGGTGAAAAAAAAGGAAACAAAACAGAACCGCAATCGTAAAACCAAGACGCCGTCAACAGGTTTTATTAGAAAGCGCTGAAATCACTTCGATTGAGTGACGTCGGTGCGAGAGCTAAGACAATAACATCAGTGTCGGGGTTGGTGGGGGATGGGGGTTGGGGGGTTGGGTTAGAGGCAGGGAGCCGACAAGTCAAGTCCGAAGCTAAAAAGCAATTAAGACAGGCTTGTCACCTGTCGGATCGCACCACGCCTTACCTCAACGTGCTCCGCGGCTCCCCCCAGTCCGCTACCGGCCAGCCTTGCCCTTGAAATGCTGGCAATTGAGACTCCGACCGGCCAGGCTCGTCTAATCACTGCAAGCGTGTTTACGGCTTTCGCATTTTGAGAATTGTTGCTTTTTTTGGGGGGGGCGGTTTCTTCTCGTAAACTGGGCGCGGATTTGTAATATATAACCCACACCAAATTTGGGGCTGAGGAAGATTTGACCCGAATGAGTCAGTGTTTATCCTCCACATCTTTGTTTAATGTACTTCTGTTGAACGGGTTTTCATATATTATATCTGGGCCCACTGCATAGAGCTGCTTATAAGCACCAAAGTTTCCCAAGCACAAAAAGTCCCGATTCACAAGATCACTTTGCCAGGCCAAGCTTCACCTTTGATCTATGCCAAGTCAAGAATAGTGAAATAGTCAAAAGCAATTGTCATCGCATTGCATTGTGGCTTGCAGTCCTGTTCAAACAAAGATGAACTTTCCTGCATGTATTGATGCTTGAGCAGCTCTTTGAAATTGGCCGCTGGTAATCACACACTCCTTTAGCTTTGCTATTCTGAGCTCTTTCTTTTGTCCTTTGATACGGTTTGAAGGTTTGCATGGTGGAAGTGGAACGTATACGGTGACACCATGTAAAACATCTCTTTTGAGGCGAAGTTTGGCTCTGAAAAGAGCCAGGAACTCAACGTTTCGGGCAGTGTTTACTCTGCCCGTCGTCGGGAGTGTCCGTCTGAAAAGATCCATTGATATGTCTCTTTCTATTTGATGCTATCTATAGCATCATTATTTGCTTTCTTCCTCTTGTCCTTTCCCTTCTCTCAATGTCATCTTTCAAAAGTCCATCATATAAATCTAGGACATCCACTTCTTTTGCCTCTTTTTTTTTTTTAATTAACGACATCTCCCTCCAATACCTCATCAGTCCAATGTATATTATCTTCCCATCCGTCTCCACACCCATATTTCCAAATGTCCCAGTCTCAGTATCAGAACGGGATTAGTGTCGTCACTCGTGTTGGTGAAAACATTATTTGGCAAGCAGGGACAAATGTCCGCTGTAACAAAGGTCAGACAAGGTTTGATCAATATTTTGACCAACGTTGTCAACTACGTTCCATTTGGTAACGTTATGGCTCCATAAAAACCCAAATGAGAGTAATGTATCGAAGTAAATCCACATTCTCAAACGATTTCATGATAAAACCCGACCATGTGTGGGGAAAACGATTTTTCCCGACACACTTGTTTGGCCGCGGCGTTTCTACAGTGCAATTTGATATCTGATGCATTATGCGGAATGTACCAAAGTGCGTATTGCACGCTGACAGTGCTCGTTTCACTTCACCCGATCACCGCCGCGTCTCGATTTGCAGCAAGTATCTGAACGGGGTGTGGGGGTGTGGGGGAGGGGTTGGAAACCGCGCAATTTGACGGGGAGACGTTAGATGTTGGAACAGGGCTTTCACTGCAAGTGGCAGATACCTTGTCACACTTGACTGGCGATCTCCACTCGATATCGCCCGTCGCAATTTTATATTCTTCCGCGCCCCCGGTGAACGGGGCTCTTAAGAAATTGGGGCTACCATTAGGGATGGACTAAGGGGGTGAAGAAATTGTACGAGTCGCAGAGTACAGTCGTCCACAGGACCACCACCTCTCTCTCTCACTATGTCTGTCTCTCTCTCTGTCTCTCGGTATCTGTCTCCCTCTCGGTCTCTGCATCCCTTATACTCTCTGCTGCTCTCTCTTCATCCTCGGACTCAATCATTGTGTCTCTTTCCATACCACTTTTCTCTGCCTCTTAACCTTTTCTCCCATCTCTCTCACAGTATTTATGCTTTCCCTTTCATTCTCATTCGGTCATGTCTCTCTCAATTATAGTCCTTTCCCGCTGTCTCGCACAGTCTCTCCCTCTCTGTACCTACTCTGTTTTGTATAGCTTTCTCTATCACCTCTCTTTTGCCATTTCTATTCCCTCTCTTCAGTCTCTCTGTTCTGTCTCTATATATAGCTGTCTCTATTATATCCTTTCTCTCCCTCCTCTCTCTTCAATGTCTCTAAACAGCTATCGATTATCGGCATATAAGTTTTAAAGGAGATCCCGAGTCACTTCTCTACAATCATTCTGCTCACTGAATGGTGTAATAGGCCGCGCGATGTCCCATACACCCCCACACCCAAAAGGGAAAACTAACCCATCCGATACTGCGACAGAAGCGAACACCATCCCCACACACACACATCTTGTTTGCGAGATTACGTCGAGCACTTTGTGGGTGACAAACAGTGCTCGGTGCAACATCATCCGGCCGGCTATTGCCCGCTATTGCCCGCCCGCCCGTCGCTCAAGTGCGCTACTGCAAGGGGTCTTTTATACGGGCTATCGAGAGTGACGCTCGAACCCGATGCAGACGTACGTAGAGGGAGGCACAGAGAGAGAAAGAGAGAGAGAGAGAGAGAGAGAGGGAGAGAGAGAGAGAGAGAGAGAGAGAGAGAGAGAGAGAGAGAGAGAGAGAGAGAGAGAGAGAGAGAGAGAGAGAGAGAGAGAAAGAGAGAGAGAGAGAGAGAGATGAGAGAGAGAGAGAGAGAGAGAGAGAGAGAGAGAGAGAGAGAGAGAGAGAGAGAGAGAGAGAGAGAGAGAGAGAGAGAGAGAGAGAGAGAGAGAGAGAGAGAGAGAGAGAGAGTGGGGCGATAACAAGAAAGTGCATTACGAAATACCGTGCGCGTTTTTATAGAGGGTATCATAAGTGCAAGATAGCAAAGGTTCGCGGTACTTTTGTCCCTCCTCCAGACGTTCAGACGTCCGAACTCTCCCGGTTAACGCGGGTCACGCTCGGCTGGGAGAAAGTCCACATTTTCTGCTCAGTCGCGAGTATATAGCAGTTAGCACCGGCTCTTTCCCTAACGTTTGTGCTCATTGGGTTTCGTGGCTTTTCGCTTCGCGGATAGCGGTGCGCGTGGCATATCCAGCGTGTTTTATATGTTTGCACGCAACGCGTGACAAAAATCTCAGGTGGTGTGATAGTCGGACTAAAATGGTCTAAAGCCTATTGTTTTTATTGTTGAATGCAAACTCGTCCAAAATATGACTAGAAAGCCACTCAAGGTTAAGGGCTAAAGGAAGAAGGAGATAGAGAAGGACCCAGGAAGGCTCGAGATAGGAATTAACATTTCTCTTTAAAAAGGGCAAGATCGTCAGCAGGGGAAAAACAAGAACCAGGAATGGAATTCCAGAGAGAGGCAGAACGAGGGATGAAGCTGAACACAACCCTATTGGTTTGTCCTCATGGTGTGCAGGCTCAAGGAAAGCGTTCGTGTATACAAAGCTTTCAAAATTGGACGGTAGGCCTATGTTGATCTGAAACCTCTGCAGTTGTAGCATGTGACTGGAGCCGTAATTCGGTAACTTACCGCGGCATTTGGGAAAGTAACTCTACCTTGCGCTCCCAGCCGGCCGTGAGTGCCTGGTCAAATTTCACACATAGTTGGCGCTCTCTATAGTTACCGCGGGCCGAGCGGAAAGTTTCCACTTATGGCCAGTGAGTTTGACATCATGGCGCGCTAACCGAACGGGGACGTGCGCTGATTCAATGCTGCCGTTCCTCGGCAAAGTCGCGGGAGTTTGAAACAAAAAGGTAGTCCAAATTGGATGACGAAAATAACACGAAATTTATGCCGGCTTAGTTGGTAGTTTGTGGATCCATAGGTCCGTTATGTTTTCGTATTCGTATATCAGCTACCACAACGCTATCAAAGTGCTGTATTGGAAGGGTCACTGCTGATTTTGCTAGCTTCAAATAACTATACCCGGTACACAGGGAGGACGTAGAAGACGGTAAAGCAGCTCCGGTGACCAACCAATACTTGAAGAAAGTGGAGATTCTTTGCAAGATCTTGACCTGTATCCGTCACCTGTATTCCCAGCTCCCTAGCTGATGCATGAGCCCAGCTCAGTGTAAAAAAAGGACAGGGCAAAACTGTTTTCCAAAGGTATGAATTCCTCGGTTCTTCCCTGAACAGCACTAAATCAACAGAGAGTGATCATATGGCCTGGTTCCGTTGCATGAAAACATTTTGCCAACTTGCTATGCAGTAGTCGGGAGAAGCCTCCAATCCAGTCCAAGCTCGTCCCGTCGCTCGCATTAGATGACCCATTTGGATCAGTGTGGTTGCTCGTTCGGAGGGGAAATGTCTTTTTGCCTTGTTCTTGCAGCTGAGAAGAGGAAGAAGTGTATCCATCTCCAGCTCTTCTTGCAAAATTTGTTCATAGTGTTGTCCATGATATTCGGAGTATTCCCAAGAACCACAACTCCCTTGCCTCTATGAACTATACAGTGCATTGTCAATATTCACAACAAGACGCATGACACGACATTCATTTGTTGGTAGCTATATGCAATTTTCCATTACCATGCGTCATTCTATTGAATGTGTCCTTCGCCATGGATACCACCAGACTGAACAACAAGTCACTCTATAAGATTGCCAAAGTTCATGAGCAGATTTATTTGGCATCGAATGGTAAACGTTGCAAAAGTAAAATGCAGAAGACGCGACCACACTATACGTACACAGATGCTATAGGCCTACACCGATTCCTCATCAATTTTGTAAAAGACCATATGCTAACTCGTGTCTTATAGGCCTAAATGTGTTCCTGTATAGGGATCATTAAATAGAATTCCAACCTCATCTCCGTTTCAGGTATTTCTATGCTGTTACATGAATACCACTGATTGGATATCATGCAAATGTCTGTATATAATATAGTTGGTATTTGACACTGAACAAAGGGTGCATGTATCGAAAAAAGTCATTCCGAAGAAACCTCTTGACGCGAGTATTATAGTTCTACTTCGCCGTTTGGTTTTTGGACAAGGGGGAGGGACAGGTGATAGCAGAACGAGATAATTTCCGTTTCGGTCCAGACACGCCAACAATCGATGAATATGACGGGCGCCCATTGAGACCGCGATACGCGAGTCCTTGACGGTATACCGAGCAAGACCGCCGTTGGGCGGCGCGGAGGGTCCCATAGAAGATCCGCTCGGTCGCAGGCTCGGCACCAGCATGGTGACCCCATGCCAGTCGTCATTTTGCAGCGGAGTTCTTAAATGGTCGGCCTGTATGTTGGTTTTACTGAGTGTATATACGTTTCTGTATTAAAGTAACCATGCACGAATGAAGCTGGTTTGACGTTTCGATCTTAGCTATAGCAGGACATTTCTCTTATTCTCTAAGGCAGAAAAGGCTGTTTTAAAGTCATATACACAATGTTGCAAACTGCTTACTGAAATAAATCTCCAAAAAACAAAGCTCAAGAATGTCGAAGACTCAATGTTTCCATCCCAGCAGAACCTTTCTCATTTTTTATTTTTTATTTCTATATTGTTTTAGTTTCAATTTTGGAGAAATACGTTGTAGTTTGTAATTCAAACTCCATTCCTACTTTTAAAAAAAGCCCAAAGAGAATTAGACTACACTGGGATTTACATGGCACCAGTGGCTCCAGTCAGAACCATTCACCCTATAACTGCCGTGTATCACCAGGGATTATATAAATCATTCCATTTTGTTATAGTAGAAAGTCCGACGTTTCGATTGTAAGACCTTTTGTCGACTGGATACTATGCCTGTCTTCTTTTTAAAGGGATCACGGTTGGATGGAAGCGTCAAACCCTATATTTCATGTACATTTCGGTCGTTTAACTTAGTAAGGAATTTGGAACAAGCTCGTATTACGTGTTTTATTCTATTTTAAATGTCTTTATTTAACAGTTGACCTGTGGGATATACTGTCTGACAGGTTTTGGGAGTCTCTTATGATTTATGAGGGGCGGTAATCAGAGTAATTGATATATTGATATAGATTGATGAAGCCCTAGTCATGTTAGGTGCACGTGAGGAATTCCAGTTTGAACAATAATGCTTATAACGTATTACGAGCATAGGTCTACATATCTTCTGTCCTATCTGTCACTGAATTTCATGCGATGGTAGGATCGGGAATGGCTTGGAAGTTTGTGATCTGAATGCATGTTTCTATGCCTGTATCTCATTTATGTGCTTTTTCATTCGTGTCATTTCAGTACATACAGCCTTTTAACTGCAATATCGAGGTCGATAGTGCGTATTTAAAGGGTAATTTTACAAGGGACACAAGTATGCTCTTAACCGAATGCTAAATATTGGCTACGCTTGCTGGCGTATCATGTATATAACACTTTATGTTCTTTGATATCACTGCGCTATGTGATATACCGTATCGGCAGCCGCTCACGCGCTCATTGTTGTAGGCCTATGTTTTCTTACTTTTTTATGCACGCTAGCTATAGTGAATATCGGGACTTGCTAATGCAAAGCATTAATCCATCAACGTTGTTATGTCTCACAGACGCAATTGTGTAACGTTAATATTTATTGCCTCGTGTTTTATTCGGAATAGAATACAATATGATTATGCTGTACGTTTAACATTAGGTATCCATACGGTTTATCAGTCGATATGCCATAGACGGTTTAACATTGGGTAAGACTTGCATGCCAGTTGTTGAGACATTGATCCTGCCTTGGATCCTAATACTCTGTCTATATCTGCATGATATGTTTCGCTGTCGCAGTCGAACAAAACATAAAAAACAAACAATAAAAACAGGGCAAAATTTGCGCAAATCTACAAGACGCCTGATTATTCTGGACGATGACTGCCCAAGGTCGGGCTGACGTCACTGTGCACATGACGTGACGTCATTACATGGCAGCGAAAATAAACAAAGCAGGGCGCAATGAAGTCAACATGGTGAGATTTTTCGGCACAACAATGGAGCTACCTAGTTTGAATGAGTTCAATCGGGTTGGAATAAACAAGTTGCTTTTCTTTCTAGCGGCACTCTACTAGCAACACTCTTACGTGGGGGATTTACATAAGGCACCGAGAAAGGCTTCGGAGTTTGTTGTTGTTTATATTCTTTGCTTTGTTTATCTTTCTGTTTTTCTCTTTTCTAGTTTTTTTCTGCTCGAGTAAAGCTCTTTGAAAAATGCTGTAAAACCATGTGCATCGGAACGGCCAAGTAGGACTGGTCACGTCATAGGCTTATCTACCTATAAAGTTCGGGATTGATGCATCCTGGGGGTAAACGAGACGGCAGTAGGCAACGCATTAGGAAGGGGGATTTTGTTTTCTTTGGCAAGCCCTCTCACCCAAAATGAATGATCACACCACTCGCCAAAATTGCATCCAGAACGGAGGGTATAAATTTGGGCACTTCAGTCGCTCATGCGTTTGAGGCAAGCCAGGGGTTTATAGTAGCTGCTATGCCCCGGCGACGTATCATGCGATTAGCGTAGAGCAAGGGGACTTGTATCTTATTCCCTTTATGGCAAAGAGTCACAGTAGACCTATACCTTAGCCGTGTCAATGGCTACAAGGAGGGAGATAACGCACAGTGTTATATGCATGGCTGCAGCTGCTGCTATTGCGATACATATCAGTGGCTGCTGTAGACTGCCATGGTTTTTGAAGCCGTAGCTTAGAGGCTAAACGCTGCTAAATGTTTGTGGGGAGATTTTTTTTCCTGCGTCGGCTATGGCTTAGGATTTAATCGCCATTCTCTCAGTGACTGCAAAACAGGAATTACGCTTTCACCCCGGGATGAAATTCTACCCCCTCGTCCATGTTCTGCATCTTTTCTTCGGACCCGTATAGCCAGTCGCCTCTCAAGATGCTTAATTTGCTCTCGTGGTAGAGGTCAGTTCTTAGGAAAGGGTCTTATGAATCACTGACACTGACTTCCATAATATGAAGATGGAGACTCACCGTCCAGTGCTATCTGCACTGGTATCCGAGGCCACTCACAGCCATTTTTTTGGCTATTAATCTCTGCAGCAATATGAACGAGGGAACGGGTATAGACCATGTTAACAAGGCTGACAAACCCACAGCATGGCGAGTGGTTAAGAATGGTCCACCGGGACTCACCGACCAATTCCCTGCGTGACCCAATTATACAGGGCACGATATCAACGCCACTATCGGCACAGCCGATCCACTAACGAGTCACCTTGGCCTTCACCAGCCGTACACGTACATAGTTACAAGCAGGAACCCTGTTATGTTAACCTTCGCGCACATCGTAGCTGCACAACTCACATCACGTAAGCGGCAATTAGTTTGGTATGGAAGCAGCGATCAATGGCATGATTGCATTCAGTTGGAAATTGAAGGCCCCATCACCAATCATTACCGCACGTAGCCACCATTGGCAAAGAATCATGTGCCCCATTCAAACTCTGTACGCAGAATAAATCAACTTAGGGGGGATTATATCGTCCAACCCTTGGTCTGCATCGTTCCATCATCACATGCCGGAGGTTGCTCCCTGATTTTGACCTACACAATAATATTGAAGCAATACAAAATATGTTTCAAACTGCTCATGGACGTAAACGACCTGCATTGGAAAAGATCCTGGTAGGGTCGAAACCTTAGCCCGATACAATTACCATGCAGTACACATTTTGACTACCGTTGGTCAAAATTGTTGGCCGACTAGTACCTTTTTCTTTTCCTTGTCCGACATTCCGTAACGAAGTTACAACAGCACAGCAGCACAGCAATTGTGCCGACCGAAGTGCGATGGGATTGGGAGTCTGGCTCGGCGGGTTTCTCATCTGACATTTTGTGAACGATCAGAGTCGACCCAGATCTTCCCCGCATTAATTTCGTTACAGCCGAGGGCGGGTGTGGGGATTGATCACTTGCTCTGGTCGGGTGACGCGATCTTTAGAGTGATCGGTACGAACCTGCATGGTGCCTCTGACCCCAAATGAACAAGGAGTATGACACTTCGGTTAAAGGCCCTATACAACATTGGACAAAGTCAACAGATTGCCACAGTTCGTATGTCAAACCATTAAACATTCCAAAAAAGAAATACTGCGAAGGTTTTAGCTCAAATTGTAATGTGTTTTCGCACCGTTCTGTAGTGTAAGAAAAAGTTTATTACTCGCGAGTAATAAGCTATTATTTTGTCGATGTTTGAGTTGCGCTTTGTGTTGCCTGTCATGCTAGCTAATATGGATGTGCAGCAGTCTTGTAGGTTTTCGCACCGTTCTGTAGTGTAAGAAAAAGTTTATTACTCGCGAGTTATAAACTATTATTTTGTCGATGTTTGAGTGAAGATTTCTCGAGAAGTACACCGTCCCAGACCGTTAGATTTTCAACATGAGGATTCTATCATGACCATCTACAAACTGTATGGATCAGGAACGAGCGGTATCTAAATGTTCACCATTTTCGCATCACAACAAGTTGACTTGCCAATTCAGGGGTTTTTAATAACTAAAATGAAACGTGCATAATTATAATCATTACTTTTTATGCCATCTATGCGCTTCTCCGTTGCCTACTTTATATGGTAAAAGTTTCTCAGGTACATATATTATTTCTACACCCATGGACCCTCAAACTGATCAAAATTCCAAAATAAAATCGGTATTGTCCCTATATAGTTAGGCCCTACACATTTTCTCTGTAAAACAGCAACATGAGCCATGCAAACAAATTTTATATTTTGTTCTCAATGAAGGAATTGACATTCAGCGCATGTATACATTGTATTTGATATCGATATGGGGAGCCTGCAGTGGTCAGCATTGGACTGCGTTGGCGGATTGAATCATCCGGTTGCGTCTACTCGATCGGAGCGTACGGGGGTGGCCTTCGCAGTGACTCGTCCAAGCGGCCCGGCGACGCCATGTTGTCACTGCCTTGAGGCGGATGCTGCGCATGCGCTTGGGCATGCGCATGCGGATGTGCCGCGGTGTACGGGTTGCCAGCGGCGCAGTCGCAGGGGACCGCCGCGTGCCCGCGGCAGGACGGCGACCCGCAGGCGTGGCCGCAGGGCCGGTAGTGGTGCGGTGCCGCCGACTGGCGGCTGTACTCGTCCAGGATTCGGTGGTGCTGGTGGTGGGCTCGCTCCCCGCCAGCCACCGGCTCGCCGTACGCGTAGCACGGCGCCACTGCGGCCGGCGGTGCCCGCATCACGATCAGCTCCGTCTCGTCGTCTATCAGCCGGTCTTCGCGGCAGCACTGCCGGTAGGCCTCGTAGATGGCGCAGAATACCAGCACGATGCAGGCCACCATTAGGACGTAGTATAAGATTTCCATGGCCGGGCTGTGTGCGAGGGGAGAACAGAGGAAGAGGTAGAGAGATAGAGACAGAGAGACGGAGATAGAAGCAGAGACAGAGACAAAGACAGAGACAGAGACAGAGACAGAGACAGAGACAGAGACAGAGACAGAGACAGAGACAGAGACAGAGACAGAGACAGAGACACGGTGACGGAGACAGAGACAGAGACAGAGACACAGACAGAGACAGAGACAGAGACACGGTGACGGAGACAGAGACAGAGACAGAGACAGAGACACGGTGACGGAGACGGAGACAGACAGGCGGAGACAGGGATAGAAATTACATTACAAGTCATAATCACCAACAAACATCAACCTTTAGCGATAGCAGACAAGTCATGTTTATACCTGTTTCTTCAGACATAATGCATGCCAATTTGACATCCTTGCGTTTCCATGGTAATTAGTCGAGTACGTTATCCCCTTCCCTATCACAAATACCGTCATTAAAGCCCCTACACAACATTGGTAAGATCGAAAAACAGAAATGTTCACCGATTTACATGGAACTTATACAGTTTGAAAATGGTTATGGTAGTAACCTCGCACTGAAATATTTCTGCATAAAATGTTGTATTTTGGAGGAAAAGAAATCCTTTACGTCTCACCCCTAGATCTAATAAAAAAAAATCGGAACAATTTTTTTCGGAATACTGCAATTTCGCGAAACAAATGAAGCGGTTTTTCACTATTTTCTCCAGACTCGGTTGGTGGATTGAGCTGAAAGGTTCACAGGTGTGCTATTTCATGCATAATATGTTGGATCAGACAACGTATGGATGCTATTCTTTGACCTCGACCAATGTTGTGTTATCCATTTAAAGAACGGGATGGGGGGGGGTCGGGGCGCATAATGGCGCTTTCCGATAAACCTCGATATGCATCGTATGGGAAAGGGCCGTAACGTTTCCCACAGACAAGACGGGCGCACGCCGCTGCAATGACTAATGGGAACTAGGAGTAGTCGTTAACATGCCCGTAACGCGATTCCGCGCGTGATTATAGCGGGCGTGCCCTTGCCCCGACCAGGCGACCGGGTTACCGGGGCACGCACGCACGGCCGCCGCATCAACAGCGATGGTATCAGGCCGTGTGTTCTTGTCTCTCTACAGCCAGAGACCACCCTGTTAGCGATTCTAATCGAGGCCTTCCCGGTACCCGATACTGGCCAGATGAAATCGAGGCGGCACACGAGAGGAGCTGAGCAACTGGCGCGGATGGGCCTAAAAGGATTTCTTCCCCTTAAGTACGGGATAATCGTGACGCAGTGTCGCACCTATGCATACCCTAATTCTTTCTCTCGACCGTGTCCTGCGCTGTGTGTTGCCTGTCATGCTAGCTAATATGGATGAGCAGCAGTCTTGTAGGTCTGGAGGCCGGCCTTGGTATGGAGGCCGGCCTCGGTCTGAAGGCCGGTCTCCAGACCACATTTTGCTGGTATCGATCTCGGTCACGGTCTCAGAACCTACCAGTCTGGAATATTTATCTGGTCTCTCTTCGGGACCGCCTTTATTTACCACTACTAGCCTATTCAACACGTGAAATTACGTTGTTCTAAGCGTCGGGTTTGTTGAAAAACAATAGGCCTACAGAGAGTGTTGTTTCCTATTAACAAATAGTACACGACAATGTCTATACATAAACTCCATGCATCCTAAGGTGGGAGTTGGGAACATTGCATCTTAACCAATAGCTCTTATTAATCTGTGTAGCCTTATAAAAATTATGCTAGGGTTCAATCAACTTCCCAGTACCATACCGGTACCATGGAGGTGTTCACCATTTGTTTCAAATGAGAATAGAATTGTGTACGAAATCAATCATACAAAATAACGTCTTTGCTTGACTTTTTTCTTGTGCCATTCTTTCATTAACTTAGGTCTCGGTCTCGATCTTCTGGTCTCGACCTTCTGTTATCTGGTCTCGGTCTCGACCTTCTGGTCTCGGTCTCGGTCTCGGACTTTCATGGTCTCGGTCTCGACCTTCTGGTCTCGGTCTCGGTCTCGGTCTCGATCCAACCCAAGCCCTAATCCCTATTGGTGTGAAATGTGTGGCCCCATAGCCTCTAATCACATTCACGTCACTTTCCAAATGCACTTTGATAACGGTTGGTCCATGCACACTCAGCCAACATTTTGAAAAGCAGTGGCCAAGACATCATCATGTATTTTATAGCACTAGTCACTCCCAGCCAATCTGTCAGATTAGTGTGGTCTAAATCAACTCCCAACCCCCAACATGTCCGATAAACCAAGACAAAGTCTTGGCGAAATCTATTTTGCCCGATAATGCTGAGCCCAAAGGTTTTACAGCGTTGATGGTGGAAACCTAGCCAATGACTGAGTCTGAGTGGTTCCGAATAAGACAAAAAAACCTGAACCTCGAACGAAATGCTGTCCGAAATCTCATCCGAGACATCTTCCCTGGTCACTGGTATACCTTTCCGTCTGCAGCAAGGCCCACTGGCCGTCCTGGTACCCGTCATCCCAAGACATGTCACTGACGAGTCGGTGAGTGGACAGTCAGTGTAGGTCAAAACCCTCCCGGAGGAGTCCGACCTTCGAGCGAGCGGCGGTCAGACGGTGGATCCTAACTCCAGCAGCGCCAGCCAACGTTCCAACAGGCCGACATCTAACGGCAACCAACGGAAAAGACATTATTTCAAGCATTTTGGAAACTTGGCAAATACAACTTTGTCTGGACCGTGACTTGAACCAGAGACCTCTGGTTTTGCGTACCAGCGGTCTTGGATATCCGGCCCTTAGATGGTGACCTCCGAAATACAGTCAACTATAATATTTACCGGGGTCGGGGTGCAAGTCAGAAACATTGAACCATTAAATGCCGTATATCTCCATGGACCACACCCTCAAGTTTCATTCAGAGGGAAACGATCAACTATTGTAAACCTTCAGTTCAAAGTAGATGCAGCATGTTTTATTTAAATTCAACAAATAAAAGTTAAAAGAAAATGGCAAAGAATCCTGTGCCTTGACCGGAATTAGAATGCTAGACCTCTGGTTTGCGTACCAGCACGGCTTACCACCAGAGCTATGCAGCCCTTAGATGGCGGCCATTTTGGGAGCGGACTTCCCCGGCGGGGCTCCTGATCCCATGATGTGAGGCCGATAACAGACACGGGATTGAGAAGAATTATTCTGAAATACCTTACTCTTTCAACACTGACTTTCCCATTAATTTTGCTCTCCCACACACTCTCATTTCAGTCCCCGCACCTAAATGGCAAAAATAAAGTCCATCTTCGACCATTATTTTCCTTATTAGTTCAAGGTTCTGTCAAACTATAAAATGTGGTCTGGCTCCGACCTTAATTACCTTTGTATTTTCTTTTTAAATGACGGACAGAACAGGTCAGAGGTCGATTCAATATGCAGCGGACCTATTTATTTAATCAGTAAAACTGGAACGGCAATTCCATCTCGGCTCATTGGAACCTCGTTATGGTTGTTTTCCTACAACATGGGACCAATTTTAAACACTTATGAACAATACAAACAACAATACAAAAACAAAGCAACATTTTCTAAACATCATGGTTCTGAGTAGGATGCATATGAACTGTCTTTCACGCTTTTCAAAAGTAAACAGCAGTTAACAACCACGGGGCGAACTTTCTACTTTTTAACTTTCTATTTGGACGGCTTAACGTACGGGCATTCCGATAGACGGATGTTACTATTGCATCGGTTCGCTTAGCTTTGCAGCTCGCCTAAAAAAAGACCGACATGCAAGATGTTGGCATTGGGGACGTACGTCTGACCTTGTCCTTCACTTCGTCTAGAAATGTTCAACTCTATAGGGATTGTGGCCTATATGCGTTCTTCCAGAATCGTGTCAGTACGAAGCTACGGCCTGGCTTTCCCTTCGGCCCGTCCCGTCTCCCGAGGGGCCACCCATGCACGCCTTGGACTGGCGCTGTGTTTCCTTTCCGCTGAAATGACGGAGTAAGGAGCATCGTCTGCAATATTGATTCGGTTCGTATTAGGGCATGTGCGCTGGGGCGTGGAGGAGTTACCTCTGTATTACACGCATGGGCGGAGAATGACTCCATGTTTTCCAGGAGTGGGCTGCGACCATGGGCTGGTTTTCTCATCCCCTGAGGATCATACTAGGAATAACAAGTACAGTCATGGATCCATATCAAGGGGGGTATACAAGCTGTATCAATACAACATTGGGAAGATCGGAGAACATCGATGCCCACAAAATTATTTCCTTCTAATTTACAGAGTTAGTAGATGGCCGGTGCGAAAACCGTGATTTTTTTTTTTTTTTTTTTTTTTGGGGGGGGGGGGGCTCTTTCTACTTTCTCAGATTACAATTTGAGCTTAATCCTTCGCAGGATTTCTTTTTTGGAATGTTTAATGGTATAACACACACACTTTGGCAATCTTTTGATTTTTACCAATGCTGCATAGAGCCTTTCAGTGTATCAAATAGTACGACTGTATATCGAATAGTAGGGGCCTATACAGAATCCGTTTCAGTTCATTTCTCACGAATGTAGAGGGCCTGACGCATCGGCCTATGCAGCACCTTGTTTCAACGGCAGAACATTCTGTTTATCATTACTTAACTCATCCCATGTCTTTCATAGTTCAAGTTTGAATAAAACAAGTCGGGGGTTGTAACACGGTGTGTCAAGCGTTAGACGCACTTAAAGCAGCTATCAGCACGCACATGTTCTCCTTTTATTGCATGGGGAGAATCGTACGACTCCTGCCTGGCGCGTACTCGAACTCTTTTCCGACTGGGCTCTGATTTTCAGTGAGTCGGACTCGAGTCACGATAACAAAGGACTCGGACTCGGACTCGGATTGGTACTCGAATCTACTGACTCGAGTTCAACTGGGCTCTGATTTTCAGTGGGTCTGACTCGAGTCACGATAACAAAGGACTCGGACTCGGACTCGGACTGGTACTCGAATCTACTGACTCGAGTTCAACTGGGCTCTGATTTTCAGTGGGTCTGACTCGAGTCACGATAACAAAGGACTCGGACTGGGACTGGTACTCGAATCTACTGACTCGAGTTCAACTGGGCTCTGATTTTCATAGAGTCGGACTCGAGTCACGATAACAAAGGACTCGGACTCGGACTCGGATTGGTACTCGAATCTACTGACTCGAGTTCAACTGGGCTCTGATTTTCAGTGAGTCGGACTCGAGTCACGATAACAAAGGACTCGGACTCGGACTCGGACTGGTACTCGAACCTACTGACTCGAGTTCAACTGGGCTCTGATTTTCAGTGAGTCTGACTCGAGTCACGATAACAAAGGACTCGGACTCGGACTCGGACTGGTACTCGAACCTACTGACTCGAGTTCAACTGGGCTCTGATTTTCAGTGAGTCTGACTCGAGTCACGATAACAAAGGACTCGGACTCGGACTCGGACTGGTACTCGAACCTACTGACTCGAGTTCAACTGGGCTCTGATTTTCAGTGGGTCTGACTCGAGTCACGATAACAAAGGACTCGGACTCGGACTCGGAATCGGACTGGTACTCGAATCTACTGACTAGAGTTCAACTGGGCTCTGATTTTCAGTGAGTCGGACTCGAGTCACGATAACAAAGGACTCGGACTCGGACTTGGATTGGTACTCGAATCTACTGACTCTGATTGGAGTTGTAAAAGTGTGTAAGCCGAGTGCTTGCTATCTTCAAAACCATGAGCAAGAGATCTTCGATTCATTAATGGAAATAGAAATTTACCCTTAAGAGTTTCTCCAAAAGCCAGTTGTTTAAGTTCGACCAAGGCCAGATTGAGGCTAGACGAGATGGGATGTACTTTTAAAATCTGGAGATATCCAGCAATTTACACTTACCTCTATTAACATTACAGCATTTGAGTCTCAAAGGAATAAACAACCCCAAAACTGGTGCGCATCATATAGGCGGTGGTTGAGGCGGCTTTGTCTGCATGTTACCGTCTCGCTACGTGGTCGACGTTGTGATACAGACACTAAAATAACGTGTAATAACCCTGGTTGCAAAATGCACTCATTATGCGAGTAAACTAAAACGGCAACAGATGTTCGGGAAATCGTGGGATCTGCAACAGTAATGACAGCGCCACAGAGCACCCCCCCCCCCCTCTTATAAAAGAACACGGAACACAAACCCAGATCGATCCAATCTAATTTAAATATGGATTCTTGATTGCACATAATCGCCCATCACTACAAAACGAGACCATTGGTGAAGATACAACTACAGCAAAGATCGATACTCATTTCAAAAATTCTGCATTTCAACAATCGACAAGTTGTTTTCTTTTATTAATAATCAGTGACTAAGATGGCGTGATAAATAACAGCTATATACAAAACTCTACAGTAACACCCCCCTTCCTTTCACTTCAAACATTTACATTTCAGCTTTCGTATCGCAATAAATACTATAGTACATCAGGGATTCCATGTTTACAGTATATAATATCCATCCAAACTGCCGTCGACTGCATGGAATCTGCCAGCGATGGCATTCATACATGCGCATTGGCTCTAGCAATAGCTTGCCTGGGTCATGTTTGTGTTTGGTGCCTTCGATGACAGTCAATTCCAAATGCCATTCACCACAGCGGCGTTCGCCGAACGGCACAAGGTGCGCTTTATTAGAAATGGAATAATTGAATCGCGGGAGACGGCGAATGGGTAGCTAGCTCACGAAATCACCGGGGCAGAAAAATGGAAGTGGGTTGCTTGTAACAGCGGTCGGGGTCATTATTTTGTGTTAGGACGCCAACCTTCACCGTGATAGTTGCACACGGGAGTCCGTCTCCTTCACGCCATGTTTGCCCAACGGCAGCGAAAATAACTAATCTGGTTGGGGCATGACGATTCCATTACTGACCTCATTGCACAAAGGGACATTTCTTAAAGATATTTTAAATGGTATTGAAAGAGGTTTAGCAGCTGGCAAATCGGGAAGAATCTCGCCCCAGATTTTACCCCACTTGGGAAATTGTTTTGCAGTTGAATTGGGTCTTTTTCCTCCATGAATCACGAATCTGCAAAGGAGGGATTGTATGAGCAACCACTTACAGTGACCGTGGTTAGTTACCGGTAGTGCTGGGTTGGATGTGAAAAGATTCTGGTCTCCGTAAGCCACATTGTCGAGCGCACAATATAATTATTTTGGGGCTGGAGTCGCCTGACAAGCGTCCGTCAGTGCTATATCGAGGTGGCGGGGAGGCAGCGAGGGAAATTAATCATCCGAAAGTCGGTAAGGTAAATTATTTGTATTTCGTTCACGGTAACGATGGCAACGCCGCCGACGTCCTTGACTGGTGCAGAAAACGATTAGTCCACGCCCGGCCGTGCGTCACGCGCCGAACTCGTCCACACTCCTGGCCTTGGCCACGCGAGGGCGCCCTATCTTTTCGTTGACGTACACGTGACCGTCCTCCAGGCGCTCGCCGTCGCCGGCTCTCCACGGCCAGGGCGCCGTGCCCAGGCCCAGGTCCGGCTCGCCCGGGTGAGGGCAACTGCAGGCGCCCGGCCCGGGCACCGACGTGCCCCGCTGGAACTTGTGCCTTCGCGCGGCCGCCGTGGCGGACGAGCGGCAGGCGATGGTGGGCGAGCTCTGGCGGCCCAGGATCTGCAGCTCCAGGTCGTCGGCCCGCCGTGCTGCCGTGCCGCAGCTGGTCTGCGGGTCGGAGCGGCGGGACAGCGTGCCGGGCCCCGTGCAGCTGCCGGCCCGCACGCAGCCGGAGCTCTTCACGCCGAACGGCCGGAGCTTGATGCTCTCCGGCTTGGGTTTGAGCGGCGGTTTGTTCTGCTTGAAGGTGCGTCTAACGCCCTGCCCCTCGCCCGCCTGGTGGGCCGGCACGGGGGACTTGGCCACCATTGTCTCCAGCTCCTTGGAGCGGAAGGAGAAGCGTAACTTGTACGGCACGTGGTGAGAGCGGTTGGCCCGCCGCCGCTGCTTCAGCTTGATGACGGAGTCGTTGACGTAGCCGTTGGGGGCGTTGTTCAGCTCCTCCTGCTCGTCGGGTCGGGCGCGGAAGAGGAACGGCTCCCAGACCTCGTCCGGCCCGGGCGCCGAGCGCCGCCACAGTGGCTCCCGGCCCAGCAGCTCGTACGGGTCCGAGTACTCGGTCTCGTCGCGGTAGCGGCTCACGTTCAGGTAGAAGGGCGACGGGGGAGGTGAATCGCCGGCCGGCGTGGAGTCGCCGGCCAGCGGGACGGGGACCGGGGGCACGGGGCCGGAGGGCAGGGCGACGGGGGCCGGCCTACTCGGCGGCAGGTCGTGAAGCAGGATGGCCGTGCTCGACTCGAAGTTGTCCATGACTCCGACCGTGATGCCTACCGTGGGCGTGCTGACCAGCTCCCGCGTGGGATGACCTAACATTGGAAACAAGAATATCTCTTTGCTTAGACGAAACGAAACCAACTAATATTCCCTCCTGACCCTCATGATTCATGAACATTCACGAACAGGGATCGAATCCCACTATATGTTTTATTATCGTGATTCGAGTCCCAGTCATTTGTTATCGTGATTCGAGTCCGAGTCATTTGTTATCGTGATTCGAGTCCGAGTCATTTGTTATCGTGATTCGAGTCCGAGTCATTTGTTATCGTGATTCGAGTCCGAGTCATGGCGAATGAGACTTAAGTCAGACTCTATTCCGACAATATCGTTTTCATCACTAGGCCCACGTCTCGGTACAGTTTCACCGTGCTGGATTCACCGGGGAGCAACGGGCGAGGAAGTACGGTGATCACCAAGGGCCATAACCTTAATTCAAAATAAATACATCTCTGTCAGTGCATACGTTCAGCAGAAACCGACACGAAAAACACGCCCCCCGGGGGAGCCTTTGCATGGCCCACTTTTCGTCCGCGGCGCAGCGGCCACAACGTGCGACCCCAACGGCTGAATCTGGGACACTTTCCCTTCATAAATATCACTCCTTGCCTTTCCACTCCGACCTCCCCCCCCACACACACACACCCACCCACACACACCCACACACACCCACCCACCCGTACACGCGTATACTTGTGGGGTATTTCCTTTGTTCTCGTGTACTAAAAAAAAAATCAAAAAATCGCTCTCTTTCGAACCAGAATCACTTTCCTAGGCGGAAATTTCTAGCGAACGTCCCGTATATAGGATTCTTCTCATCCCTCCCCACACACACACACCCAGTACAGCAATCGCGAATACACGCTTGGACACTCCCACACTGAAAAGCCAAGCATGCAGCGTGCGTGCCTTACGGGAGACGTGCGTGCAATAGCATAATGCTAACAGAAACCCAGTCCCCGGCCCACCCCTTGCCCGCCCCGAACCATCCAGGACCCCCGCGGATGTTGCTGGAGAATCGTCACCCAAACCTCCCGCCGAAAGGAAAGACAAACAATATCTGTTACGATATCGATCGGTGTCGCCGCGGCACGGCGTTCGTGATTCACCGCACGACCCACGGGAATGGGGACGGGGGAAGGTGGACGTCAACGCAACATTAATTCTCGGCACCTCTAAAAAAAAAAAAAATACAACCCAGGAGCTCATATTCATGGCGTGCTTTTGCAGACGCTTTCAGCAGCTATTTCTCTCGAGGTTGCTGGAGATTAAAAAAACATAGCGAGGGACTCATGCAGCGAATTATACACGATGGAGTCCAGCGGCTTTGAACGGTATAGGAACTACGGCCTATTATATGCCAGACTCCCTCAGTCATATGCGAGTTCTCGTAGATGGGGTCGAATCGTTGGTAGGATGAGACACCAATTCATTCCCTTGGAAAGGGACACCCCCTTCCTCTTCCCATTTCTCCTCCTCTCTCTCTCTTCCTCCACCTCATCTGATTCCGTCTCCTCCTTTTTCTCCCACTCCTCCCGCTCCCACATCTTCCCCCTCCTCTTCCTCATCCTCTTCCCCCTTCCTCCCCTAATCTTCCTCTTCTCTGATCTCCACCTCAGTCTCTATCATCTCCCTCCTCCCCCTTCTCTTTCATCTTCTTCTTCTCCTCCTCTTCCCAGACTCGTCCCTCTCCTTCTCAACCTCCTCCTCCGCTTCCTTTTCCTCCTCCTTCCCTTCTTCGTCCTCCCCTCCCTCCTCCTCATTTTCATCCCCTCTCCCTGCCCATCCTCCTCCTCTGAGTTACCGGCTATTCTCAGGGGCTGCACTTATTCCCGACAGAGATTATGCACGCGATGTCCCCGCAAGCAATCTGCATTGTGATTCCAGCATGCAAATCTGCAGCTCTCATCTAAATGCACCGTATTGCTCCACGTCGGAAGTTTAAGACATGGTATTCGATACCCGAACCAATGACGACCGTGGGCTTCTTGGTATCGATACCTGCTCCCCCAAAAGGCTGCTCCCTCACCTGATATCTGCTGGTTTTCCAGTTCGCCGTCTGTGTCTGAGTCGGAACCGATTTCCTCGCAGTAGTCGGAATCGCTACACGGTCAGCCAAAGACAAAAGAGAGAGAGAGAGAAAGAAAGTGAGAGGGAGAAAGTGAGAGAGAGTGGGAGGGAGAGAGAGAGAGTGAGGGAGAGAAAGTGAGAGAGAAAGGGAGAGAGAGTGAGAGAGAGAGTGAGAGAGAGAGTGAGAGAGAGAGTGAGAGAGAGGGGGAGGGAGTGAGAGAGAGAAAGGGGAAAGAGAGTGAGAGAGAAAGGGGAGAGAGAGTGAGAGAGAGTTGCATTTCAAAAGACTTTCCTGATATGAATCTTGTAGTTAGTGTCTTACATTCCTTTGACGTCTATTTAAAGTGATGATTAAGTGCAGATAGTTTTCCAACGACCAATCTCAGCCCTCGTTAGAATTGTAAGACGTTTGTAAAAACCTTTGATATTTTCAGTGAAGGGGCATTTGAAAATCTGCAGAAATAGGTTTGTTGTATAGGCCATTGTTGTAAATGTTAAGACACTCAATATGGAGCACTTGTATGGGTTACCCAATGAAAAGGGAGAAATATCCATTTAAATTGCTTCTTTTTGAATATCAAAAATAAGGAGGACCTGCCGTATCGATCATAGCAGGAGCTTTCTCAAAGACACGAAGTTCCTGCTAGAATCAAAAACGTCAGGCCCTCCTAATTTTTGATATTCGCTCTTTGGTCATTTCAGTCAGTAAGAAGTTTGTAACATTTTTGCGTACTTGTTTCTTCTTGGTTAACCTAAGGCCAAGGCTGGTACGTCGGGTATGAACCCGCTCTACCACCGGAGCTTCCCATACGTGTTTACAGCGCAGTATACGCCATGTCTCGTCCACCAAGGAATTGATAAAATCCTCAAATTCGTTAAAGGGCGTTGACAGGAGAGTCTGAAGTACATCACTAGTTGAAGTTTTCCCCAGCCTTCCCAGTCGAAAGGAAATAAACAGTGACATGTCAAGTTTTGTTCAGCGCGGAGCTCTACACCAATCGATACGCGCCGGTTCGATACTGCACTCTCAACTATTGCCAGCCAGCCCGAAGTATCGGAAGTACTGTCGAGGAGTTAAACTGCGCTTAAGTTACCCCGCTTCGATCTGACTCCCCAGTCACTAGATAACAACCATCCCACCCCACCCCACCCCCAACAGGCACAACAAAGAGACAGAAAGTACCCAGCACTCATGCATTTCAAAGAACGGCGTCTCTGCTACAAGCTGGCAACGTTTGGATGGGCACTTGTGAGCGAGGTATCTTTCAGCGGACTAGAGTGCAGATCCAGAGAAGTGCCCATTCCCGCCTGCTCTGTAGTGTTGGGCGGGAATGGCAGCGTGAGAGGCAGGGGGCACTTCAGTGCTGGGCAGGGGGTGGGGGTAGGGGAGGAGAGGGCAAGACACTCACCGCTTGTATTCGACCCTCGTGCGGTTCCGTCGCCGACGTATGATGCCACAGGCCACGCAGGAGAATCCCAGCACGATCCATGTCACTATGACAACGGCCACCAGGGCTACCACGTAAGCTAACGAGACAACAGCCACAAAGAGAAAGGGCAAAGGCTCCTGAAAAGGGCAGAGATGAGACTGCACAAGTGCGAGGGGGCACGGTTGGAGCGCAGAGTGCTGACAGTAAGGGGTTCGGGGCTCTGCACTGTAAAACCGTGGGATAAAGATAGTTTGGGCAGAAATCTTGAGTCTGACGCTTAATCTTGTGATAAATGTTGACCAGCACAATCCAAAAGCTGGACTTTTAGTGACCAATAACGTGACCAGTTGATGGTTTGACCAACGTTGGTTTGAATATCAGTTGAATATTCCCCGACAGTTTTACAACGTGCACCCGGTTTGTTTATTTTATTATTGTTTTTTAAAGAGGGGTTTTAGCTGTCCTTGAAGTTGGGAGGTGGATGAACGGAGAATGTTGACTCTTACCCGGGCAGGGACAGGAGCCGGTGGCGGTGTCGCAGACGCAGCCCAGGCGGACGGCTAGCGGGCAGACGCCGCCGCAGGGCAGGGGCTGGTTACCGCCCAGCGGCTCGACGGCGTCGTGCTCGGCCCGGCGCGGGCACTCGCCGGTGACGTGGTGGCAGGTCTGGCCGGCAGGGCAGGCGGGGCAAGACAGTCGGCAGCCGTGGCCGTGCGCGCCCGCCGGGCAGGGCTGGCGGCAGTGGGCGCCCCGGAAGCCCACGGGGCAGATGCACTCGCGGATGACCGGGTGGCAGGTGTGGCCCCGCTCGCAGGTGTGCCTGTCCGTGCAGGGCGTGGCGAAGTTGCGGGGTGTGGGAGTGGATCCTGTCCGGGGAAAAGGGGGGGGGAGGGAAGAGCAAATCCGTGCCTCGGGTTAGACAACACAATCTGAGGAACGTTTCGACGCACACAAACAAGACGACCATCATTCTACTGAGATTGGTTTCAATTATTTAGGTTAGGATACAACTGCGCAGATTTTCACTTCACTAAGCCAAGCAGAAATAGCCCAACTAATTATCAGCTAACACTGCAAAGACACCGCATCCTGTTGGACGACAGAGAGATTCGTACGGTCCGTGATGTTTTGAAATCGCCACTGTGAAAACGTTCGAGAAAACATGTCGAGCAAAATAATTTCCTTATCACTTTGTCTGCTTTATTGGAAACGTACGGTAGGTAATTCGAGATTGCCTTTGACCAACAATATCCAGCATTAATGTTAGGTTTTTATTGGCGAGTGGGGTTGATACGGTGGTCACAATAGTGGTAAGATTTCCTCAAACATGTTCACAGTGTGGAAGAGTGAGGGCCAGTTATTCGACAAACGACGGGGAGAAGAGAATCCCTGCCGCAGTCGCGAGAGGGCGGGCTGTTAGGCGTTCCAATCGCGTCGCGTTTATCGCGTTCACGACCAGTATTTCCCTGTTCAAGAGTGGGCTGCATTCCAATGCTACTCACCAACACGCACGCGCACAGGTCTCATGTACATGTACATGTACCGATGTACATGTACATTGTGCAAGCGCAAAGACCGAAGAGTCAGCTTTCACAAACCGTACGCGGCTTGGAGTCGGACAACTCGTACGCCGACCGACTCGTAGCTATAAATGTAAACTATTTTGCTCCTGACATAACGTGCATGTAGAACGGCGTAGTAAATTAATGGTCAATTATCATTTTCGTTCCTGTGGTCACTGCAAAAGCCGTCACCATAACGTATCATAATCTTATTACATGTAGGCCTATAAGTTAATCCATGCATGTACCGATGTTGGTTAAAAAAAATTGCCCTTTGACCTCCTGACCCAATTTGACCCAATTTGTTGGTCAAGTCAGGAACTGGAGGGAAGATATCTGCCTCCAGTTCACGACTGGTGACCACGAGTTACCAGACGATTGGAACGCCTCTTCACGACTAGTGAACTCGTGAACACGGTAATCATGACGCGATTAGAACGCGGCATTAGAACAAAACGTTAATTTAAGAGTTGCATTTTGCAGAGAGTCCCACTCCCCGACCCTAGCAGGGCATATCTCGATGGCCTTTGAGAAAGGGCCTAGCCCCCGTTAGTAGCAGACTAAGTCTTGTACTGGGACCTACTGACTTGTATGGATGACTCGGGGCTCGGACTCGGACTCGATATTTTGAGACTCCAACCCAGGTCTGCTACCAGTTCCCGTTACCTCGACCCCATCCCTCGTTCATACCTCGCACGCATGACATCTGGGGTTCGCCCACGTAGCACGGTTTCCACGACGTAGCCGATCCGCCCAGGCCACCAACCACGCACCAGGCCGACCCCTTCAAGCCGCCCGGGTTACGACAGTAGTTGTGGCCGTCCAGGCTAGGCCAGTCAGCCTCCGTGGCCAGGCCGACGTTGAGGGCGGCAAGGGCCTCTCTCTGCCAGGGGGAGCACCGCTCGCCGCTGGCGGTGATGTTCACGTGACCCCTGTAGTCGGCGCCGTTGCTGGCCGTGTAGCACTCGCCATCTGAGAGAACAGAACAGAATTGTGCCGCGAGTGAGCATTACGTATGGTTTCCCACCTCTTTGTTGCAGGCATGATAACGTCATCCATTAATGCATGAGGTCTGAATTGAAAATACGAACGAATTGCCGATCGATTTTAACAATCTATCGTGGGGATCTTAGTCACAAAAAAGCTGCGGAAAAGAATTTATTGTCATCGCTACGTCTTTAATCAGAACTAACGGACAGGCGAATTGATGAA
The DNA here is from genome assembly GCA_949987565.1 of Luidia sarsii. Lineage (NCBI taxonomy): Eukaryota > Metazoa > Echinodermata > Asteroidea > Paxillosida > Luidiidae > Luidia > Luidia sarsii. The sequence continues at coordinate 10,422,028 of OX465106.1, read as the reverse complement.
TTGCTAAAAGTTCAAACAAATATTAGACAGTTTATAAAACTGTGTAAAATCCCTTCTCAAAAACGTGCCTGATATTACGATTCTCGCATGACTTTAGTTTCTTAACTTTGAGAAAGGTCCTGCTAGGATTGAAACATCATTGCATTGTTTGAAGTCCTACTTGTGGACGTACTTTCTTGTATCTCGCAGACGTAAGAGAAGTTCTGGTTGCAGTCTATGTTGCTCCAGCCCGCCTGTGAACTGATGCCCACGCAGTTGCCATAGCCACGTAGGTTACGGGCTCGTCCGGTATTCCACGTGGCGCTCTGCCTGTCTGTCAGCGTCGTTCCGTCTACCCATCTCCAGACTCCAGAGGGCGCCTCGTTGTACAGTCCTGGCGGAACGAGTTAGCAGTAATCAGCGAGCGTTCGATTAGCTTCCACGTGTATAGCCGGGTCAATACCCCTAACATTAGGCAGTGCGAAAGTACTTGAGGGAAGCCGTTCTACCCGTGGAAGCAAGTCGAACAAACATTGGATAAACATCCGTGTCCCATGATGCAGAACAATGCCTCACGTTCAAGAAAAACGGAAGTCAGATTTCATAGTGCCATAGAAAATGTTTGCTCGTCTGCTATACAGGACCTGATTTTATCATAAAAGCATTGAGTACAAAAGTATGGAATATAGGCCAACATAATCCACTGTCGTGCTTTGTCAATGAGTGTATGCCCTACTCGACGTAAAGAGAATACAGGCAGTAGTCGAGGGTTCGAATCCCGCCCTAGATGCCTGTATTTTTGTCAGCAGGCAATCGGGCAAAGCACTGTGTACAGGGCCTACAATGTTTACAAGACGAGTAAGGCAAACCCTCGTTGAAGTATATTCTCCTCGACAAAAAACATAGGCCTACGTCTGCAATCTAATCATGTTATTGTTTGGGTTACAGCGTCAAGGTATTTTTTACACACGCGGGCGGTAACATAAATTTGTGCTATCGCATTTCTATGTGGACGTTTACATCTAGAGCGGACAATCCGCGTGGTTGCGCGTAAACCGCTGGGTTTAGAAACCAGAGCGATTTTTCCAAAGATACCGCGCTGGAACTGCGCGTGCTGACCAATAAAATAATTCTTCGGTTTCTCTTGGGACAAAATCTTCTCGCAAGGATCAGAAGCAAGAGAGCTTCTTTTTCTTGCTTTTTATTCCTTCAGTAAGGCGCCATTGTCTTTGGAGAATGTCATTTGCATAAATAAGGAACGAGTTTCCGCTCGTGAGAAAACGTAAAAGACCGCGCGGCATTGCCACTTCCCGCTGTCGCTTTCCGTTACCGCGCACCCGTGTAGAGGGGCCTGAAATGCCCCCTCGTCCACCCTGCCCTACCTATCCACAGGTTGCTGACCACAGGCCGCACCCTCTGCAGGAGATGCTGGCTTTCACGGCCCGGGTCATCAGCGACCACGGCCAGCTCGCCCCCCGGGGCACCGCGACAGTCGGAGCGGGCCAGTTTCCAGGGAGCGGTCCGCTGGGTCACGTACCGGTAGCACTTGCCATCGAAGTCCACCTCGAACCCTCTCGGACATTGAGCTGTGCAATAAAGATAGAATAGATATCAGATTTGGACATTGGCGTAGATTGACCGGATCGCGGGACTCAATCCTTGCTTAGCCCACAAAGAAATCTGATGGCAGCCTTCCTGAATAGTAAACAGGATTTTATTTGCAAATTCCCAAACAGCTTTTATCTCTCTCAATGGAAATAGTCCAGTTTCTGTTAAAAGAAGGAGGATTTTAGCAAGCAAATGATGTTCATAAATCAGTTGTTTTCCAAACTCTTCCAGACAATTGTGTCATTTGGTCTTCGTGGTCTTACATTTACAATTGCCAGGATTTCCTTCTGCTCAAAGGCTTGTGGGGCCGCTTCAGACTGCTACACACAGTCGCTATTATTTTGTAGGATTTAATCGCGATTTGGAATCCACTATCACTGCGACTTTTCTAAATAATCGCTGTTATTTGCTAAGAGGAGTGTGTGTATGAACGCTCCACAGATACATAACTTTTAATCCCACAATGCATCGGTCGAGGTCTGCCTGAAGTACCATACTCGTTTATCTCTCCCTGCATGCATATCGGCCGCTCTCATGGACACGCGCACCATTTTTGACCACAATTGCTGATCTACAATCGGCTCGGGAATTTTGGGTGCGTGTGAACGCCAGAAAAAAAAACCACTCGGGTTTTCGAATCGTGATTCAAATCCCGGCTAGTTGCACAGTGTGGCCCTGTGGCCCTGATAGAGGCGGCGGGGACGGGGGGGGGGGGTTGGCTACGAAACATGGCACCCACTCGGTCTGACCGACACCACCTGTTCCGGTAGACTCTACACCTTTTCAAATCCTACACTCCCCACTTCGCCCGGTCCCCCGCCTGGCCGGATGCGTTCAATTACGATGCCAAGTGTCAGCAGGGACCGTCTCCTTCATTTGGGACCAATTTTTCCTTTTCCGTTTTTGTTTGGGTTTCGTGAGAAAACTCCACCCAGGATATCTGGCTGAGGTTGAGGACTTCACTCAGGGCTTACTGCCATCAGTCACGCCTAAGAGGTGGATTTTACAATTGCAACTGTACTCCGGGACGAGCACGGTAACGAATACCACTACAGGCCATCTGGGTTTGTGTATATAGCGGTGCGGGCAGATCTGACGCCAATGTTGTTTGGTACGGTGCTCTTTAAGTGACATACATCTTATCTTGTCACGTTGACGAGCTTCAGCCGAGATGACATCTCGTTTTGGTTCCTTCTCGTAGACTTGTCGTGTTTTGTTTGCTCCTCGGCGAGCGGTCATTTAATCATTGATCTGTTTTTAAAAGTTGTAGTCATTTGCTCCACATCGTTGAAAAAGATGTCTCTCAATAAATCATATGTCATTAATAGAGTACCGTATACATTGTATTGTATTGCGCTCTTGGTGCATTAGCTATACCGCTACAGCCGGGAAAAAATAAACCCTACAACACAACTACAAAACACATCTATATAAATTGCCTATAATTATAGCCGACTATGGTGATTGTTTGCACTTTGCAGTCGCTAGCCTGGCGTATTTACACATACACACTGTATGTGAACTTAAGCCGTAGCCAATGAATTCGAACACGGACTAATTGAACGGCTACTAAAAACTTGGGAGATAGTCACTCACGTCGAATTTCACACACTGAGGCTGCCGGGTTGTCGCAATCTCGCCGCACGAGGACGCCACTCAACAAATCGAGGGCCACGCAGGTAGAGCCGGACGGGCCAGCCGTGGCCTGGGCTTGGCCGGGGCTCGGTCGATCGCGGGGCAGGAGGGCGGTCAAGTCCTCCGATGGGGTGACGAGGGAGCCGTCGACCCAGACCAGCGATCCGACCATTGGCGCCTCTCGCAGTCCTGGTGAAGACAAGGATGCAATTGAAATCTTAATCTTTTAGCTTAATCTTTTAAACTGCTGTTTGTTTCTCTTTTTGTTATCAGCGGTAACCCTGGATTCTTTGTTTATCTGTCTGTCTCTCATTAACTGTCATGTCCTTTTGTCAAGGCATACCCGACTCAAGCTCCGGCTTAATAGGTCTTGCCTTTCAATTTGGCCTTATAATGTATAAACACCAATCACCTATACTAAATACATTCTCTGTTTTTCCTTTCCTACATTATAACGCCATGAATGAACAAATAAATGTATAATGTATGTATGTATAACCACAGGAACTGCTGTAATATAGGATATGGGCCTATACAGCCGAGAAACTAACTCCTGAAACAAATGAAGGTGAGCTGCAAAAGTGGGGCATTCCCCCTCAGTCGAAAAGGTAGGGTGCCACTTCCCTCCCGATCCCCCTATTTCCACCATGGACGATATTTACCTATCCACAGGTGCATAAGGTGCCGGTCTCGTCCCAGCTGCACGAGCAGATTGAGCTCATCCCGGGAGTCCACGATGACGAGGTCGGAGCGGCCGTGGCTCCGGCAGGCCTGCCGAGCCTTCTCCCACGACGACCCCTCGGCGGTCGGCCTGTAGCACCCCCACAGTCGGTTCCTGACGAAACCGCGTGGACACACTGTGCCGAGCATAAGAGAACATCATCTTGCATACATTGGCAAAAGGACCAGTCATACTTATTTGGAATCAATCCAGAATGGAGAATTTGAAGTGCCGCTAGAATACTTCAAAATGAGCTTCGAACCCGATTCTTCATTCTGGCACCTTCCCAATGGAGTAACAACTCTCAAATGAAGCGCAAATGCAGTAGTTTGACCCGGTATGAGTATTACATTTTGAAATGCCATAAAAAGCATTTCGCACTTCGCACTTCGAAAATCAAGGATTAATGCTCATGCACAATGTTTAATCCGACAGCATTCCGTCTCTTTCCGCCTCTAGTGTGATATGTGTGATATCAAATGTTGTCATTATCGTATACGATAGGCGGAGTTGGGGATATCGTGCAACTTCCATTTCTCAGGTTTTCACAATTATCCTTGTCTGTTCGAGTCGTGTCTCTCCTATAGGGAAATGCACACAAGTAAGTACGCTTCACCTTTTACCTAAACATGGTTGGTATTTTCTTTGTTGGCTTTTCCGCCGCTATAGCATAGCGGAAAAGTCTTACTGTTTGTTCTATTTTTTTTCAGTTTCTTCTTCTCCTTCCTCTTCTTCATCTTCTTCATCTTCTTCATCTTCCTCCTCTTCTTCATCTTCTTGTGCCAAAGTCTTCTAAGTTTAGTTTAAACTTTGCAATTGTGCCATTAGTACAATTAGTACCATATTCTTCTAACTGGCTTTTTGTCATTCTGCCCGATAATTTGAGTTACCAGGGATCGATTCCACCAAACACATCCTAACTTACGATACATCGCAATACGATGAGTGATGTAGTGAAACCATGTACGGTCTGTCAAAACTCAAGATGAGTTATCCGTTGTAAGCTGAGTTACAATGCATCGTAAGGCTTTGTGAAATCCACCCTTGCTCTTTTCAGAGCCATATTCTGTCTCAAAAGAGGCGTGCTATATGGTGTCACCGCAAACCTTCCACTTTCTACCAGTACCAATTTGAGGGTCATCTCACCAATGCCTTTACGGGCACCATGAATGTACTTCCTCCACACAAGTCCGTTCAGTGTAACCATGAAACACGGAATAGAAGGAGTTAGAACAGAAACCTATCAATGCAATCATGGTATAACAGATTTCAGTCCGTTGCTGTCTTCCAGGCGAGTGTTTCTCTTCACTGACTTCAGCACTCTGGAAAACAAATGACACTGCCTGTATACTCCCTGCCCTCACCTTGGACGCAGTTTCCTTGGACCAGCTTCCAACCGTCACAGCACTGCGGCCTGCAGCACACAAAAAGCACAGATGCAAAGAGACAAAAGCAGTGATTGATTGGTCCACGGTGACCAGTCGCAGCCGATGATTCATCGGAGACCGCGCCCTGAGATCGTCTCGAAAATAAACAATGACAGATTTAGGGAGAAGACATCGAGAGGCACCCCCCACCCCTTCTCCCTTCACTTTGTGACGAATTCCTTGGTGCCAAATTCCTTTCGTGTGCCACACCATCCAAGCTCATTTCTCGCCCCGAAGCTCGACAACTTCCAGACTTCTCTCCTCCGGGGAGATATTTTGGCAACTCATGAAAACCGCTCAACTCCTGACCTTCTGAACGAAATGACTCCGTAACTGCATTGTCCAATGGCAGGGCAAGATGCAGTGTGAGCTTTAAAAATGTGTTGACTTTTCCAAACAGTAATTGCTCGAAGCTCGTCAGTGAGAGAGGCTTCAAATCATGGAAACATTAACAACTCAAGTGTTAAAAAAAAATAGAACAAAGTTATGCATTTGTAACGAGCTCTCGTAAGCTTCTGTCGTCAGTTGGCCCTTTGCCAAGCGATTTCGCTGAGCCCACTTTATAAGTAATGAACGACTGTACATTTTGTGAGAGATTGCCAAGACGGAGCGGTTTGGTGGGGAAGTGGTCGCCCTGGCAACAGTGAACGGAATCTCGCAGCTACTGGCAACGGAAGCCGGCCACCAGAGGGGGCATGGGCATTATATTGGCCGCCGAAACGTGGTCATCAGGGACGGCGGTACGGGGCACGAGGACTGCATGATGAAATACAAATATAAGAGCGGCTGCACCTGGGGTACAAATCGTGACTAAATGGACTGAAATGCACTCTTTTCTTTTTTGAGGGGAGCTATGGTTTTACTTTTAGCGCTAGCCATCAATCGCAATGGGGGAGACCCAAATTAAGGGAGCAAATTGAGGTATACAGGAGTCATGAGGTTTGTGTCGTTCATTCTGGTTTGTCTTTTGGCCCCACCGGAGATCGCGACCCCGAGGAGGGGGGTGACTGCGCGACCATCGCACCGTCAGGAGACGCCTCTGGACGGGTCGGTTCACTCCCCCCTACCCGCTGCCAGCTGGAGGAACAACAAACAACCACGTGCCCACTGCTCCTCAGCTCTCCTCCTCCTCCTCCTCCCCCTGCGCTCAAACCCAGTGAACCGGGAGGAGTCGCTCGAGGCCACGCGAAATGACAACCAGTTCTCACTGTTTGTCCCGAGCACATGTTATCAATTTCCCTTCGACATAATTTCAGACCGAAGGGAGCTTTGTGGGGAAGGAGGAGGAGGGGGGAGCGAGTGAGGGGGTGAGCGTTACAGAGACAGGGAGGGAAGGGGGTTGGAGGAAAAAATGCTCCATCATCGTTGACGTGCTGGGCACTTTGTCGTGACTGAACTGAGCGCACAGGGAGAGCGAGGCAGCAGTGAGCTAGAGGCTGACGGGCATAAGGCCGGTGTCTGTCCATCCCTCGGCGGCCCGTGAGTGAACGGCGCACCAAGTGTTCGTAATTTCCTCCCTTCGCTCCTTCGCTACCCACCCCCTCTCCTCCTGACACACGCGCTTGTCGTGCGCTGACTAAGGTCCTGTGGACGATTTCGGCGAGGAAGAGTACGGACCATGTATGACAAGGACGGCCGGCCTATGTTTCGCCTACTACGTGTATACCCGCCCCTGCCCAACGGGCAAGTAGCCGGCCGAACCATTGCACGGAGCCCTGCTCCGGATCAAGACTCCACGGAAGGGATGTCTCAAATATTTAAATTGCAAAAAATAAATTAAAAATGTGGCAGACAAATACAAAGCTAAGAGCAATACACTGTAAACAGATGAACAAAAAGTGATAGGAAAACCGTTTGCTTAACGTCTAGTCTGATATGATTGAGAGCTTATGATTGATTTTGATACCAAAAGTTTCATAGACTTTTATAGACCAATATTTTAACCAGAACGTCTTGTGACGTCATTGCCTGACGGTTTTACAATGTAGAGTGGGGGGAGAACATAATGCCAGCAATAAACCTCGAAATATTACCTAGTAGCTCTTGGATGAGTACCCATACACAATGGCAATCAATTAGCTCGTCGTGTGTTGCGGGAACTAGACACGCGCTATCGCATGCTGGTCAAAAAACATAGGTCTGGAAATAATTTTCATCAACGTCGGTCTGAATATCCAGCGGTAATATCATGATTTGATACAAGCCCCACTGTTGGGATTGTGGTGGTCAAACTCGATCGCAATCTCCCCACAGAACCAGACCAAATTTTGGGCAAACAATGTTACCAACTATCGTGTTTGCCCGTTTTTTTGTGTGTGTTTTTTTGTTTACAGCGTGCAGTAGAGGAACGAACGGGCGGGGATTGTGTTCGCGATCGAGGAGGTGTTCAGCCGCTGATTTGTATCGCGGTGACAACATTTTGAGTTCAAGTCACATATTTGAGTCGATTGACGAGTCATCCAGTTTGAGTCCGAATCTGGGTCACAAGTCACAAAAGTCGAACTTCGAGGACGTACGAGTCACCTTCAAATTTAATAGGCCTACATGCAGTATTCGAAGCTTTCCCGAATTGGATTAACTAATGATATGCCCACTCGCGCAGTCAAATGCAACGGTCGAATAAAGCATTGAGAGAGAACCATGCATCCAGTACTTAAATACAGTCTGTAAAAGCTGCACGCGTTGGTGATTGCAGCCTATCTTAGCATGGCTGATTGATTTGACAATTATTTAGATTTACGGTATGTTTTCCTATGAACGAGTCCAGACAGTGGAGTTCGGGGTCATTTTGTTACCGTGGCTCGAGTCCGAGTCACGAGCCATCTATCGACACCGGCAGAGTTCTCTCCCGTATGGCACCCGCTCTGCCCTCCTTTATCTCAAGTCGCCGGCGATCATCAAAAAAGACGACGAGACGGCCTGAGTCAGTCTCCTTTCCGCACTCGAGTAATTAATCACGATGTTGTGTCGGGCTGGAACCAATGAGTCAGTCTGAGAACGTCAGTAAGGCAGCCCATCGCTGCCCCCATTACACTAAGATGCCACTGATAATCTTCACACCGTTTTTGACAGGGGAGATAACTCACTCCCAAATCGATAAGGGCAGTTAAACACCGTCCTTGACCCATGCTGGTTTTCCACATTCGTCATATATAGATTCGTTTTACTTATTATATTATCGTATTAAACTATATTCTCTACGTTGGTGGATCGAATGAGTATACTGCATGCTGAGAGGTTTAATGCATTTCTGTGATGATTATGACATGGAGTGGTGCAGAGGATGGAATTGCTCGCTGCCTAAAATGGTCGTCATTCGAAGCGCAAACATTAAGAGGCTCGGATGCGTCGTTCCAAGCAGGACCTTTCTCATAGACAGAATTAATGTTGCCTTCCAGAATGTCCCCCTAGCATCGAGACGATGATAATGGAAATTCAATGTAGCATCTTATAGCACCAAGGAGGTGGGCATAGCATGTGTGGGTGTGTGTGTGTGTGGGGGGGGGGTGTGTATGGGTGCTGGGGTCAGGTTGACAACGGTTGGAGACCACAACTCTGATATAGGTCAGGCCACAGTGGGATTCGAACTGTGGGTCGCATGGGCCAAAGGGCTGGGATATGAACCACTAACACTATACAGCGCCATGGTTTCCTTTTGAACGGCACTTTTTAGGGTCAAATTAGTAAAAGTGACCCTTACAGTTTGGTAAAACATAACGCTCCAGTAAATCGTTCATCAATTGTGACATAAAGCTGCATTCCTGCTTGGCATATGACCAGACGGTTTGGGTTAAGTAATGGTGTGAAATATAATTGACTACTGACACCTTATCCCGCACTACCATTACATATCCATTCACCTACCAGCTACACAGCCACCCACCTAGCCACCCAGTCACCCAGCCATCCAGCTACCCAGCCACCTGCCACCCTGCCACGCAGCCACGCAGCCATCCAGCCACCCTGCCAACAACCCACCCACACACCCAGCCAGCCACCCCCACACACCCAGCCAGCCACCCAGCCACACACCCACCCAGCCACCCACATACACACCCAGCCAGCCAACCAGCCACCCACCCAGCAACCCACCCAGCCACCCAGCCACTCAGCCACACACCCACCCAGCCACCCACATACACACCCAGCCAGCCAACCAGCCACCCACCCAGCCACCCACCAAGCCACCCAGCCACACACCCACCCAGCCACCCACATACACACCCAGCCAGCCACCCAGCCACTCAGTCAGCCACACAGCCACCCATCCACCCAGTCACTCAGCCAGCCACACACCCATTCAGCAAGCCAACCACCCACTCACCCACCCAGACAAACACCCGCCCACACACCCAGCCAGCCATCCAGCCAGCCACCCAACCACCCAGCCAAAAGAAAACCCCAATGCGGCTCTGGATATGATGACAGTCGCGGATCGAGTGGCAAAATTGAAATGCCATTCTTGTCCAGTCAAGCCAACGCCCAGAAGTACACCTTTCCGGACCGCAAATGGTTTAATCCCCCACCTCTGACCGTCCCCGTGTGCTGCGGCTACGCGGTAACCAGAGCGCGCCGCGTGCAGGCAGCGCAGGAAATCACCGGAACGATTGCCCATTAAATGGATTTCCTATGCCCGGCCTATTTACCGCTGAAATGTCTAACGTGGGAAAAAAGTGCGCTTCCCAAAACTCTCTCCTATAGAAGCAGGGAGAGAAGGGGAAAGAGGGAGAGGGGGGGTGGAGGGACAGAAAGAGGGAGAGAGAAATAGAGAGAGATGGGGAGAGAGAGGGGGGTGGAGAGAAAGAGGAGAGAGATGACTGAGAGGTGGAGAGAGAAGTGAGAGAGAAGTAAGGGAAGGAGAGAGCGAGGGTGAGAGCATGGTGAGAGAGACAGACAGACATGTACGAGCCCGTCCACACGTACGTAACGGAACGGAATCCACTAATGCAAAGTGAAAGCTCACACGTGCGCGCCGCCTTGGACTTTTATTAGGTCATATTTGTTTCAATGTGAACCCCTTGTGTTTTGATTCATTCGCCGTCTATTTGTAAAAAGTGTCTCGTCATAGAGAAACTTTCCATTGAAGTTTTTCTTTCGAAAAGAGCAGAGCAGATCAGGGCAGGGCAGGGCAGAGCAGGGCAGGGCAGGACAGGGCAGGGCAGGACAGGGCAGGGCAGGGCAGGGCAGGACAGGGCAGGGCAGGGCAGGGCAGGGCAGGGCAGGACAGGGCAGGGCAGGGCAGGGCAGGGCAGGGCAGGGCAGGGCAGGGCAGGACAGGGCAGGACAGGGCAGGGCAGGGCAGGGCAGGGCAGGGCAGGGCAGGGCAGGGCAGGGCAGGGCAGGGCAGGGCAGGGCAGGGTAGGGCAGGGCAGGGCAGGGCAGGGCAGGGCAGGGCAGGGCAGGGCAGGGCAGGGCAGGGCAAACCAAAAACAGGAACAAAAACAAATGGCCCCAAACCCGCAACCAGATTGGCTAAGATTCGCGTTGAAACTGAAGGGCAATGTTGTATCAGTATGCATGACTGATCGTGCTACCGGCCCTGTGCACCCGCCCAATGTTCGGATTTGAAGGACGCATCAGAACCACGCACTCAATACAACGAAGAGGCACCCTCGTGGGGGATGAGAAGGGGTTCGAAAATAGACCAAACTGTCACGAAATGGAGACCCGGTCAAACGCAAGGCAGGAATGCGAGGCTGATCAAAATTGAAAAGGATGACAATTAATTGTTGCCTTGGGGACTTGAGCGAAATCTCCCGTGTACCAAACCTGCACGCACAGATCTCTCCATCTCAATCGAACAGAACTCCAAGAGCACGATGGATTGCCAAACCTCAGAGTAAATGAAGATCAGGGGTCGCCCAATCTAAGGTCTATGCTGCCCACCCCCTGCCCGCCCCTTACCCACAGCTAGCGATGTCTGGGACTGGATTGGACTAGTCAATCCCAAGGGGAACTATTATTGCAGGAGGGGGTCGTGGAAGGAGGGGACGAGGGGAGACAAGACACGAGCTCGGAGCGGCCTCTGTGACGTTCCCACGGGGACCATAATTCACCTGTCAGCAGTGAGTCAGTGCAATGAATCCACGCTGTGTAGTATTTCAATCAAGGGGGACTCCCGGGGAGACAGTGCGCGCTCTTTTCTGCATGCCAGTATTTTGAACGAGCAAGGATGGGGACAAGCGTACGAGACCTGAACTTGATTCCCACAATGCCTTTCTTAATCAGTCACCTTCATTAAAGTAAGTAAGCATAGATTTACACCTGGTGTAAAGATCAAACCATGCATAACATACGCATGCGTTCTTGGTTGCTACCGCCAGGCGAGTGGTTTGCGCATGGCTGCACCTCTTGCGCGCATGTGCGACCCCCGAGAAAATCCACAATGTCCCAACGTTTCCTATGAAAGAGCTCCTATTTCCAAAACGCCATCAATAGATTTCCCCAGAACTGATCAAATGTCACTTATTACAGTAAATAGTCAAAGTTAAATAGTTAGTTTTCGTGGGCTTATTGATAAATTGGATCATTACTGCGATTCAGATAGAATAAAGATGGTATAGATGGTCTAATGTGAATGCGCTTAAGCACAAGCTTGAAAATGGGATCATCGTTCAGTTACAGACAATTATATGGCATTTCTAGTCCGGAGAAAGTTCAATGCCGGGTCTATAAGCGTATAAGCGTTTCCTTTCGCAATTTGAAGAGCCACTTTTGCGGGGTTTTTTGGTTTGTGCATGGGCACTCTTGCTGTTGGTTCAGAAACCAAAATCCAATTACACAAAAATAACTCTTTCCTTTCAGGGGTCTCTGGTCGAGGTAACCGCAAAATCAAAAGCGGTATGCGCACTTCCCAACGCATCAGTCCGATGAAGTATCGAGACACTACTGAATGTCATATATCTGTCTAACTGTCCTATCCTGGATCCTCTCTCTCTTTCTCCACCTCTCCTCCTCTCCCTCTCTCTTCCCCTCGCTCACCCTCTCTCCCTCTCTCCATGCATCTCTCGCTCTCTCTACCCCCTCCCTCCCTCTCTTCCTTTCTCTTTTCCCCTTTCTATGTTTCTCCGCCTCTCTCTCAGTCTCACTCTCTCCCTTTGTCTGTCTCTTTCTGCCCCCTCTTTCTCTATCTATCTGTGTCTGTGTCTGTGCCTCTCTCTGCGTCTCTGTGTATCCCTGTATCTCTGTCTGCCCGTCTCCCTCTCTCTCTCTCTCTCTCTCCATCTCTCCCTCTCCCCCCTCTCTCTCTCCCCCCTCTCTCTCTCCCTCTTTCTCTCTCTCTCTATCTCTCTCTCTCTCCCTCTTTCTCTCTCTCTATCTCTCTCTCTCCCCCTTCCCCCTCTCTCTCTACCTCCACCTCTCTAGCTTTTTCTATTCCTCGTCCGTCTCGCTCTATCCTTCATCCGTCCACCGCTGCTTCGTTCTTATCAATCAGATATGTTGCAGGCCACGGGATGGGGTCGCAGCAAGCAGCGGTGCAGGTCTCATCCCCCGAGAGGCTCTGGCAGGGCCAGGCGGGCCACGCACGCTGAATCACACCCGTGGCTGCAGTCATCGGCCGCGGTGACTTGGCAGTTCTACGTGGCACGATCATGTAATTTGTATTAAGACAGAAGAACCGAGGGGCGGTTGAATGAAAGAGAGAGAGAGAGAGAGGGGAGAGAGGGGGGAGGGAGACGGGAAAATTTGCCCTTACTGTATACGACTTCTGAGTGGATAAGCTTATGCTTGATCCGATATACGGGGGAACGGAAACGATACATAAAGACAGCACGGAGGTTTGCGTTGGAGGCGTAGAGCGAAAGGTCGGACGCACTGCGAGGGGGGTGGGGGAGGGGACTAGGCTGGGGGTGACAAGGACGTGGGAGGGGAGCAGGTGACGGTAGCGTCACGGTGTCGTCACGGCGCACAGATACCTCTCAGCGCACCCTGCCTAAGCCCGCCCCGCCTAGAAAGCAGTCAAATGCGCGCACGATGAAATAGCTGGTGATCCCCCACGCCCAGAGTTTAATCTGTGCGACACGTGTTGAGCGCGCAGTGGGTGCCAGCGAGTGACGTCAGGAGATCCGTGGGCTGCTTTATTTATACGACAGTTCGTCACTCATTCCCTTCCTTGGCTTGTTTGACAATAAAGACAATGCATGTGCCAAATCGACAATGACAGAGAAGTTTATGAACCGTTTCAAGTGACGGTCGACAGCAGTAGAAGACCCGCGCACGAGACTTCTATATCCACAATTCTGCCATTATGATCGAGCAGACACGATCTACCGAGAGCCTTCAAAACCAGCGACCCCCGACCCCCCCTCCCCCCGAGACTGGATCTATAGTCATGACTACTGGTCAGGTCATGACTACTGGTCATGTGGACACCTCCCCGGGTCGTTCAGTATAATCGCAGATCAATCACACAATCAAAACCCATTGTCTCCAAATCAACTCATCTCTGTAGACGAACTCTGACAGATCACTAGTACGTATAGAAGGAGGGGGGGGGGGGAGTGCAAAGATTGAAAAAAGGGTCGCTGACCTGGTATGGGTTTTAGTCATGCCAATATGCCAAGCGTACAACTCGCTGTAGCTTCGCTCAATGCTCACCTCTGAGGACTCTCAGTTTTCCGTCTGGTTTTATTTGGTCACCATCGGTGGCTGTAAATAAGCGGCAAATATGCAGGGCGGAAAAAAGTTTTGGGTGGTCCAAAACTTACTGTTTGCCCAACACTTCGTCCGGTATTCTCGGAAATGTTCTCTTAAATTTCTGATGGATTTCTTTCTACCAGTTGATAATTTGAACAAAGTTGGTCAGCAAATGGCACAATTTTGCCCCAGATTTCTTTTGAAAGTGTGCACAACAAAGAGAAGGCTATATCGATTGGATATTCTTCCCCATCGGTTTGACGCTCCAAGTATGGCGACGCGAATGCTTGCGAACCTGAACGAGCTTTGACGATCTTTGACGATCTTTGAAGATTTTTGCACAAGATAAAGAATGGTCTCTGACAGTGGAACGCACAGAGTTGCTGAGCTACCCTCACTATGATTGGACACACAGATTATAAACAGTCCAGTAAAAGTTTTCTTCAAAAGTTTTTTATTTTTGTTTTGCTTATTAACTGAAATTGAAAATAAATACCAATAACATGCATTCATTTTGTGTGATCATGCTCCGAAGTGCTGTAGCCAAGTTTACAACAATTTATTGTTTGCATCAGTATGATGGAAACAGGGGGGGATCCCTGGATATATACGGCAGTGAATGGTTAAACACTTCTGACGGGCGCCCCCACCCCGGCGAAAACGAGTTGGGAAGGCCACCTTTTAAGGGAGAGCCCTTGTACACAAAATCAGAAGTCTCGGGTTCAAGTCCCGGTCGGGGAAAAGTTTTCTTTGTGTCATGTTCAACAAAATACTCAGGACTAATTAGTTTTTAATCGACATTTTAACCATCATTGGTCAAAATATCAATTTGTGATTTCATTGATTGATCAAGCTCCAGCTATATTGAATTGTATTTGTCAACATCGGTCACATTCACTCGACATTTCTGATAGAGTCGGCCAGACGATTGTGCCCCCAAAGTGTTCTCAGTGTGCAAGATTCAAGGGCGTCGCTTCCCTTGCGTGTAATGGGAACCATTTGGGGGGACAGACACGCTGATAAGGCGGCCTAATGCCAACCTATTGGGCGCGGGAGGAAACATCGATTTAACCGTTGACGAACCCCCCCCCCTCATATGATTACACTGCGACGCAGAACAATGCACCTCTCTTGCATCACAGTGCCATCACTATATCTCGTAAGTGCAGAATCCAATGTGTACACGAGACGATTCAAATTGTATGCAAATGATATAGCTTGCTCCATTGGGAACGAGCAAGCATGCTTAGCGTTATACATTTTGAGGGGCTGGCGTTTCTTTCCTAGCACCAGCAGGACCTTTCAATAGAACCTGCTAGGATCGATTCGCCAGGCCCTATAAATTTATAAGATTTTTAATTTGGGTCATATTAGTCAGTAAGCAATTTGCAACACTGGTTTTGTAGATTGGTCTATGTTTAATGCTAAACAAATGTAATGTTGCGCATGCTTTTCGGCCTTTGATAAAGGTCATAGTCGTACAAGGATCGAAATATTAGCCTTCTCCCCCGAAAATTTGAGATTTGCATTATTGTGACCTAATTTTGCCTAAAGTGTGGATGACATAGGTTTTTGATTCACATATTTCTTGTCTTTCCACAGTTGCGACACACTTGCACGGAATTGTCACATACGTACAACGACAATTACGATAACGACAATGTCGACCATTTAAGTCAGTACGCAGATTGCTACATTTATTGCAATAACTTATATTCAAGGTTGCCCTCTTTTCGGAGGGAATATTCGTATTTGTTTCGGACATAACGATATTTCTTTTAAAGATTAATTTATAATAGGCCTAAACACAAAACATACTAAAATATAGCAAATTATTTACGTTTATTTACGTTTATTTACGTTCATGACTAAAATGCAAATCCAATAAATGTATATGCCCTGACGTTTCGATCGTAGCAGGGCCTTTCCCCAGAATCCTTTGAGAAAGGTCCTGCTAGTATCAAACATCCAGAGCGTAACGTCATACTTCTAAATACGCTTTGAAAGTAAACTTGCTGATTGCTGGTAGGCCTACATGCATGTACAAGTACAGTGGTAACATGGCAAACTTCGATTCGAACCGGCGCGCGCCACTTTCAACAGACTTGTAAGGCACGTGAGCCCCTACCTACACACCCCCACACCCCCCCCCACGCACACACACACAAGTTCATGAGGGTTTTTTTCTTTTTTGAGGTTTTCCTTTGCTTACCGGTTGGGATCACTGGCGGGGCCGGGGCGGACGCGGCAACCCCCGGCAGGGTAGGAGCCAGCTGCGCCGGTGGAGACTGCAGTTCCGCTCCGGTGCAATAACACCGCGAGTAGAACCAGTAACGGGACACACCGACACCGTTGACTGCCCATCGCTTATCCCTGTCCAGCTATCCTCTTTCCCCCACCCTCCCGTCGTTCACGGCTTGGATGACGGGGAGGCCCAAGTCCCACCGAGAAGCCTCCTCCACGGCAACTGTCCCAGCAATGGAAGACGGTGGTGGTATGTGGTGGGCTCAATGTAATCCAGTTGGGTTTCGGGCGTGGTCGGGATCGTCCTCCATCCAAGCCAAGGGGGTGACGCAGGTGTTGTCGGGTCGAGCTGAGCTGAGCACTGAGCGCCCGTGCAGCTTTCCAGAGGTCTTTAAACTTTAGCAACCCCCGCCCCCCAAAAAACCCAAACAGCCACCGTGTCGTGGATGGAGCGCACTCTGCATCGCATCACAGGCCAGCCAGCCACCGACCGACCGTGCGACCGAGCGACCGCCAAGTCAACCAAACAATGCGCGCAATCCGAGCCACGCGTCCTCGGCGAGTGTTGTGGTGGTGGTGGGGCTGGGGGTGGGGAAGGACTAACCAACACCTGATTCCCTGAACCAACAACTGCTCGGGATTACTCACCCTGACTCGGTGTGACCGGTGGGACGCGAGACGCGAGGAGCTGACAGGCTTGGAGTGCGGAGGGGAGGGGGGGGGGACTCGGCGACTCTCACCGTTGTACTCCCCAGTAGGTAGCCCTTCCGTGGGTCCTAATGACCTATATCCGCCGCGCTGGGAGAGCGAAACGCACAAATGCCCAGAACAGTCCCTGCCTGACTCACTCGCCCTATTTCTCTCTCTCTCTCTCTCTCTCTCTCTCTCTCTCTCTCTCTCTCTCTCTCTCTCTCTCTCTCTCTCTCTCTCTCTCTCTCTCTCTCTCTCTCTCAATCCACCTCTCTCTCTCCATCTCTCTCTCTCCACCTCTCTCTCTCACTCTCTCTCCATCTCTCTCTCTCCGCACCTCTCCATCTCTCTCCCTCTTTGTCCATCTCTCTCCCTCTCTCCATCTCTCTCTCCCCTCTCCATCTCTCCATCTCTTTCTCTCTCCTCTCCATCTCTCTCTCCATCTCTCCATCTCTCTCTCTCTCCCCTCCATCTCTCTCTCCATCTCTCCATCTCTCTTTCTCTCTCCCCTCCATCTCTCTCTCAATTTCTCCATCTCTCTCTCTCCCCTCCATCTCTCTCCCTCTCTCCATCCCCCTCTCTCTCCAGTCTCTCTCCCTTCTCCCCACCCGAAACCCTTTCGCTCTCTTCGACTGTCCTGCCACGCCGTCACAGCAGCACATGGCCATGGAGTTGAGAAGAAACAAAGGTACGGTGACGTCGTATGGACGAGAAGGAGGAGGTAGGGGAAAGGCCCGTGAGTCACCCACTTTTTTCATGAGATGATTTGAACTGTCTGGTGAGTGGTTGGGAGGGTAGCGGGAGCCGGGAGTCGAGTACGGAGTAGGGCCGGCTACGTTGGAATGAAGTCTGGCCGTTGGGATGCGTTCCTGTGTGTGAGTGTGTTTGTTTGCTCCGGTTAGCGGTGGGCGCTTCTTGGGAGTTCATATCCAGGGGTTAGTCACCCTTGCGGTCGGCTTCTCACCGTCAGGGCAGCTACACGGTAGCAGCACGGTCAGTCCTTCAGCATCTTTTGTACCGGCAATTTACAACTACTGCACCAGACCAAGAACGAGAACGAGTTCTAGGCCGAAGCTATATAGATGTATTTAGTTGACTCAAAATTGCCGTAACCGTAAGTCAGTCGATAGTATATAGGTTAGATAAAAGGCCCAATATAACATTGGGAAGAAGGGAAAACATCGATGTCCACATGATTTCCTTCTAATTTACAGTTTGTAGAATACTCATGTTGAAATCTTCTGTGATGCTGTACTTCTGGGATGTGTACGGTCTGGGATGCTGTACTTCTCAAGAAATCTTCACTCAAACATCGACAAATAGTTTATTATTCGCGAGTAATAAACTATTTCTTACACTACAGAACGGTGCGCAAACCGTGACGGTTTTTTTTTTTGCCTTTTTCTACTTTCTCAGATTACCAATTGAGCTAAAACCTTCGCATGATTTCTTTTTTTTGAATGTCTAAGGTTTTAACACACAAACTGGCAATTTTTTACCTTTACTGATGTTCAAATAGGGCCTTCAAAACTAGGAGCAGCCGAGTCAAAACAGAAGAAGTACCTGAAGGCGGTAAGGACTCAATCAATGGTCAATGATCGTAGCCTCACCTTGGGCCAATACTTCGTTCGGTCAGACCATTACGCGCTGCAACATTGTCAAAACTAGGTGCAGACAGTTCTTAACTACAAACATTTATGTTTAAACTATAGGTACCATTATGTTAAAACTAGGGGCAGCCAAGTCAAAGCATAGTTACCAGAATAACAAGAAGACGTTAATGACTAGGCCAATGGTCATTGACCGGTAATTACTAATAGGTTCAGTCAAGCCAATGTAAGCTGCAACGATGTTAAGAATAGGTGCAGCCTGATCTGAAATTTAGGTGACGTCAAACTAAGACAGGGTGTATTTTTATGTCAAAGTTAGATGCGGTAAGCTCTGAACTTGCTCTTAGCTCAAGCTAAAACGAGGTACCATCACGTCCGCCTATTGGTCAAATAAAGACGCATACAGGTCAACATTAGGTAACCCCAACTTACAGTCAGCGCTGTGTAACATGAAGGCGCCACTTAGTCATGAACTATGTGCATGTACAGCTAAACAGAATCTAATAACGATGTCAAGACTTAGTTAACCATGTCAAAATAGACTACGTCAAGTCCAAAAATCGGTGGCGCCAAGACCCCCCTCCAAAAGGTCAAGCAATCAGAAGTACGTAAATGTAGCCAGTCAGGGCAATAGGTTCAGCCAGTCAGGGCAATAGGTTCAGCCAGTCAGGGCAATAGGTTCAGCCAGTTCAGGGCAATAGTCCTAAAAAATTGTGTCAAGCCTACATTTCAATTGCTTTCAGAAGAAATCAACCAATTTATTGTAAACCTGGTTACAGCAGTTCTGGAACCACGTAAGGTGGGTAAAGTTTATTCAATTATTTCTCGTAGTTTTTAGGATATTCTACAAAGCTAGGAGTTTCCAATAGTCCGGTATTGCTTTGAATCAAATAAGTTTTCAAAAATGAAGCCAGGTGTTCACCAACATCTGAAAGCAATCGAGGCATGCAACCGCTCTGTAGCTTAGTTATATACTTCACAGTTTATTTATTCCAGGATAATCATTTGACGCTGATAATAATATTAATAACCAAATGTAAACCGAACCTGTTTGCCCTCTCTTACTTGTTTACATTGTAAGAAACGGTTGTATTTACAGCACGAATATTGACAGCAAAACATAGGGTCATTTCATCGTATTAAAGGCCCTATATAACATTGGAAAAGCATCCCAGATCGTAAGATTTCAACATGAAGATTCTATCATGACCATCTACAAACTGTGTAAATTAGAAGGAAATCTGTGGACATCGATGGCCTTTAAGTTGTCATAATTAGTACACGAGGTTATAGTCTTTTACATTAATGGTGATATCATCATCAACAATATTTTCAGAAATAACATCTTACGCAGATGCACAGAGGTCTGTTATAAACATAAGCAGATGAAGAACTATGGGAGCCACCCTTCGCTTGGAAGACCACACATCTGCACGGATATAATACGAAGCTGATTTTGCGTGCAGGAGAGTGTGGCCTACTCCATGCGCAAATAAATATATGCTCAGTGCTTTGCCATTGCCTGTTGAGGTCTTAACCACTGGGCCACGGAGCTGGTCGAGGAACAGTGGTGGATTCGAATCTATATAGCTGCGATACCGCCTCGCATCGTTCATGTTTATTAATAATATGAGCTGCCTGTGTATCATTCATCAGGCAATCGGGCAAAGCACTGAGCATGGTGTTTATATACACGTCAGGTAGGTCGCACTCCTGTTGAAGTACGTTCTCCTGCATGAAGTAACTATTCCACTATACCAAGAAAAGCCTGTTCTATATTATATTCAAATGCTGAGCACTATGGGCAGGTTTGTATCGCAATATTTTGTTCTCACCGAAATTCCTTTTTCGGTTTTTTTCGCGGAGGAAACTCTTCTCACTTTTGCAAATAGAAAAACAAGTCTGCCCGCCACAGACTATAGAGGAAAGGTTCATGACCAAGCCTATGACTAAAAGCTTTAGAAAAAAATGGGCAGCGAAATGCGGTTAAAATTAGCCGTGCGATGCTGACGGAGCATTAGTAGGTTGGCTCTCCAGGGAGGAGTGCGGATTAATCCACTCTCTAACTCACCATACCTCCCTGTCTCTCCTTTTTACGAAACACCACAACCTCCATCCAAAGAATCTCAAGAAGTAGAAGAAGGTGAGGACTGATTGATCTCAGAGAGAAGAGAGAGGGAGAGAGAGAGAAAGAGGGAGAGAGGGAGGGAGGAAGAGAGAGAGAGAGAGAGAGAAAGAGAGAGAGAGGGAGAGAGAAAGAGAGAGAGAGGGAGAGAGGAAGAGAGAGAGAGAGAAAGATGGAGAGAGGGAGGGAGAGAGTGAGAGAGAGAGAGGGGCAGAGAGAGGTGGATAGAGAGAGATAGATAAAGAGGGAGAGGGGAGAGACAGAGAGAAAGAGGGGGAGAGAGAACAAGAGAGAGGGACAGAGAGAGGGAGAGAGAAATAGGAGTGATAAAGAAAGAGGGAGGGAGAGGGGAGACAGGGAAAAAGGGGGGACAGAAAGAGGGAGAGAGAGAAGGGAGAGAGAAAAAGAGGGGGAGAGAGAAAGAGGGAAAGAAAGAGGGGAGAGAGGGAAAGAGGGGGAGAGAGAAAGAGGGAGAGAGAGGGAGAGAGAGAAAGAGGGAGAGAGAGAGGGAAGAGAGGGAAAGAGGGGGAGAGAGGGAGAGAGAGAGAGTGGGGAGAGGGGGAGAGAGAGGAGAGAGAGAAAGAGGGGGAGAGAGGGAACATCAAAGAGAGGGGAGGAGAGGGGGAGAAAGGAGAGAGAAACAGAGTGGGAGAGAGACAGAGAGATGGATAGAAAGAGGGAGGCATGGAAAGGGTTTTCTTGGTAAAAATGGACTGATAATATGACAAGCAGTACTTGCCCTGCAGTGTGTTATTTACATCACTGTTTGGCATAGTCCGTGATGGCTATACCCTATACCGTACTGCGCAAGCAAACGTTATACACAGACAAATCCCCTGCACTCGGGTTCCAACTGTCAAACACTAGTTTCCCCTTGTAATACTCGTTGGGGGTAGACATTTGATTGTCCTCGAGAGAGGCGCATGCAGAAGAACACAGTTCCAGGGGTTTTGGGGTCGGCGGCTGAATTCTATACCAAAGTACATCGAACAAAACAACAACTGTCATTTCGTTTACATTTTAAAAGCTTACAAATCGATACTGAAATGAAATTGTTTTACATCAGCCATATGTTTGCCTGTATCCCTGAATTTATTATTTTAGACGCAAGGTGAGAAGATCCTTGCAAGTATCTAAGATCAAGACTTATATGACAATACTACACTTGCCACATACAATACTCCCATGAGTTGCTTCTGGTCAGTAGGTCGGCAAATTTCACAACTCAACTACTTTTGTATTAAAATAAAGAACTGACAGGAAAACTAATTTGAAACCACTTATGAGAATAGCAAAAACTATTGACTCGACCAGGATTTGAACCCATTTATGAGAATAGCAAAGAAACTATTGACTCGACCAGGATTTGAACCCATTTATGAGAATATATCAAAGAAACTATTGACTCGACCAGGATTTGAACCCATTTATGAGAATAGCAAAGAAACTATTGACTCGACCAGGATTTGAACTCATTCATGAGAATAGCAAAAAAACTATTGACTCGACCAGGATTTGAACCCATTTATGAGAATAGCAAAGAAACTATTGACTCGACTAGGATTTGAACCCATTTATGAGAATAGCAAAGAAACTATTGACTCGACCAGGATTTGAACCCATTTATGAGAATAGCAAAGAAACTATTGACTCGACCAGGATTTGAACCCATTTATGAGAATAGCAAAAAAACTATTGACTCGACCAGGATTTGAACCCATTTATAAGAATAGCAAAGAAACTATTGACTCGACCAGGATTTGAACCCATTTATGAGAATAGCAAAGAAACTATTGGCTCGACCAGGATTTGAACCCATTTTTAAGGGAGGTGGGCTTTTGCTTTACCTTGTAAACCTTGAGTACAACAGACAGACTGAAAATTAAGGAAACATGATTTCATGATTCACCAACCGAGGCAGTGCCAAACAACATCATTTACCATCCAATAAAACCAATTATGTGTAAATGTTAAAATAATTACATATCTAGATGTAACAAAACAAAATCAATGTGGTTCTCTATTCGTTCATTGAACTTGATGTCTCCTTAGAGTTACATGGTTGAATTTTTAACTAAGACTAAGTGTAGGCAATGCAATCTGGTGGAGTAGTTGTTGCTGGAAAAGCTTACACAGACACTCTTCCCAACTTATCAGACCTTACACAATGTAAGTTGCAAGTATAACACTATGGCAAGTGATCAACTTATGCAATCTGGAAACAGTTTAGTGGGCTTAATGTCTTGACCCTGATAAAACCTTCATCAAGTCTTGCTCGTACAGGACTCTTAAGCTGCGTTTCCACTGGACTTATTTTGGTCAAAGTAACTGAGACTATGGTTACTCTTCCCATTTTAAGTCCAGTGGAAATGACCCAGTTAAATTTCCTCTCGGTTACTTTAACGAATGGTTACTTTTACCGGCGAACCTCTGCCCAGTAAAAGTGACCAGGTAAGTTTAACCGAGCTGATTAGTCCAGTGGAAACGCACCATTCGGTTAAATGCAACTCGGTAAAAAACCACATCCGGCCTCAGACGTAACACGTACATGCACTGCGCACAGCGTCTGCTTTGTATCGAGCGTTAAATATACATACGTACATTGTGTATCTGGCTGACACTTGACCTTCATGAGCCGTTATATTGCCAGCTTGGTTACTTGGTTACTTGCCATCGTCTCGGTTAAATTTGACCGACTCAAAAGTCCAAGTGGGTACGACGGTCAAATTTGACTATTACAAATTTAACCATTGTCTCGGTTAAATTTTAGTCCAGTGGAAACGCGGCTTTAGTCCCTCAAACCTCTTTTGAAGTCTGCTTATTAAGCAACTTGCTCATTACTTTTCATTACTTTTATGGTTAAGCAACTTTTTCATTAGTTTTATGGAAATATCCATTAACCAAAAACCCCCAGAGTGAAACAAGAATGTTAGGATGGAGAGGAGAGTGTGTCTTGCAGTGTCTACATCTGCTGAGTGGAGTTGCCATTCCAGGTGTTGTTCTCATCGTCGTCATCCTGGGCCGGTGCTAGCCGGTGGATGTTGCCCTCCTGTCGGGATGCAAACCCATCACCACCAGGGACTCGCCTCCTGAGCTTGCTGCTGTATAGGCAGATAGAGACAGACAGAGAGACAGACAATCAAGGCAATGACTAGGGGCACAAAGGCAGTGACCAGAGGCACCAAGGCAATAACCAGGGACACAAAGGCAATGACCAGAGGCACCAAGGCAATAACCAAGGGCACCGGGGCAATGACTAGGGGCACCGAGGTAATGACCAGGGGCACCAAGGCAATGACCAGGGGCACCAAGGCAATGACCAGGGGCACCAAGGCAATGACTAGGGGCACAAAGGCAGTGACCAGGGGCACCAAGGCAATGACTAGGGGCACCGAGGTAATGACCAGGGGCACCAAGGCAATGACCAGGGGCACCAAGGTAATGACCAGGGGCACCAAGGCAATGACCAGAGGCACCTAATGACCAGGGGCACCAAGGTAATGACCAGGGGCACCAAGGTAATGACCAGGGGCACCAAGGCAGTGACCAGGGGCACCAAGGTAATGACCAGGGGCACCAAGGTAATGACCAGGGGCACCAAGGCAATGACCAGGGGCACCAAGGCAATGACCAGGGGCACCAAGGCAGTGACCAGGGGCACCAAGGTAATGACCAGGGGCACCAAGGTAATGACCAGGGGCACCAAGGCAATGACCAGGGGCACCAAGGTAATGACCAGGGGCACCAAGGCAATGACCAGGGGCACCAAGGTAATGACCAGGGGCACCAAGGCAATGACCAGGGGCACCAAGGTAATGACCAGGGGCAGTGAGGCAATGACCAGGGGCAGTGAGGCAATTACACTGTTGTAATAATTAAGAACAAAGGCAATGAGCACATCAATCCTCAGTGACTAGACCTGGTGTCCCACAATTTCTTTTCCCAAAATTCAAACCTAGATTCCACCACCTCATCATACTCACCTCTCAGGTCTGGTACCCATTGCATCGCGTGGAGGCGGTGCATTCTGCTGCGCGGGCACCTGACTGCCAGTGGGCTCTGACTGGGACGGGCTGCTGGGCCGGCCAAAGATGAAAGCGACGATGATGTTCCAGAGGAAAAGGAGGGGCGCCAGGATGGTGGCTAGGATGCCACCAGAGCTGGCCGGCTGGATGGCCATGGAGCCAGTCTTGGCACGAGTCTCGGTGAAGCGTCCCTGAGGGCAGAAAGGAACACCCTCAATGATCAGACTCCATGCAGTAAAAGGACTTCAGAGAACCTTTCAGTCTTTGCCCAACCCTCTTGTTTCTCACTGGGTTAATCTTCTTGCTCGAAGCAGCTCAAAGCAAAGCCCTAAAATACATTCATAAATTCACAAATTCTTCTCTCTTAGTTGCTGAGCTTTTTCCAAATTCGTTGAAATATATTTTGTCTCAAAATTTAGTGGGCCTAACGTTTCGATCCTTGCAGAACCTTTCTCAAAGGCAGAGCAGACTCTGCCTTTGAGAAAGGTCCTGCAAGGATCGAAACGTCAGACCCACTAAATTTTGAGATTTGCATTTTGGTAATTTTAGTCAGTAAGCAGTTTGCAACATTTATGTATATCACTATACATATGTAGTTATGTTTGTCTGAAGCCTACTGCTGTTGTTTGAAGCAAATAATTATAGCAAAAGAGGTTGAATGCTATGGCTGCTGACCCCTGCATCCCCGTCTCACTTGTGCAGGGCAGTACTGTAAGTACTTGTAATACATGACCCTGGTCTTAAACTCTTAAAGCATCATAGATTGCAAGACTCATAACAGACTGTGTACACAGAACTACTTGGTCAAGAATGGGGTGATCTGCAGGGGCATCAAGGCAGTGACCAGGGGCATCAAGGCAATGACCAGGGGCATCAAGGCAGTGACCAGGGGCATCAAGGCAATTACCAGGGGCATCAAGGCAGTGACCAGGGGCATCAAGGCAATGACCAGGGGCATCAAGGCAATGACCAGCGGCATCAAGGCAATGACCAGGGGGCATCAAGGC
This sequence comes from Luidia sarsii, assembly GCA_949987565.1. Classification (NCBI taxonomy): domain Eukaryota; kingdom Metazoa; phylum Echinodermata; class Asteroidea; order Paxillosida; family Luidiidae; genus Luidia; species Luidia sarsii. The sequence continues at coordinate 10,396,320 of OX465106.1, read as the reverse complement.
AGTGACCAGGGGCATCAAGGCAATGACCAGGGGCATCAAGGCAGTGACCAGGGGCATCAAGGCAATGACCAGGGGCATCAAGGCAAGGACCAGCGGCATCAAGGCAATGACCAGGGGTTATCAAGGCAATGACCAGGGGCATCAAGGCAGTGACCAGGGGCATCAAGGCAATGACCAGGGGTTATCAAGGCAATGAACAGGGGCATCAAGGCAATGACCAGGGGCATCAAGGCAATGACCAGGGGCATCAAGGTAATGACCAGGGGCATCAAGGCAATGACCAGGGGCATCAAGGCAATGACCAGGGGTTATCAAGGCAGTGACCAGGGGCATCGAGGCAGTGACCAGGGGACATCAAGGCAATGACCAGGGGACATCAAGGCAATGACCAGCGGCATCAAGGCAGTGACCAAAACACATCCAATTCCCGATTCTGGGCTTACACATTCATTCAAGAAAACTATGTGTAGGATCCTTAGGACTAGGGTCGTACGAGACAAAAGTCTACATTACAAAGGACAGATTGTCAATAGACAGGATTCCTAGAGTAAGCTCAAGTACGTGTCATCAGTGCAAGACAAATAAAAGGAAAAAGAATGTGACTCTGCAAATCCCATCCAATGATCCGATCGGAAGCCGGCAATTTGGAATCCATTTTTATCTGGGCGGGTGGTACTATTCGCCTGGAGGACAGCAACTAACACAGGTGACACCTGTAGCTGTTTAACCCCACCCCACCCTCCTTGCTCCCCAGTCTACCCCTCCTCCTTCAACTCCCATAACCTGCAGCAAACTCCCGCCAACCTCAACGAGGCAGATGAATTAATCCTGCATGGGACCACGCCTAGGACCTGCCAGCCTTCCCTTCCCACCAGTCTAGAGCATCCCCCCAGGCACATCGGGGGTGTCCCACATCCCACCTTTCATCAGACCACGCACACATTAAAACAAAAACACCGTCAAAAGAGGAAGATTTAATGACAGAGGGGACTTTAAAAGAAAATAAAGAAAAAAATATTGAATAATCGGGCCTATCATCGCGTGGGGGATTTGGACATGTTCCTTGGCACCCAGCCGTTCCCCGCTGACTTCCTTTACTCACCGGAAGGACAATCACGGCGGCTGTCGGCACCAGATCAAGTTCCAGAAAGGTGGAGCCCAGGTCGTCCTGCGTAAAGGTGCGCCTGGGGAAGGTGGTCGACATGGTGAACTCCCTCAGACTGCTGCCCACGTTCTGCCCCATTGACCAGCGGAGAAGAATAAACAAAGAGTGTCTCATTCTCTTGCCTGAATAATCTCAGTCATCGGGTGTGTCATTTTTCTTGCTTTTAAAGGTCGCACAAAATTGACGATAAACAAGGCTTAATTTCGGGCTCTTTTCTTCTTCTTTTCTTTTAATCAGTGACCCGCAGGCAGAGGAGGTAAGGGTTATGGCCAGGGGGGGGGGGGTTAATTGAACTTGAAGAAAGCTGAGAAAGGTGAAAAGTGTGGACAGGAATTAGGTGATGACTCGCTAAAGTAAAATGTCTCCCTCCCCCACAATGAGTAAGTCACACATATTTATTGGCGTTAGTGGTCAAACAAAGTGTGCTGACTGTCTACTGCTCCGGAACCCCTCAAGTTAACCCCTCAAAACGAAAATAGAGAAAATAGAATAAAAGGAAACGATTAATAAAACAAAAATGCATCAGAAAAGATGATGAAGTGCTAATCAAAATTTAAATGAAGCGGTAACGAAACGAAACGAAACAAAGTGGTAATGAAACAAAATTAAACGAAACAAAACGAAACCGAAAAATCTTGAAACAAAACGAAAAAACCCAAAATGGAACAAAACGAAATGGAACAAAACAAAACAAACCTAGCCACCTAGCCAGTTAGTTACAGGTCAGGACAAGCACATGTACCGCAAGCCATGTCACATAAAGCAGATCAGCTCCTGGCCATGCCTATCTTGACCCTTAGTGCCAAGTGATAGTAGAGAGGCAGGTGTGTCAATGGCAGCCAGGACATTGACTCCCCCCCATGCCAGTGAGCCAATCCATGTTCTCACCTCTTGTAGGAACTCCAGGGCCTCCCGTAGCGGTGCCTTAGCATCAAACTGCCTGGCCATGGTGGAACCATCGGGCAGTCGAAACTGTATCCGGGCGACATCCCTTTTCAATGAAAACAAACCAAAAAGCTGAGGTCAACACCCATCCATGTCAACCTTCAAGCTACCACCACCGTGTCTGGTGTCTGGAGTGTCAGGGTGATGTAAACCCTGCCAACCATAGCAATAATGCATAGCATAAACTGTGAGGCAGCCCATCTCACACTCTTGATGGACTGCCTCAGGTATTTGTCTCTGAAACTTCCTGTTTCAGGGCCGGGGTCAAAATCATGCTTGACCAAATTATGGACGCAAAAACAATAGCACCATAGCAAATGCAAAGAGCACAGCGACTCTCTGTGCATTCAAGTGTCAGTGACCATTCTTAATCTTGTGCAAAGATCGTCCCGATTCACGTCGCCGTACTTCGAGCATCAATCCAATGGCAGGAGAATATCAAATCAATATAGCCTTTGTTTGCTGTGCACATGCAAAATTGTACCATTATTCTGACCAACTTTGGTCAAAACAACAACTGGTAGAAAGAAATCCATTAGAATTTTCATTTTTGAAAAAAACAAAACAAAGGAAATCTCTATGGACCCACATGTACATTGGTGTACATGTAGACTTGGACGGAGGCCTCTGACATATGGTAGCGAAGCTTGCCCAACTGAGGTGACCACCCCTTTTGCAGGATGTATTCACAAGACACATGTCACCGCTAGGCATGCTAGGGTGGGGGATGGGGGTGTGGATACGTGAAAGTCAGAAAGAATCACATCCCGGTATTCAATCAGCTGTCAACAAGGCATGAACCTGGCAACAGCAGTTCAGGGATAGCACAAAGTGGATGTACACTGTACGTAGCTCCTGGAACTTTGTAACATTTGTAACTTTCCAAACAAACACAGGAGAGGAAAATACTCACAGGGAATGTTTACAACAATTGACTACACAGTAAGCAATTTATTCTCAGCAACATGGCAAGTGTACTCATCAAAAATGGGACTGACCTCTCTCAAATCTCTTTCAGTGATTAGTGTACAACAGAATGGGACTGTAGGGCAGCATAGTATTGTTACAGCCTTTTGGCCAAGTCTGTTCACATGTTAAGCACTTTGCTGAACAAATCATACAGGATACAGATGCAGAAAAGACATTGGAATGACTGACAAGTCAAGCAACCATGGTGGTTGTTTGCTGCATTTTAACAATTGGATTTTATTCTGACAGGCATCTGTCAAACTTGTCCTGCAGTATCACTTCTTGCTCAGTACTTCATTAATTAATACAATAATTAATAAATAAATTTTGTGGAGGGCCTAAACTCCTCACAGATCAGTCTACACATGGTTCCCATTGACCTTTGTGACAACTGATTAAGAAGTGAACTGTGCATCAAAACAACATTTTGAGTATTCCAACCAAGGGAAAAAAAGACTGGACAACAGGTCTTGTCACTGAGACCAGACCTGAACGTTTTACTAGGCCTGCTGTGCATGTACTGTACACTACACTAAGCATCCGCGTGCATTCATCAAGTCTATGATGTTACAAGGACCGTTTCATTTTGTTTCAACATGGCACCAACAATGCCAACTCCAGAAATAACAAAAATAAGAAAAAAAAGAAAGCTGGCAATTTTAATCAGACATTAACTGTAATATTTAAGAGGCATTTGTCTTAACTGAGCAAAATGTCTTTTAATAGATAGTCGGTCCAGTGTGGTAACACACTGCACTAAACAGACACGGAAATTATTACACTCGGTACATGGTTCAGCAGAAGTTTTATATATTATAAACGTTTCAACAAGTGCAACTGCATGTGGTTACGTTTTGCATTTTTCAACCCTTTTCTCTCAGAAAAAAAATTGAAAGTCCGAGACTATGGACTTTTGTGGGTTATTTCAATTCATAGTACTCTACAAGTGCTGGTCGGACAGAATGCTTCACTCTATGAACAACTTTTTCCCCGATCATCTGGATAGAATCTTAAAATTTAGTGGGCCTGACGTTTCGATCCTAGCAGGACCTTTCTCAAAGGCAGAGAGATAACGGGTAGAAGTTAGAACCCAAAGGTGAACTTGTCACAGCCATGGTCAGTTCAAGTGGGAGTTACTGTCAAAAAACCCACACCACTCGTCGGTCTTACTCTTTGATTTGGGAGTGGTTCACTCCTTCAAAATCAGCCAAGGCTCTGCATCTTGCTTTCATGCAAATCAAGTATACAGTCTCAGTCTCATACAGTACATACAACATTGTATGGACATACATGCATGGTGGAAGCTACAAGGGAGACTCATCATACTGTGAAGATTTCGGCTCTCCGGCCATTGTCCAAGATCCGTGGACCATCCCAGGCAAGAAAATGGCAAGGCAAGAGTCCATGCATTTAAAAAATATCTGGTCATACAAAAACACATACAGTATTTTCCATAGCTCTGGGACCAGCCCCGGCAATGGACAAAATGAAAGACAAAAGTAGAGTCATATCCTGTAGCCCCTACACACCAGGCTACTTTTCAGTGCCTGTGACCACCACACATTTTGTTTAAATAATGTGCCATTTTCAAAACTAGATAACTTACAATCAGGAACAATAGCTACATGTACCTGTGAAATAAATCAATAACAGTACACTACATACATGTAAACATGTGCACAAGCAAGTTAAACCTGGCACAGCAGACATCTGTGTGGCTTTTCTTATAATATCATTTTGTGGTACAGTGTAGGCTGAAAAACGTGAATAGTGGTGTCTGGATTCAGAGGGCACAAGTGCATAGCCACACCACCAGCACTCCTAATTTGGAGGTCCCAGCGCCCAAGTGGTTAATAGAAAAATATCTGAAATCTGAAAAACCTACAACCAACACATGTGAAGGTTTTAAAATGCTGTTGTTTCAAATGATGGGCCTTGATTTTGAAATCCACTTGGTGAGTGGTGTCACAGGTCTGATTCGTATACATGTACGCTGTACACTGAGTGCACTAGTGTACACGTACATGTATATACTATGCTCAGTACGAGTCAATTGTCAACTACTGTTACATATACTACAGTGGTTGGGAGGAACTGTGGTGATTGAACGCATGTCGCAGAGTAAGTTGGCAGGCCACAGTATCAGGGGAAGATCACTCGTATGACTTGACACCCCAAAAGGGTCATCATGTTGAGGGTGGAGTGTTCTCATTCATTTCCGCAGTAAAACTTCATCACTCTTGTTTCCTTTCAACAGGCGCAATTACTTTCTGTACACACTAAAGTTCTCTGCATGGTAAGGAGTCTTGAGATAGGAACAATAGGTACAAGTACGGTAGTGTAAATGGAAGCACACAGCCAGGGATCGACAATGTAGTAAGTGACTAACTTAAAACCCCTACACAACATTGGTAAGATCGAAAAACAGAAATGCTCACAGATTTATATGAAACTTATACAGTTCGAAGAATTTTACTGAAATAATTTTTTGAGAAAGGAGTGAAGAAATTCATATACATAGTTTACGTCTCACCCCCCTAGATCTAAAAAAAAAAATCAGAAACAATTTGCTGACTGCGGCATTTTCACTATTTTCTCGAGATTTGGTTGGCGGATTAAGCTGACATTTTCACTGTGCGCTATTTCATGCGTACGTTGGATCAGACAACATGTGGATGCTATTCTTTGACCTCAACCAATGCTGTGTTATCCCGTTAAGCAGACAAAGTCAATTGGTTACATTATGGGCAGACATTCATCATGGCCTGCAGCCTGTATTATTGGATAACTTGGGGACTTTCTTTACCTCCTCTCAAGCAGGAACACTGTTATAGGGTTATGTTATAGGTTAAAGGGCATTGGCAGTCTGTTTTCAATCTTAAGCACACATAGTAGAAGGTTGAAGCGTGTTCTTAGCTCTATGGCTATAATACACTGCAATGGGCTATTAAATACAACATCTACCTTGCTATAAAAAAAATGTAAAGAAAAATTAATAGGGAATTGTTCAAAACAATTTGAAAAGCGGCAAAGAAATCTTGATGGGACCAGGATTTGAACCAGAAACCTCTGGCTTGACGCACAGTGCTCTTACCACCTGAATTATCCAGCCCTTAGAACGGTGGCCTTTCCATAGTCAACTACCTTGAAATCAAGTAAATGCCTACTGTATCACTGCCTACTGAGCCTTGACATTGGTTGAACCTCTACAAAGGGCATGGTGCAGGGCCTGTGTTGGGGGGCAAAGGTGGAGGTTTGAAAGCAGAGGGGGTGGGGTTAGGATAAGGAAAGGGGGGTGCAACAAGGGACAATGAGCAAAACCCTTCTTTTTTCCCTCTCACAGGATACCTGTTGAGTTTACCTGGTGTCCCTCTGAGACAGGGCTCACCCCAGGGACACACGGAACAACAACAAGAAGCATCCACAGGCTTTCCCCTCATCCAGGCCAGGGGGAACAGAGGACAAAGTGTTTCAAGCAGGTCTCTCTGACTCCATCCGGCACAGCATAGTACATGCACTGCCAGATTCTGTTGGTACAGCGGCCCACTTGAAAAAAAAAAAAAAATAGCACACACCACAAACAGCTGAGTGGAGTCATGCTACCTGATGTCAACTGTCACCATTCCAGGGAAGGGGGAGAGGACAACAAAAAAATATTTGGCAAACTTGTCCACACTGTCATCAGCCTCACTCTTCGGTGCGTGCTTTCTCGGATGAGAACAGGATTGCCATTTTTCTCCCCTCTCTCATTTGGTACCGTGTTTGTTGTTTTAGTAACATGCCTTCACGCAAGCGTGCTGTCAGTTGGGTTACTGCACCTTCTCCAAAAATAAATTCTGCGACCCTTTCCCACTCATCAAAATTGTTAAAAGATCCCAGTAAATTTTTCCTTTATTTGTTTGACTTAAATTGTTAACCACTTGCCGTGACATCTGAATTTGGATTTTCGGAATGCCTCTAGTGTTACTACCGTATGCGCTGGGCCCTCTGAATCCGGGCACCACTATTGTCAGAGTTTTAAACAAGTTTCAGGCTAGAACAAAGCAATATAAAGCATAACAAAGACCTGCTTTGATGCAAGTTGCTGCCTGAATTGCCAGATTAGCGGCATTAATTGTGGGACCTTTACTCTCAATTGAGGGATAGCACGCTGCCACAGGAGACAGTGTGTTGGCATGTCCCACAGCCCAACAGTTGTCAGACCAACAGTGGATTTCCACTCGCTATCTGCACCGCAATCTGTACGCTCGATTGGGGCCGACCACCTCGAAGATTTGGAAGCTACTGTAGTCTGCAGTCAAAGGCCGCCAGTACCTGGGATACTCAGACACACTGTACACAGCACAGTTGCATTAATTATGCTCCATGGACAATGCACAATGGGACTTTTTTCAGATGGATAATCCCACCAATGTCTGAATTCTGCCAGGTTTAACTCAAATGCACACACACATGTAGTGTACCCTTATTGGTTTACAGATACCATATATATTTTTCCCAATTGTTTAGCGAGTTTTAAAAAAGACACATTTATTAAAAAAGACGTGTGACAGCCGCGGGTACTAGAAATGGGCCTTGTGCGAAGTGGTCAAAATTGCATCCACTTTGTGTGATCCGATCCCCTGTAACAAGGACTGTTTGCATTTGAATGAAAACAGGGGCATGATCCATCGCAGTTGTTAATGGTTAAATGCTTCTGACTGGTAACCCCACCCAGGCAAAGACTAGTTGAATATTTGGGAAGGCCGCTATCTAAGGGCTGGATAGCTCAGTTGGTAAGAGCACTGGTTGGCAAAACTGGAGGCCTCAGGTTCAAGTCCTAGAGCAGTTAAAGTCTTCTTTGCCAATTTTCAAAATTGTTTAAAGTTCCCAGTATTTTTTTTCTTCATTTGTTTGACTTTTCCTTGGTAAGATTATAAAAATCCAAGACCCTTTTTCCTTAGCAATTTTAGATATCATAAATGGACATAAATTATAATGTACAATTAAATAAGACTTGTATGGTGGGTGAAACAATACAGGAGGGTTTGCGGTCTGAAAAGAACATGAGTGATAACTCAATGTTCTGGCCAGTATGCTCTGGCCGTCATCAGGAGAAGGTTCAATACCTTTTCCATGACCTTTTGGTGATTTTTTTTTCACATTCCATGACTTTGTAAATTTCATCTGAACTGATTAGTGATACATCTCTCTGGTGATAGACCCTTAGTAAACTATGGTAGAACAGGTAAAACATGCGTAACTATCATTCAGAAAACAAATGTATCCAGTCACACTCGACTTAGTCTAAGCAATCTGTGACTTTTCCCCTATAATTGGAAAAAGCCATTCACTGACAGAGGCGTGGTGAGTAGAAAATGTTTCTCAATTTGAAACCAAAAATGGAATATATCATGAATTGACATAAATTTAAAAATTATAATTTTCAGTAATTTGTTTGTGATGATTTTCCCTGATTTTTCCTGGTCTGGATTTTTTGATTCCCTGACTTTTCCAGGTTTTCCCATGATGGCACAAACCCTATGTCAGGTCCAGAAGGTATCCTACAGTATGTTGGAGGTCAGGTGATAGTCTTCAATGGGCCTGTCCTATGTACCACACCTACAGTACAGGCTTGCCTCTCCAACCATTATCGTGTGATTGACTCTACCACTGTACATGTGTGTACCTGTACCTTCTGGATGGTGGCTGCAATTATCTCTTAAAATAAACTAAAAACTGAACATTTTCTCAAATTCTCAGTCCCCATCTGACATCGGGTTGCCATGCGCAAATATGAGTTTTCAACTAATAATTGTGTACAAATTTACATACATGGTTTATTCCAATGATCCATTATCCCAACCAGTCATGGAGGTCCTGCACAACTTCCCCCGACCTTTATCACAGTTGACAGCCTTTCAGACTGAACAAATATTACACGGGGGGATAGGCACTGGTGTTGTTTTCATAATGCATGACCTTGAGGATGAAAAGTGACAATGAGGGGCTGCTTTTGAGGTGGGGCCCCAACAGGTTATTACTAATTTTGCATCACTCCTTCACCTCGGGGAAGTAATGGTGATCATCTTTGGTGAGTAAAATATGAGGCAAGTTGAATGATGCATTCATTCAGATCAATTGCATGTATTCAGTAAGTGTACTTGGTAAGCAGTACAAAAATGGGTGTTTTCCTCCATAGTTACTCTTCACAAAGTGACATTTGTCATGTTCTGTTTCAACAATCCTGCCATTAATCACATAGCCCCCTGCAGGGGATGGGGCTAGGAGCTGCCTGCACAGCCAGATATGCATGGCTGGCAGTCCACAATGGGGCTTCAGTGACGGGTGATTCACCGCGCATGCCCCATCACTGCCTGCATGGGAAGCCATTATCCCTCGCCAGGCCCTCAAGTCCCCATTGCACTGGTCCCCTGCCATTATGACAAATATGCCACGAGCGTGACGCGGCGATACCAGCCCACCGAGGGCCCAATGGAATGAGACTATCTCCATGTGAGGGAGTGTGGTGGCTGGACGGTTGGGGCTGTGGGTTGGCGGGGTAGGGTTGGAGGAAGAGGAATCGATTGTTGCCAAACTCATCGAAACTAAAAAAATCAATCATGGGCTGGCGTGCAATCAATTGTAGCCCGGGACCATGAACTTATCCATCACACGTTGAGTTACAATGCATCAGATCGATGAGTGGAAAATGAGCCCTGCAGAGTGATGCAAAGAACTATTACGTGTCCAAGCAGACTAGACCAATGCTTGACTCAATGCTTTGACCTCGTAAGGCAGCTGCACAAAATCCCACTGTAGTGCTCCTCTATGTATCATTTGCCTAAAGTGCATCATCAGACACTTACGCCTGACACCTCCCTAATATAATCATACGTGTAAGTCTTCTCAGAAACATCTGGCACTTGGGCCATCAGCAAACATTTGAGTGATGTTCAACTTTGCCATTCAAGGGCAAATTATAAGCACTGATTAACATGACTTTTAAATAATCTTTAATCACTTATTTAAATTATTTTTCCTTTAAGATTAGAGTAATAGACTTTACAAACAAGTTGCAGTTGTTGAGTTGCACTATTTGAGGTTCGCTTTTCTTTCTTCATTTGGATTTGTATAGCTTATAAAATTATACTGTTGTCCTGTCATAAAAAAAGCTCAAGGGCCTGACATTTCTCAAAAGTAGAAAGACTTCTGGCATTTGACAGGCTCCAGCTACTGCAGTACTTTTTGAAACACTAGGCAGGAAAATGCATTCTCAGTTTGAGCAGGGGCATGCTGAGATGTGTCAGGTCCTCTCACTTGATGTGATTTGTGTATTTCAGGTCCTTCGAGTTACTTGAGTGGCAAGACTTTTGCACTGACTATTTTCTTGTGTTAGCTAACAGTTTGCTGCAATCATTGGCAATAAATAAATAATTGAATGAACGATACAACTAATGAGAGAACAGCTTCTCTTTGAAACTACGTATGTGGCTCTACAATGGTCATTTACGCATACACTTACAGTACCACTCACACAAGACAGAGAGATACCAGACAATTGCACCCTGTGAATTGCACAAGACATCAACGCCTAATGGGTGCTTTGCTCAAGCTTTTAGGTTTGCCGTTGCTTACAGCTCATACAGGGCAAGACAGTCACGCACAGCACTCGGGTACATAGTACACCACATATACTGCACTTTGCCGATGCAAAGTTTCATTTCCGATGGACGGGCTGTACTGTCCTGCGACCAAAGTCTGCATCAAATTCCACCTCGTACGTTCTCTTCACCATCTCCTCCCTGACCTTGGTGCCGTCCTGGTAGATAATGGTGTGGCTCTCCTCTTCCACCCGGCTGACCCTGCCTCGGAGTATCTGCTCCAGCCGTGACAGCGAGACCCTGGGGCCCTCCGAGGTGCAGGTGATGGGACCCTCTCCCTTGACGGCTCCGGTCTCTGCAGACTCTTCAGCAACACTGCCGGTGTTATGAGAGCCACCGCCGCCATGGTTTAGGCAAGGTGGACCAGACAGGCGGACCCTAGAGTCATGGCTTCTTGTTGGAGCGCTACAACACGCATGTGCTCTGGGACCAACGTGGGGGCTAGCCTGCTGGGCGTTTCTCTGCAAAGCATCCGCCGAGTGCTGGAGTGCGGCCCTATTGTTGTTGTTACAAAATGGTGCACTCGGAGACATGCTCCGAGGGGCCGGCTCATCAATGATGGGATTAGGCAACAGATCAAGGAGATCGTCGTCTATACTCTGAGGGGGACGGTGAGGAATCAGGACGTCGTTCATATGTACATGTGCTTGCCAGCTGCCATTGCAGGAATCACCGAGCACTTCCTGACCGGCCAGCGACCCATCAGATCGACCTGAGTGACTGACATCAGCCACAGACCCTGGGGAGGTCATGGACTCTTGCAAAGGTTGCTCCATCTTGACACCCTCCACTCTCGGCGAGAGCATGCTGCCCAGTAGTGGCCCAGACGGTGGCAGGGATGGATTCAAGCAAGGCCCTTGGGCTGGCATCTTGTCCTGCAAGTAGTCGGCCATCTCCTCGTCAGTCATTTCTCTCTCGGCTTCTTCTCCCTCCACCATGCCTCCCTCTGGGTTGGGGACCTCCAGAGATCCTTGAGGGAGTTGGCCCAATCCCGCTGCCATCATCTCTCCGACTTGTTTGCGAGGCTGCTTCATTTCCCAGGCCTTGGGCAGGATGGTGTTCACCTCGTCCTGGTGCAACATGTGGGAGAACCGGTAGTGCCGTCCCAGGTTGTACTTGCGCTTGGTGCGGAATTCGCAGTATCGACACCGCAAGGGAACCTGGGACGAGTGGTCCAGCTTGAGGTGCCGGGTCAGACTCCCCCGCTGGTGATACTCGTTGGGGCACTTGGGGCATGTGAAGATTATGGGGTCCTGGCGGCGGAGTCCCGAGTCTCTGACATCTGGCGGCTTCTTCGGCCAGAGCCCGGGCTTCTGCTGGACGGCCGCACTGCAGATGGGCTCTGAGGAGCAGGTCATGAGGAAGCCATCGCTGCCCTCATAGGAGTCCAGGATCTGCTGGTTGCTCGGGGGCTGCTCAAAGCCCGGGGCAAGTCCGGGCTCCGGATCCGACTCCTTGGGGAGTGCAGTCCCTTCTTCCATCTCTAGCTCTGGTGGCTCCTGCTCCTCCTGTTGCATCGAGGACATGAGAGCCGCCTGGAAATCGGATAGAAAATCAGGCATGTCTTCCGGGACTGCGTCTTGAGGCCAAAGGCTTTCGTCCTGAGGCAGTATGTTGTCAACGTCCTCGGGCATTGGACTCCATGTCTCGTCCGTTTTGCTGCAGACGAATGCTCCGTGTCCCCCCGATGGTTGGCCAGTCTCTGGCCAGGCCTCACCCTGCGCCGATTCCCTCTGCTCTTCTCTTTTCTCTCCCTGCTCCCGTCTCTCCTTCTGCTCCCTGGTCTCAAAGTATACCGTCTCCAGCCGGTCCAGGTGCTTGGAGTGCACCTGCCTGTAATGCCGGCGCAGGTTGTCCTTGCGCTTGCTACCAAAGTCGCAGTGCTGGCACCAGAAGAACGCCTGGGGCCCGTGCTGGAGGAGTAGGTGCCGACGGAGGCTGCTGGCCTGCTGGTAGTTCTGGACGCATTTGGGGCACTGGTATATGCCGTCCACTAGGTAATCGTTGGTTGGGCGGATCCAGGCAGGATGTGCTTCACTATCGGCACCGTCGTGGTAGACAGACACAGGCACAGGAGTGTCTATGGTTCCAGTTCCTTCCAAGCAGGTACTGAAGGAGGTATCTGGTTGATACTGTTCCCCATCTAGACTTCCATTGAGACAGACACTTGCAACTTGTTGATCCACTATGTCGGAGTTAGCGGAGTCCTCTCCCTGTTCGATGGGCTTCACACACTCCTCGTCACACTTTGAGTTCAGGGGCTTGTTGAGGTTTCTTCCGGCGGCAATCCAGGCCTTCCTGCCCATCTTCCTCTTCTGGCATCCCTTGGGCTTGCCAGTGGCTGGCTCCAGTCCCAGCCTCAGGTTCCTTTGCTCCACTGTCTCAAAGGCGATGGCGTCCAGGTCCGCCTGGTGGAGGGGGTGGTTCAGCTTGTAGTGCCGGCCCATGTTGTCCCGCCGATTGGTCTTGAAGGGACAACGCCGGCACCAGGCGTACACCCGGGGCCCGTGCTCTATCTTCATGTGGCGCTTGAGGCTGCCGTGGTTGTTGTAGCCGTTGGTGCAGTGGGGGCACTGGAGCTTGCCGTAGTGGCCCCGGGGCCAACGCCTCGCGCCCTTGCCGTGGTGCTTGTCCTTGGACCTGCACATGAGGGGAACGGACAGAGTGGAAGGACATGGCATTAGCAAGGGCGCTTGGGGGAAGGAGGAGGAGGAGGAGCTTGGGTATGCATGACTTCACGGCTGGGCATACAGGTCATCCATCTAAAGCATCATTTGGGCAGCAAGGTGCATCCCGCGACTCAACTTTCCAGACTTCTGGAAAGAGACGTCGTCCAGCGATTCTATGCCATTCTTACCGCAGCAGCACCAGTCTCAAGCCAAGCTGAAGCTCCACTTTATCTTCTTCACCAACCCCACACCATCTTCAAGTCTTGCACATCCTTGGTCATACTTGATTGGGTCCAACCAGAGAGGACCAACTTCACACACAGTGAATCATGTGATTGTGTACACCCTTGCCAAGCTGGATTACACAGTCTTTCTGGGCTCCAAAAGAACCTAACCATAAACGAAGCCCCTACCTAGACCTCAAACACAGACCATCCTTCCAGGGTTCTCATTAAGGATCTGGATCAGCAATCACTGGGCCAAGAACCTACACTATCTGGCTGAATCCTCCTTGACTGGACAACAGGTCCAAAAGCTCCCAAACTTGCGTCATCCATCCTCTTATGTGCAATGCAGTTAGCTAGTCATCCAAAATCCAAAAGGACATTCACTTTGTATTCCATAAAGTCAATACTGGCATTGGTGGTCCTGTGTGATCCCAATTCTTTCTATACAGTTTTTGATCAGACAATCCAGATACCGGGTACTGCTCTGTGTGACCTCCAATTAATACTCAAGTGGTATATGGCCTACGTAGTGGAGTAAGCTGGTTGTTCCAAATTCCATTTCAGCACAACTGGAGTTCTAGGCTTGTTTATCTTATTGTGCAATCTTTGTTCCTGGTTGACGGAAGTCCAGTTGTGGCTTTTACAGCGGCTTCCAGGGATCTATGGGCTTGTTCTTCACCTTTCAAGCAATCTTTCTGGAGCTCACCCTAAACTCACCCTAAACTCTTGGGTTGGCCAGCAGGGTCACCAGTGCTAATTGTGTGGCAGCCAAACGTTTCTTTTGGTGGTCCAGATCTTTAAAAAAAAAAATTAAAAATTGAAGCTTCGAATTTTTGTGCCATAATGAAGGGTATCATTTCCCCAGTAATCTTTGACTAGATGGCTAAGTCATTGACTCTTACTTCAGACGGCTCGATACCATTTTCAGTGGCCATTGACAACTGGGCTATTGATAAAAATCAAGCCGTTTTTCTATTGCTGTTTCTCTATTGCTATAAGGTCATTAAAACTTTCAAAGTTTGTCCTAAGACATGATAAATAAATGGAAAGGAAATTGATGAAAAGATTTTTCAGTTTGGATAATACTGCTTGCTGCTGTAGGAGATAGATCTCTGTAGAATTGTGCGATGAAGTGTCAGTTGTCATACTGGCAAATCGTCTGCATGATTCAAGTATGGTTATTGGTACATTGTACATGTACGGTAGGACACGGATTTCAGCACTGAGGGTGTGACAAAGTACGAGTTACTTAAATCAGTAAAGTGTCTGCATGATTCAAGCAAATGTGATCATGTCCACCATCCAGTATAACATCTCAGAATATGTACAATGTATGTCCCAAGGACAAGCAGTTGAATTCAGGAGTGCATTTCACAAGACTTTTACATCCGCCGTCATCGCTGAACTCAGAACAAGCAGCATTGTGTTCCGTGTTGCGCTCCTAAAAATTTCCTCATTTCACTGCGATAGGTTTCTCGTGAATGGATGGATTAGGAAACAATGGCAAAGCATTCTGGTGAAAAGGGATCTCACCTTTTCTGGCATCACAAGGGCCTTCAATTTGGGTCCGCCAAAGATTCCCCTCAGATTTTATGGGCCGCAGCTGACAACCCAAATCTTTTTGGAGAAGCATAAGTAAGCGCACAGGGTACACGTATGTGTGCATGCCATTCAGATACATGTACATACAGAGCACTAATAAGACCGTAGCAAGGATGACATTTAACATACTTTTTGTGAAGTTTTGTACCATACCATCATATGCAGCCGCGCAGGGTAACATGCAATAGTCCACGCTAAACCCCATTGCTTACACTCATAGTCATACTAAGTTTTTCTTCATTTATAAAATGTTGGGATGGTTTCAACCTTCGCGGCGGCCCTCTGGGAAGAAAACCTCCTGAGGCAGGCCTGGACAGTAATGAGACGGGCCGTCTCACTTGTTAACACACAGGCAAAACCCTTGGGCCAGTAGGAATGCATTAGTAAAAAGTCTCTCTGTCTCACAAGATCAAAGATCGCATGCATTGACATCATCATGCCATCAATCATGAGTCCAATTTGTGGGGGGGGGGGGCAACAGGTATAGTCACTAAAGAATCTTACTAGTAGAACTGAACTTATTAAGTAGACCTGTGCTATAAATGAGTTTTGAAATTGGCATGTTTTGCAAATACAATGTAAACACTATGCTTACATGTGCATTCTTTAAGTCTGTGATAAGCAGCGTTGTTTCATTTCAGCACAGCGCAACCAGTTAATTTCTCATTGAAATGTCCAAAACAATGTTATGAAATTAAGGCTTACAATCAGCCAACTTCTATACATGTAGCTTGCACCTAGAGTGTCCTTTGTTGCATCTGATAAAATAGATAAGATTTGAAGGTTTGCATGGAGGCAGTACAAAGTGGAAGATTCGTGGTGAAACCATGTACATCTAAGTGTATTTTTTCAGTGTGGCTCTGAAAAGAGCAGGTTCGTAGCTCAACATTTCAGGCAATGCGCCTGTCGTCACGAGACTGCTGGATTCTATCATCAGTGCTTCAATGTGTTGTGGAGAGCGCTGGAGTGTGGAGAGCGCTGGAGTGTGGAGAGCGCTGGAGTGTGGAGAATCTTTCCCGCTGAGCATGACCACTAGGGCATGAAGAGGCACTCTGATGAAGTAGTTGTTGCTACATAAGCATATGCTCTCCAATTGGTTCATCTTCAAACGCTATCCGTAAGTTGTTATTATTCATGTTAGTCTAGCACGGCTCTCTTGACATCCTCAGAAAGCAACTGTAGTATTTGAACACCATTCTCCTTAATCGTACAAGAAAAGCATCCAGTCAGCCAGTGCAATGCAGTTACACACTACACTAGACCGAAGCTGAAATCACTCAACTCAGTCTACGGTCTAGTGGATATTTAGACCCCTGGATATGATGCCACACATGTTTAGGGGGCTTGCCAGAAATGACCAATTGCAAGCCACTTCATAGGAATCTGCAGCCCTTGGAATCATGAACACAAACACATTGGGAAGACCAATACGCCTGTGGTCTTGTGAAGCCTTGGGCAATGTCCAAGTTAAAAGCCCTTAGTTACAGCCTGTGATTAGGTCCAGGAGCCCTCTTTTACAAATGATCAACATCCAAGCTGGTAACTGCTGGGGTTAATTTAAGACAGCAATGATAATTCAACTGTACTGAACCCAAGATATGAACCACTGGTTTCAACACTGGTTTCAACACCTTATTTCAACATCTTATCAGTATTCTCACAACCTAAGCTACCCAGCCCTTAGGTGGCAGCCTTTCAGAATAGTCATCTATCTTTGCTGAGGTTGGCGCACCAGTCAGAAGCATTCAACCATCTCCTATTGTTATTCACTGTTCTCTACCAGGCTGTCTGCAGACCTAATGTTATACACTCACTTTGTAGCTTTCGACACTTTTTCTTCAGAAAAAAGACCAAGCGTCTGCCCAGTAAACAAATTAGAGTGTCTCGCAAATCAATCCTAGCAGGACCTTTCATAATGCCTTTGAAATTGAATCGTAAGACCCACTGAATTTTGTCAGTGAGCAGTGCAACATTCATGTATCACTTTCAATGTATCAGCCTGCATTCAATTAGCTTCCCTGGGACTACCCAAGTGAACACAGAGTGGCTCTGAGAAACTTATCCAGTCTGAAATCAGGGTCAGTCGGGAATAACAAGAGTCTACCTGTGGAAGCTTATCTAACAAACGTAGTCATACAGCAATCAAATGGATCTAGGATTTGGGAGGGGGGGGGGTTGATGAAAGACTCACATGTTGACTTTCCTTTGGGTTGTCTCGTTGGTTGCCTGCTCGGCTGCCCGGCCAGCGGCGGCTGCGGCCAGCTTGCCCTCCCTCTCCTGCCGGCTCTGGTCGTAGAGGGCCTGCTTCTCGGCCCGGTCCCGGGCGATCTGTTCCCGGACCCGCTCCTTGGCCAGCTGGTCCTCGGCGCGCTCCCGGCGCAACTCCTGGGCAGCCTGGCGCAGGTCCTGCTGCTTGCGCTCCTGCATGGACTTCTGGACGGACTGGCCCACCTTCCGACGCTCCATCTCCTTCTGGCGGCTCTCCTGCCCAGGGACAAAGTCAAAGTCAAGTCCACCGGTCATTTCTCAACTCTATCCTCACGGCCAAAACCACTGGAAAATCAATCAACCTCTTTCAATGTTAGCAAAGCATCATGGGTATAGATGACAAACTGGCCATATCTTTATCACACAACTCTATGGCAGAGCACGCGAGTTTGTTAACTGTTTTCCCCCCTCAAAAACTAGATGGAGTTCAGAAATGACACTCACACAACATTTTTGTCTGGATACCAGCAACAAAATTTATATTTTATGTGGCAAGTGGCAAGTACAATGCATGCACAGCGCGCCGCTAGCTGTATGCACGCACTGTGTTTACCATCCAGACTCCAAGGGAGTTTCCATTGATTTCTCCAAAACTGCCCACTCAACATTCCGACAAAAAATATATTTTGTTGCTGGTATCTAGCCGAAAATTCTGTGAGTGTCATTCCTGAAATCCATCTAGTTTTTGGAGAAAAAAAAAATCACGAACTTGCGCGCTCCATCATAGAGTTGTGCGATAAAGGTACAGCCAGTTTGTCATCTATATCCATGATGCTTTGCGAACGTCGAAAAGGTTTATTGATTTCGCTGAAAAAGTCTCAAATTTAAGTCAAGAAGTACAGCTGTGCTCGAAACTTATGCCTTACAGCTTTGGATACAACCTTTTACTCGTAATTACAGCATTTCACATGTTGAAAAAATGTGGAAGGAATTAGGCAATTTTAATCTAAAAAGTTTTAAAATGTGTGGTGGTCGGAAAAAAGAGAAAATTCCATCTGTTGTGGTCGGTGAATCTTGAGTGCTGGGCGGGTTTTACAGCACCAACCAATTCCAGTATATTCCAGTATATTCAATCCCCTAACTATTCAACCACAGCGGCTCCCAATGTACACAATGAAAAACAGAAGCAAGACAGATAGTGAGATACAGATGAAAGACGATAGACAAAGGAGGAAAGCTGGCAGACAGATCAGGGGAAGATCAAAGGGAAAGCGCTTTTGTTATGCTGTTTCCTCTGAGGAGTGAATGAGTGAAGTACCTGTACAGTCGACTCCTGTTATAACGAGGTCCGCTGGACCTTCGCAATTCCCTTGTTGTAACCGGAATCTCGTTATAACCTGAGCACAGTTATTCCCCTTGGTTATTATGCACAGCTGACGTCGATCGTTGTACGTGTACAGGTTTTTCCATGTGTATTGCAATTGTGTACCGTGCGTCCGGACTCAAGCCAATGCAATGTAGATTATTTCACATTACATGTATCCCTTGGTCACCGTAGTAACGCTGTCCGTCTTAGCCGTGAGAAAATGTGGATGAAGCATCTTCGGACTATTCAACCACATGGTCTTAACATCCAGGAGGGTAATGACTAACACCATGCAGCTTTCTGATAATCCTTCGTTTGTGTTCACTCCTCCACACTTCTCTCTTTGATCTTTCCCCCTTCTTACTAATCCCTACCCTACTCCTTCCCCTTGTCTTTGATCTTTCCCCCTTCTAACTAATCCCTACCCTACTCCTTGCCTTCCCTTTGATCTCTCCCTACCAGCTTTACTCTTTGTCCTTTGTTTCTCATCCGTGTCCTATTCACTCTCTTCCCCCTTCCTTCGTGTACATGTATCTGTTTTGTCCTTGTCACTCTGCCTTTGAGAAAGGTCCTGCTAGGATCAAAATGTCAGGCCCACTAAATTTTAAATTTTGCATTTTGGTAATTTTAATCAGTAAGCAGTTTGCAACATTTTTGTATATCACCTACATGTATTTTGGAATACAAATGCTGGTGAATAAAATACATAAAACAAAGGTTGGAAATATCTTCCTCCGTGGTATATTTGACGACATTAATCCGGACACGATGGAAACTTTGAGCACGTAAATATCCGTCACTCACACACAATGTTCTGATTAAAAAATGAGACATTTCGTTCTGCTGTTCTTGAATCAGTCAAGAGAGGGCGCCCCAATAAGACTTCCGAACTGTTATTCTTGGATTTCAAACTTAGGAGCATTTACCAGCAGCAGTTTACTTCCCTACTGTTGGGTATTAAACGTTATGGAGCAAATCTTCCATGCACTCATTATCCCCTAAAGTAAAAGCCCCATTGTCTGAAACTGCAAGGGGGATTTATAACCGCAGATGTTTGCGATGTACAATGTCCCTTTTGGGCCACCATACAAACCGTCCCATTATCAGCGAGATGATACAACATTCACATGAAACCCCATCACTGCGTGCATGCATGGGGCATTGAAAGATGCGATTCCTGAATAAGGTTTGGTTTTTGACACGCCGCGGTGCCCATAGTTTACAAAAGAAGTCGTCATAAATGGGTCGAGAACATGCTTTTGTTAGTGTTTGGTCAGCAAAAATGATCGTTATAACCGGAGTCACGTAACGTGCGTGCTCGTTATACACAAATATTTCCTCCATACAAATGTGCACAAATTGATCAGGTCATTATAACCGAGTTGTCATTATAATCGAACTCGTTATAACGGGAGTCGACTGTAGCAGGTTTGTGGTAACACACTGCCTGACATGTTGAGTTACCGGCTCGTTTTGAAGCCACACTGCATCTGACAAGAGATGATTTACTTGGTACTTCCACTACGCAGACCTTCAGATCTTATCTAGAGAGGGAGTGAATGAGCACCTCTTCCTTCTTGGCCTCCTTGCGTTGGTGAATCTCCTCCATCTTCTGCCGCAGCCTGGCCGCCTTCTCCAGTTTGCTCAGCTGCTCCTTCCTCTGCTCCTGCTCTGGAGACGTGGCTGCTACGTCAACCCCGCTGCTACTGCTGCTGCTGCTGCTGGTGCTTGCTGCAGCGGGTGGCATGCTGGAGGCATTAACTGAGGCCTGGCCAGCAGCGGCAGATGTCTGCTTTGCCATCTATTGTGCAGGGGGAGGAGGGAAGGAGAGGGACATCACAACCATAAGACGAGTTAAACCCTTGACATTGGAAGACAGGTATGTGAGGCACTCAGCGAAAATGCGTCTCTTTTTGCATAGCCTTTTCCCATGCACAGAGTGACTCAAAGTTGTTGAGGTAAAACAAATCTATCCATTTTTTTTTCATAAATTGAGTTTATATTGCCTAGTTAGTGTCAATATTTTCATACCGGTACTTGAAAAATGTGCAACATTTGACTCTCTAATACAGTTAGTGTACTCTTATTGATTTATATTGTTCTCCAATTGTTTGGCGAGGGGTACTTATGTAATTCCCAAAACAAGCTAAATGCAATAATTTTTCACAACTCTCCTATAGTCCCTGCATGTCTTGCAGTCAATTTAAATCCTGAATTAACGCCCAAGATGTAGCAAGCTACTTGCTGTGTAGAAAGCAACTCTTGAAATTTTTTTTTACTGGGACAGACTTTTCATTCACAGTAGAACCTTTTCAAAGGACAGAGAAGCCTTTGGGTTTGGTCATGGAGCAAGGTCCTGGAAGAATCAAAAATAATGTCCCACCCTGTGACTGTCTCAGCATTTTGAAAATAATTAATAAAATGATAACTAACTGGGAAACTGTAAAGTGTAATGAATTTGAAAATTGGCAAAGAGAGCTTGGCTGGGCTGGGACTTGAACATGAGACCTCTGGCTTAATGTACATGTACGTGTACCAGTGCTCTGACCACCTGAGATACACGTATCCAGCTTTTAGATGGTGGCCTTATCAAACAGTCTTCCCAAACTTTCTTTGCTGGCTTCAGAGTGCCAGTCAGGGGCATTGGCCATTACCTACTGTACATCCCCAGGAATCTAGCCCTCGTCCTGGTTTCATTCAGAAGCAAATAATTAATTTTTCTAATTTTAAAAATTGACTTCACAATTGTTGCAAACTGCTGTCTAAAAAGACCAAAAAGACCTAGATCTAAAACAAAATCAGGTGGCCTGACATTTCCATGTTGGGGTTTACATGTACAGAGTGATAACACTTCAAGCATTCTACAACAAGCATCTCAGTCTGTGCATTGTAATGGGACTGTTCTTTTTTCCCATTTTCTTTAAGAATCTAGCAGTAGCATCAGACGCACATGTACCTCTAAGACCTTCCTAATCTTCTCACTGAAGTCCGAGGGGGTCATGTGACCCGCGGCACCCTCCAAAGGCACTCCAGTCTCTCCAGAGATGAAGGACACACAAGGGATGCATATGACAGGATCTGGGGACAAATTAGCTCATTCAGGATCATAAATTATTATTCTTATTTTTCAATATTTATTTAGGAAAGCAAAAAAACAAGTAGGCTACTATTACTGACAATAAATAAAATATGACATAACACTTTTGAAAAACGGCCAATAAAGTATTGACTGGACCAGGACTTGACTTAGAGACCTCTGGTTTTACGTACTAGCGCTCTTACTCTCTGAGCTATCCAGCCCTAAGATTGGCAGCCAAACCAAACAATAAAGTAGTCTCTTCTAGGCTCGTGGCACCAGTCAGAAGTACGGTATTTAACCATTAGATGCTGTATATCTCGACGGATCACTCCCCAATTTCATTCAGAGTCAGACATAAACCAATAGACCGTGTAAGTTGGCCTCGAGAATGTACGTGTTACCGCGAGATTCCTGATTTCTAGGCTCCTCGGATAGGAGTTAAAGCGTGGAGCGGTGAACATTTTTGTTAAAATATTTTGTATCGCGCCGATTGAAGCAGTTTAAACTATTATAATAGCCATTTAGGAATAAAATATTAAACTACAATGTGTAAAGTACGTGATTTTGCACGCTTTACAGACAAAAATAGTTAAAATACATTTTTGTTTTCACGTTTGAAACCGTAGAATCTATGCAATAAGTAAATGTATGTATATACGTGTACTGGCTAACGTCACATATATGTTGATTTTGTATTATTTTGTTTACATGTACGGTATCCACATGTACAGTACAGTACAAGACGCTTTTCTTGCCCGAATGCGAACCACACCAACTTCGGCGCGATACAAGTAGTAATGCTCACGTTGCGTACCACAGACGGGTCGTATTCGCAATACTGTACTTACAACCGGAAGATGAAGGTCAGGTTATATTTATTTGTTTTCTCTGCCGTATTCTCATTTTTTGCTCATTCTTTTATTTTCAATATACTTAATCCATAAACCTGGGGTTTTTGGTTGGAAAGAGGCTTTCTTCATTATGCTTTCTTCATGCATTCAAAATTGGGCACGTGTTAATCTCCTACAGCAGGCGGCGCGGAGGTGTCCGGAAGTGTACGGTGACCTTTTTCACCACGAAACTTACACGGTCTATTGCTGAAAAGCTGGCTAGTACTGTGTACATGTATGGTGTTTGCTGAAAAGCTGGCTAGTACTGTGTACATGTATGGTGTTTGCTGAAAAGCTGGCTAGGACTGTGTACATGTATGGTGTGTCCAAGTAATGCATGCACTGGAGGGCCTTTGACCACAGACCAGCCTCCACTCCATACAGGCAAGTCTTTGAGGTTGTCAGCCACAACCGAACGTGGCATCTGCGCTGAAGGCAACCGTTAGGAATCGTTGGGTTTGGGGACATACCAACACGCTGTCTTCTGAGGCAGCACCCTATCCCTCGATCATCCAGAGTAACATTCGCACAACAGCCCTATTGTTGCTATTAATCTAGCAACTCACGCAGCAAGTTGAGTCAAACACGTGTGTGTGGTGGGGTGAAGAGTCTTTGGTTAAAACTTAGACAACGGTGGTGCTCAGATTTGTAGGGCCAGCCCATATATCCCAGCAGCGCTCCAAATTCATAAGGTCCTGGCTCCAAGTGGTAAATATCAATTCAAAATGTTGATTCTCTACAAAGAATTTGAAATAGTTTGTATGTTGACATCTATTGGCAGGGCAAACACAGGCAGAGCACACACTGCCCAAATACATTGAGGTGCTTGAAAAAGACTATTGGGTCATGGTGTCACCACAAGTACAGGTTGTATTGCAAACTGTGATTTCATCATGGAAACCCTCAGGTCTCATGAAATGGTGGAAATGGTTTGCCAAGGATTGGAACGAAAAAGGATACAAAACTGGGAAAACTGCTTGCACTCCTCACTGTTAGAGAAAAAGAAACAAAACAGCAGAGGTTGGGGGTTAAAAGCTACATGTATAAGAGTTGACAGAAGAACTACAGTGTACATGTACAGTTCCACAGAAAGGTCACAGACTATTCACAGACTGACCACGGTGACCTCAGAATCTCAGATACACACTTGAATCCAAGACTGCTGATTACGGGTTCAAGACCCGGTTAAGTCCAGTCTCGGGTCCAAGTTACAAAATGCCTGTACTACTAAATTATAAAGTAATATGTATGTACTTAATAATTCATTTTTAATCATAAGTAGTAGGCAGTTTGTAACATTTTAACATTACTTGTGAAGACATCTACACTAGAAAGCAAGACTCGGAGGTTCAAATCACATGGGAACAGCCAGTGGTTCTTCCCAAGCATGCAAGAAGGCAAGCAGGCAAAGCAAAGGGTATCCTGTGCTAACTTCAGACTGAGAAAGTTTCACATTCTTTACAGTGGAAAATCGTGATGCAAAACATAGTAAACTTGTGCTAAGTACTGACTTAAATGCAAATCTCTAAATGTTGGATGACCTAGCACTTTGACCTCAGGAGGACCTCATTGTCCATCTTCATAGGTGTCCATATTTTTTAAAAAATTGCTAATTGGAAACATGATTTTTAATCTAAAATTTGAAATAAAAGGAGATTTTGTGGTATTATGATTTCTTTAGAAGCCCATCACTTATACAGTGTACTTGTGTAGATGATTTTCACAATAATAACAAAGAAAAATGGCAAAGAAAACATTGACTGGACCAGAACCTGATCCCGAGACCTCCAATTTTGTGTACCGGCACTCTTTCCATCTGAGCTATCCAGACCTTACAGTAGATGGTGGCCTTTCCAAATAAAGTCTTTGCCGGGATGGGGGCACCAGTCAGAATTCAACCATTAACTGCTGTACACTGTATATCTCCAGAGATCACAGCCCTGCTTTCATTCAGATGCAAACAAGCAACTGTTAACCTGGCAACAGCAGTTCGGGCTAACGAATCAAGGAACAAATTACTGGTAACTTTTGAACGAATTAAAAAAATGGCAAGAAAACTTTGATTGGACCAGGAAATGAACCTGAAATCTCTGGATTAACAGACCAGTGCTCTTCCATCTGATCTATGAAAGTGGGGGGGGGGGGGGGGGGGTGATACCTGGATACGGCACTGTATACGGCACTTAATAGTTGAATTGCTTCTGACTGGCACCCCCCCCCCCCAGCAAAGGCTAGTTGATTATTAGGGAAGGCCACCATCTAAGGGCTGAATAGCTCAGATGGAAGAGCACTGGTAAGTCTTATTTGCTAATTCTTCAATTTTGAAAAATGGCAAAGGAAATGTTGACTGGACTCTCGTTTTGCATATAAACCGTATCAGCACTTTTACTATAAAAACAAAAATATCAGACAAAGTTGTGTGCAAGGTTGTGCCACCAAAAGATCCATTTGGCCTGCCAAGGAAGAAGAGAAGGTTCAGGTTCAGGGCCAGTGCTGGACATTGAAGGTTTACATTGTATGTACCGTACCTCTTGGCATCAAACTTGATGGCCACCATGCCTGAGTGTTGACATAGCTGGCTGACCTCAGGGTCTTCCCATGTGGCATCCATCTGGGCGGAGACCTCATCATCACCTGAGCGGACACAAAGAGCAAGAGTGTTCAAAGTCTCATCGGATAAGATAGGGCTAAGGCTAGGGACCCATTGGAGGAAATGTCTGAACCATGCACGGTTGGGGCCAGACAAAGAAACAAATATCACCTCATTCACCTGAGCATCTGTCAGTGTCAACTGAGCACTAACGCTAACTTCGCTAAATGCAAGATTGCCATAAATGACTGGTAGTGGTAATGTGTATCAACAAAACAAATCACGATGAAAATATTTTCCCAGGAATGAGTAAACGGGTGTATGTGAATCATTGATGGGGTTATAATCCCCGGGAAATTCCTGGGAAATACCTGTAGCTGATTTAGTTCGAAAAGCCTTTATGCCCGATCCAACAAATTCAAGCACATTTAATTGCAACAGGAAGGAGTTCCAGGAGGCTTCAAAATGAAGACATCTAGCAAAACATGTGAACACAATGAAGTTGCTTGTAGGATGCGTCTCCTATTTTGTGACTTGTTCAAGGTCAATTGCATATCATTATCATAATGACCATGTTTGTGAAAGGGCTCAGAGAGTATCTCAAAGGTCCAGGGTTTGGAACTTTTTCCCGTGGTTTTCAAAACAACAAAGGAAAGATAATTTGTAAATATATAAAACAACAATTTGTGAATAAAAACCCCAAACCTTTTCTTCAAAGTGAGGGTACACCATTTGCACAATGCACATTGCCCAATTTCTGGACTTTATCTATCTATTATAAATGGTTTACCGTAAATTACTAAAGCCGTGTCCGCACTGGACTTATTTTTTACCGAGCCCGTGGGTAACATTTCAATGCGTAAATCTTCCCAGAGTCTGCACTTGGACTATCGACTCGGGTAAACTAACCAAGATGATCGGTAAAACTAACCGACTCAGGACTGGTGCATATGAAAATGCTTCTTTCTTCATAATTGCTCACACTGATGAGCTTCGTTGTACTCGAACTTCCAGGAAAGCTTTTGAATATTTCTAAAGTTCTGTAATTTCTAATGAATTAGAAACGGAGAAAGTAACATTGTAGTGGGAGAAAACGAGCGTCGTTGTACACAATGTACGGGCAGTGTTCTGTATGTACACGTGTCAATGTACATGTACTTTATGTACATGTACTGTAGGTACACAAACACATTGTTACCCCGCGCCCGCACGCGTCTTGCATACAGTAACGTAACATGCAGGATCGCCGGATGCGGTTTTTTACCGAGTCGTTTACCGAGACGTCGTGTCCGGATTGGACTTTTCGACTCGGTTAAACTGACCTGGTCAATTTAACCGGGCAGAAGTTGGTCCGGTAAACTACCCATTCGACTTGGGTAAGTTACCTGGGAGGAAAACTTCCTGGGCTGTCCGCATTGGACTTAAAATGGTAAAGTTACCCATTTGCTCGGTTAGTTTACCCAAATTAAGTCCAGTGCAGACAGGGCTTAACAGGATGCACAGTGGCTTTTTGTGTGTGCGTGCATTCACACATTGAGCCCCGTGACTGTTTCCTGAACAGCACAAAGCAAAGTCCGGACATCGCACCGCTGTAGACCAAATTTTCAGGACTTGGGTTGCTTTCGTGTAAATTTCAAGTTCTGTGGTGACAAACAAACAAACTTTCCACCGTACCGACGTACAAATTGTGCTAGGTCCAATGGCCGGGCCCGAGTCCTGAAAATTTGGTCTACAGGTACAGGAGTACTGCAGTGGGATGTCCGGATGTTGCTTTGCGCTGTTCAGGAAAGTGGCATGGCTCAACGCATGCATGGGCGCGCACACACTCACACAGACCCACTGTGCATCCGGACTTGTCAGAAGATCACCAATTTGCGTGTGCTGGTTTAGATCAAAATCTAAGATGGCCATTTCATTTGGGCTCGTCGGACAGGAGAGACATCTTCTCGATCAACTGAGCGGTAATTTCTCCTTGTTTCCCAAATGTGAGTAAAGCAAATGACCAGTATTGGAATCTGCGATTCTCACTGAATACAAAGGTGGGTGCATGTTTTGGGTGTAAATCTGGGGATTTTGTTGTGACTTTAAGGGTGACTTTAAAGTCCAAGTTACTCGGACTACCTTTCACATACACATTAAATTAACTAGACTAGAGTAAGAGTACTGCCACTGGTACATGAATTCAAAGGCAAATAAATCAAAGATCTCTTGGCAATAGGCTTACTTGGCAGGACTTGAGTTCAAACACCAAGTCCACTGCCTGACTGAGTTAAGTCAAATGTTCTCATGGTGGATAAAGGAAAATAATTGTGCACAACTACAATAAACCTTTTCAACGTTCACAAAGCATCATGGGTATAGATGACAAACTGGCCGTATTTTTATCGCACAACAGTCTTGGCGAAGCACGTAAGTTCATGAATTGTTCATTTTTCTCTCAAAAACCAGACCTGGAGTTCAGCTTTCAGAAATGAAACTCCCACAGAATTTTGGTCTAGATACCAGCAACAAAATATATCTTTGGTCAGAACGTTGAGTGCATACATGTACGTGTATTTTTGAGAGAAATCAGTGGGGATTCCCTTGGTGACTGGATGGCAAACTCGATATGCGCATGCAGCTAGCGGCATGTGGCAAGTAAGGAACAATCACAATGCATAAACCACGCGCCAAGTTTTCCATCCAGTCAACAAGGGAATCTCCACTGATTTCTCTGAAAGTACCCATTCAACGTTCCAACAAAATCATATATTTTGTCGCTGGTATCTAGACGAAAATTCTGTGAGTTTCATTTTCATTACGAACTTACGTGCTCCGCCATAACATAGAGATGTGCGATAACAATACAGCAAGTTTACCCATGATTCTTTGCGAAAGTCAAAAAGGTTGATTATTTCGGGAAGAGGAGAAATACGTAGGACGTGCTTTTAAGTTTTGACTTATTCTTCCAATCCACGCCATCAACAATAGCAGTCTTGCAGGAGCACAAGTTTAAACTACATGACGGGCATAGAAATAAATGTACAATACATGTACTTCATGATGAGATGCGGAAAAATGACAATGCAAATTCTACAAAGAAGGCAATGCCATGACCTTGTCTTTTGCTAAACAAAACTAAGTTCAACGAGGTTTGGCTATAGTTTCAAAATGCAGTCCCGATTTGATGGAGCCGCGCCTAAACCCAATCATGGAAAGTCTCCAATGCATTTGAACTCTGTTAAAAATCCTTCATTTCCGTCTCACTCCTCGGCATCATTGTGCACTGCCGGAGGCACCACCCGAGTAACTTCCCTTCAAAACGGCTATTCTTTTCTTTATCAGAAGGTCTTGGAACGGATGCCGCAATGCACGGCGAAAATACGAAAAGCAGTCACAAACCTCTGACGTAAACCACGAACAAAACGTTGCGTTGTTTCGCCGCCGAGATGGCAGCAACTACAGTGCCGTCGAACCACAGCATTTTGGAAGGAGCCTGAGGGGATTTGACTCTTGCTTTTCTACGACCAATCTGATCGAAATTTCTCCCCGGCGTCGCGTCCTGTCTCCTGGGCTGTGTGCTGTGTACGTTAATGTACACGATGTCGTGTACATGTACGTGTACAATGTACCATACATGTACACGCCACCAGTTCAAGACTACATTACATTATGCAGTACACGGACACTACACGCATTGGCTGTTCGAAAACACGACTTAGTCTCA
This sequence comes from Luidia sarsii, assembly GCA_949987565.1. Taxonomy (NCBI): domain Eukaryota; kingdom Metazoa; phylum Echinodermata; class Asteroidea; order Paxillosida; family Luidiidae; genus Luidia; species Luidia sarsii. The sequence continues at coordinate 10,367,261 of OX465106.1, read as the reverse complement.
GGCTATGGCTTGCCAACGTCACCCATCACCCAAGTTAATACAGATTGTAGTTTTCATCCGGGGTTGAGACGTTTTCATGCTGTTTGAAACAAATTACTTACTTCTAACCCGTACCCAGACGTCTTCATTTCGATGGCTTTTGAGATAGAAATTGAGTGAAGAACTTCTGCTGGAAGCCGTAGCCTCTGCCGCTAACTGCCCTTCAAAAGCGCAAGCGCCGATGGCAATGGTTGCTAGTCTTTACACAGCCGTTTTAAAGATGTAAGCGGGTTGTTCAGTGTCGCATTATGATTAATGGTTTTTAAAGACCATCGTACGGAAGCGTAGAGTTTCCACCCGCGCCGCAAATACTAATTATAATAGATATGAATAAAGCTTGGTACGAGATAATAACCCACTCGCACATGAATTCACGTTCGTTCGTTCATTTATCTTTGATGTGGGAGTGTCTACGCTTCGGTGTTGGGACTTGAAAGTTTAAACCAAGTTGAACATTATTCTCTTCGATTCGTTTGAATCATTGTACTTTTTAGCTGCATGGTTTGTTTTGCTTATTATCTACCCGAAAGAAATCGACCCAACTACCGGGTAAATCGATGTAGGGATTTGTTGCCCAATTCGGATCACATTCCTCAATCAGCTTCCCTGACCAAGCATCATTAACCCTCAAAGGGCGTCTCAGTGAAAATTTGTTCTGCGTGCTGAGGCTTTATGACTTTTTCGGCCATCTTTAGGCACATTTTGACACCAGTTTTATTAAAGTTGTAGGTGCCGTTCTCTGACAATGAACATTTCTTAATTCTCAGGGCCATGGTATAGTTTAACGGAAAATGTTAAAAGCATAGCATCCAATGTACATGGTGTATTTTTTCAGGAATTATTTTGCTTAGTTAGCTCATTATTATTGCTGGATATGTAATTTGTTGGTTCTTTGGGTTTTATCATCATTGTAAAATTCATGCAAATTCACTGAAAAAAATGGAAAATCAATAAAAAACAATAATAACATGAACAAAGCCCAAAAATTGAATCATGAATAACTAATGAGCTATAAGGGTGGGGTGTGCATGGGTGGGTTGGTGGGTGGGTGTTGGGTGGGTGGGTGTGTGGGTGGGTAGTTGAATGTATGAATAACAAGCGTGTCAGATCAATGATGTAGCTATCATTGGGGGAAAGGGTTAGGGGGGCCTACTGCTGAATTATTCATCACACTTCTAAATATAAGTCCGATCATAAAGTGGATAAAAAATAATAAGGTCTTTTTAAATATTTATGCAAATTGTATGCATTAGTCCAAAACGAGGCTACGGGCGCTACATTTCCAAGATGGCGGTAAATTCAATGGACCTTACCATTGTTCCTAAGATAACGTTCGGTTTTGTTGAAGAATATGTCAAGAACTTCGGGGAACAACAACTATATTGGAAATCTATAGCGCCCATAGTCCTATAGCCTCGCTAGTGCTGTTTGTGATAGCTTTTTTGCAGATCATGAGTCCCAGATCCCCAGACTTGTATACGACTAGTGACTCGGATTAGAGTCCTATTTCTAATGACTCGGACTCGAGTTACTTTGACTTACGATCGACTCGAACTAGGAATCAGCGCTATAGACTCGGACTTGGACTCGAACTGACTTGTGGATCGACGGACATTGCGGCACTGCATGCACACGCGGTCGTCGCTTACTCGATGCGGTGTGTGCGTTACCGGTTACCGATAATTATTTTGGCTAAAGAAATCAAATAAGGGGGCTACCGAACGAAACTTGTATCCAGCCGTCCGCATGTAATGCTGCATTGGTGCAAGATTGACAGGGTAATTGTAGCGGACTTTCCATGTCAGACGTCCTGCCGGATCACACGTGCATTACTTTCGCATCGCGATAACGCGATATGAAAAGTCTGCTGACCTGCCAGTTTCGATAACGTTGCATGCAACGTCGAACATGAATGCTTTTCAATTCTGATCGAGCCTTTGTTTAAAAAAATCCCCAGCAGTATTATTAATACAGGCGGGTTTGTTGGGTTATTTCACAATTAACAAGCCACCAGGTCCCAAGGACAATCCCAAGGTTCCCTTAATTACTTCCTACCACCCTTCTCTTCCTCCTCTCGGGAAGATTCTCCACACTTCAGATCGTCTGGCTGATGCCATTCCAAATTCACCTGTTTTGGCTTTCAGGTGCCCCCGTAAACTGCGTGACTTTATTGTCCGAGCAGAGGTTCCCCCTTTGGACACTTCACCTCCCACTAAATTTGGTACATTTAAGTGTACCTCGAAATGCATTGTTTGCAAGACACATGTCAAGGAAATAGGAAACAGGTCAACTCGTACACAAACCGACTCGTACTCTGATCGACTCGTGCCCATTTTGGTCAACTCGTACCCGTGCTAACTCGTACCCGTGCCAACTTGTACCCGTGCCAACTTGTACCCGTGCCAACTCGTGCCCGTGCCAACTCGTGCCCGTGCCAACTCGTACCCGCGCCAGCTCGTGCTCGCATAAAATAATGAGAGATTAGATTGTCAGGTTGCAATTAAAATGAGTATTTAAAAAATTACCGTAGGTGTCATCACTTGGACAAAATTATTACAAAATGGACACATTTTAACAACCAAGGAGCAAACAAAATAATAATTTTTTTTGAAAGAAAACTTTGACTGAGCCGGGACTCGAACCCGAGAACTCTGGATTACCATACCAGCGCTCTACCATCTGAGCTATCCAGCCCTTTGGATGGTGGCGGTCCCATAATTATATTCAGGGATATATCCAGGGATAAATCCAGGGATCTCGCCAGGTTTGTAGCCAGGTTTGCATCAGTTGTGCGTATCGAATGAAAGCGGGGCGAGATTCCTGGAGATATACGGCAGATCTAGGTTAAATACTTCTGACTGGCGCCCCCATCACGGCAAAGAACAGTTGACTATTTGGGACCGCCACCATCCAAAGGGCTGGATAGCTCAGATGGTAGAGCGCTGGTACGGTAATCCAGAGGTCTCGGGTTCGAGTCCCGGTTCAGTCAAAGTTTTTATTTGCCATTTTCCAAAAAATGTTAAAAACGCTCCCGGTCAGTTTTCCTTTAATTGTTTGACTTTAAAATAATTTATTAATTTTAATAGCAAACTTAATCACGAGCACGAGTTGGTGTGGGTACGAGTTGGCGCGGGTACGATCGAGTTGGTGCGGGTACGAGTTGGCGCGGGTACGAGTTGGCGCGGGTACGAGTTGGCGCGGGTACGAGTTGGCGCGGGCACGAGTTGGCGCGGGCACGAGTTGGCGCGGGCACGAGTTGGCGCGGGCACGAGTTGGAGCGGGTACGAGTTGGCGCGGGTACGAGTTGGAGCGGGTACGAGTTGGTTGGGCACGAGTTTGCATGGGTACGAGTGAAGGAAATAGACTCTTTCAATGGACATTCTTCTGGAACTACCCACACGACCTATGGCTCTATCACGTGCACTACCTCAAACATCATATACCTCATCTCAATAGTTTGTAATGTTCAATATGTTGGCGAGACCAAAAACAACCTCAAAAAACGTATCTATGGCCATAGGTCTACAATCAAAACCGGTAAAATGGACACCCTAGCTGTTGGGTATCACTTCAATCTCCCTGATCATTCGATATCAGATATGAGTGTACTGGGTATAGAATCACTTGGTCACCGTAGTAATGCTGTCCGTGTAAGCCGTGAGAAAATGTGGATGAAGCGTCTTCGGACTATTAAACCACATGGTCTCAACATCCAGGAGGGTAATGACTAACACCATATGCAGCTTTCTGATAATCCTTCTTTTGTGTTCACTCCTTCACACTTCTCTCTTTGTTCTTTCCCCCTCTTCTCACTAATCCCTAACCTACTCCTTGCCCTTCCCTTTGATCTCTCCCTACCAGCTTTACTCGTTGTCCTTTGTTTCTCATCCGTGTCCTATTCACTCTCTCCCCCTTCCTTCGTGTACATGTATCTGTGTTGTCCTTGTCACTCTGTCTTTGAGAAAGGTCCTGCTAGGACCAAAACGTCAGGCCCACTAAATTTTATGATTTTCATTCTGGTATTTTTAGTCAGTCAGCAGTTTGCAATTTTTTTGTATATCACTCTAACTGATACATTGTAAGATAAGTGAAGCTTAAGACAAGCTTGGGTTCAATCTTCAAATTGGTATGTAATTCGGACCATATCTGGCTTCAAATGTGGCCCCCTTTGGTTGTAGAAGTGGAGGGGTCCATCCCAAATTAAATACTTGCAGAAATTCGGCTTGGATGGCTACACATTCCTTTTCTTTCTGGAGGTAGGCCTAATTAGGAAAAAATCTAACACGCTAAGGGCACCAAAATTGAAAAGAATAAGAGAGATTAAGGACCAAACTATATACAGTTTTGAGTATAGATACAAGAACTGAGAAACTTCTGGGTGTGGTATAATTGGCTTTGAAAGTGATCGTTTTTGTACAGTGTTCAGTGGTAGCTTCATTTTAGTGTTCTGTACGTACCCATAAAGAACTCTAGTCGACCACGCCTGTGTGCGCCCTCAACGGTGCCCTGTGGAATGTCTTGCACAGGCAGTCATGCCTTGTGACATGGGCGAACATGCGGCAAAGAGATCGAGGCTCAATTGCCGGCCAGTTAGATCTTTCACCCTGCTCCTGACGTATTAGTGGCTGCTGTCAAACAGATTGATATAAGACAAAATACATAGAAGTGATAACATAAACCGAACAAGGCAATGTATGGGCCTAGACTACAGTAGAGAGGCAAAGACAAGGCAAAGTACATGACCACCTTCTAGATGGGTAGCCGAAACTCAAACTCAGTCATTGTCTGGTGGATCTCCGTGTAATTTATAGAACTGCCACTAAATAATTAAAGGCCCTATGCAGCATTAATAAAGGTCAAAGCATTGCTCTTTGTGTGTTAAACCATTAGATGTTCCAAAAAAGAAATCCTTCGAATGTTTTAGCTACAAAATTTAATGGTAATCTGAAAAAGTAGAAAAAGGCAAAAAAAACACGTCACGGTTTTCGCACCATGAGAAATAGTAATGTTTATTACTTGCGAGTAATAAACTATTTGTCGATGTAGTTGAGTGAAGATTTTTCGAGAAGTACAGCATTCTAGACCGTAAGATTTAAACATGAGAATTCATTCATGACCACTAACAAACTATGTCAATAAGAAGGAAATCTGTGGACATGGATGTTTTCCGATCTTCCCAATGTTGTATTGGGCCTTTAAAGCCTCTATACAACATTGGTAAGATCGAAAAACAGAAATGTTCACATATTTATATGAAACTTATACACTTTGAAGATGGTTATAGTAGAAACCTCTCACTGAAATATTTCTGCCTAAAATGTTGTATTTTGGGAGAAATGAGTAAAAGAAATAGTTTACGTGTCACCGAGATCTAAACTATTTTTTCGGAACTGTACGGCGTTGAATGCTGCATTTTCGCGAAACAAATGAAGCGGTTTTCACGATTTTCTCGAGACTCGTTTGGCGGATTGAGCTGAAATTTTCACAGGTGTGCTATTTCATGTATAATTTGATCAGACAACGTATGGATGCTATTCTTTGACCTCGACCAATGTTGTGTAGGGGCTTTAAAGGTAGGTTACAACATTTTCTGAAGTACAAAGAATCGCATCCACACATTGTCTAACCCAGCATGTACACGTGAGTTTCGACTCAATCCGTCTACCATGCTCGTTATGAGGAAACAGTGGAAATGAACCTTTTTTGCAGTCAACGAGGGCGGTTTTTTTTAAGGAGCACCATATGTTGACATCCCTACAAAATTTCTCTACAGCTTAAAAGCGGCAGCTTTTATCTGATACTTTTACAACCTTCTTATGAGTGAATGATTTATACAATTTGAATGTCCGGAAATTGGGCAAATTGCAAATGGTATGCCACTCCCTCCCCCTCCCCTCAATGTAAGCCAGTGTCTACCGCGGATGAATATTCACACAGAACTCTAAGTGGCCGGGTCTGAATACACATCTGTGCCGCTCCTCGGTGCCAACATGCTCCCCTAGCTGCCTAAACGTCGGACAGTGCGGACCAAGCGCGCTCGCTGTACGGCACGGGTACTACCTGATCTAAGTATTGGAGGATCACGAATTATAGGGAGCATGTTGACACCGAAGAGCGTGTTGACACCGAGGGGCACAGACGTCTCCTCCCTATAGTTTCAATGCTGAGCCAGTGAAATTATTGTTTATAATTAAGTCGCTCACACTTAGATAGCGCATCAGGTAGCACGGTACATGTTGCTTTGTATTTGGGAAAACCCCTAAAACAACGGTTTTCTTTCCAATCAGCAAATATGAAAATATGGACACTAACGAACCAATATAAACCAGAATCAGGAAACATATTTTCGAAAAAAAATTCGATATATTTTTTTCACCCACAGTTATTTTTTTCAGTCGGCGAGTGTGGTACCCGAGAAGCAACTCGTTTTCTCAGGCGCGGCACATTATTGGCAATAATCATATTATCTTACAATGGTGAGTTTCCATTGCCTATAATTATTATCGGTCAATACACATAATGTTAATGCTACGGTACTTATGCTACGGAATTTATCTGATTGAGTTTCATTCATTACAATAAATCAGATCTCAATACATTTGCAGGGACTACAGTTGTTCTGTTGGCAGGGTCGTTCCTTGTTGCAATCATCGGTATAACCTAAAGCTACCATCAGGATCGTGATTTAGCCGGTCGAACTTTTGTTTCAAATTTCGATATCAGTGTCCAGTTTGTAACATCTCACACATTTAGACGGCCCGCCGTTGTGATCATTGCGGGACCTTTCTCGTGGGCAATGTTCTGCCTTGTATTCTTATTTGAATAGAATCGTCTAGCATTCTAAAGGTTTGATATTTGCCTTTTGGTCGAGTCAGTCAGCAGGGTGCAACATTTCTGTGTTACCTTGGGTCTATGGAATAAAAACAATCCATGCTACAGAACTGCTTTGCAATGTTGCTAACAATCAAACTGCTTTTAACACTCGGTCTAGGGGTATATTTGCAAGTCTTCAGTTTTGATGCTAATATAATATTCATGAGCAAATTTGTGATGTCATAACAGGATCATGTGTTGTGTACAAAAGATTTCACTGCAGACCTATCCCTAAACCTGTTGATCTACTCCCAAAATGTATGCCTATGCTTTGTAATCAATGAGTAAGGAGATTTTTCATCAAACATAACCCAGAGGGATTAATTTGTAGTTTGAAAGTTAATGTTTTTCTTATGATTTTTAAACTGTGGGTTCCTGACATGACCTTTCAATAGCGCCCCATTTTTAAAAGGATATTTTTAAAGATAAAACAGATGACCAGTTTCTGACTCCACCAAGAAAAAGAAGCTTGCCAAATGTTTGTACTCTTCAAAATCCCTAGATGACAGCAGATAGTGATATTTATCACGGAGACCCTGAGTTACCTTGCAACACATTTCACTGATTTTGTAACGACGGTGATGTAGGCCTATCTGTGCCATCCAATGGCAGCAGAGACGGGTCCATTTGTTAGGAGATAAAGAGAAACGCTCCCCTTTGTTGTTTGTATCATTATACTGATTGGGGTTGCAATTGGCATAGGGTTTTTCTTTGCCACCCCCACTCCCCGGAACAGAGTCCCGGGTGATTGTGTACAATCCATAGGGTGAGTGTCCCTCTTATAGTGTGGGATGATAATCATGGTATGATTATGCTCGGTGATGTAGTACAGTGAGACCAACGGAAACGACGGAACGGTACCCGTAATGATTGAACGCTACCCCGCATAAGTAATTTTCCTAAGCCTGTGGTGGATTGATTTCACAAAGCCGTTACGATGCATCGTAACTCAATCTACGAATGTTAACCCATCGTAACTTTTCATTGGTCGTATGGTTTCTGTGCATCTCTCATCATCTTGCGATTGTTGAGTTTCATGAAATCTACCACGGGCAGATTGATCATGCTGTTCCTGGCTCGTGCCATTTTTCATCGGCACCTACCCACGCGCATGCGCGGATTACGTCGGTGGTGATTCGGTTACCACGTCGCTATAGTAGGCAGCGCATCGTGCAGCGCTGTCATTCGCATTTAGCGGAGCCATAATTCCTTGAGCACTCTCACCTAAGTGCCTGATGGGATACGTTGGGACAAATTGTGGCTTTGCGCAGGGACGAGAGGGAAGCCAACGTACGTTGCCTTTATACCGTAGTCAAACGCACCACGTCGGGTTCCGCCAGTGGTAACATGCGATTGTGAGGACGACGACCGAGGCGATTGAAGGTCCCAGCGAACCCCGGGACGAAGACCGACAAACCCGAGCTCCCCTTTGGTCCGGTCGAGCAACAGTCCGATGAAAGCCTGGACGTGAGGGTGGACCGCTACCCCAACAATTGCACCCGTCTCAGACCGTGTGGACGACTAAAACCGACCGGCCCATTGGAGGCAACGGGCGGCCCCAAAACGTCAACGAGAATTGTGGCCGAGCTGGTAGTATTTGCTAGGCGCTCTGCAGTCCACTCCGATCCACCGGTGACCTCGGAAGAAATCAAAAGAACCAAATCAGGGTTCGCCATTCGTCGTATGTCGTAATAAGTTAAATAAACTGACTTTCGAGGGACAGCAATGTGATACACCGTAAACATATCGGTTAATACCTAACCGATTGGCCGAACAAAAAGTAGAGGGCAAATGGACGAGCTTGTATCAACAGGTGACATGGTTGATCACCAGACGCCAACTGTTGGATTTCGTTGGTCAAAATCGCTCACTAACTCCCAAGCATTTCTGATAAGGTCAGATTAAGTGTCGGGCAAATGATTATGACCAGCATTTGGGGTTTTTTGCCCAACGGTTGTAAGGTGAGCACACACTAGGAAGAGCAACCGCTACCAAAGTCAGGCATTGGCGCTCTCGGCTAAGCCATTGGGGAATCTGTTGCTATTGACACCCGTGATAGTGGACACTGGAACTCAGCATGCAGGCCGGGTTCAATGCCAATGCTTCGTCGGCGGAGGACGGTGAGGCGGCCGAGTATCTGTACAGGGGGCCGGCCCACGTGGTCCTGATGGGCACCATCCTGGGGCTAGCCTTGCTGGGCAACGCGGGCATCTGTTGGATCGTGGCCAACGACCAGCGGCTCCGCTCCTGCCCCAACCACCTGGTGCTGAACCTGGCCGCCTGCGGCCTGTTCACCGTGGCGGCCAACGGGCCGCCGGTGCTCCTGGCCCTGGCCGCGCCGGGCTGGCGCCTCGGCGAGCCGGCCTGCCGGCTGAACGGCTTCACCACGTCCGTCTACGGCTTGGCCTCTGTGCTGACCATGGCTGTGATCTCCGTCAACCGCTACCAGCTGGTCCGGCGCTCCACCGGCCAACGAGTTTCCACCTGGTTCACCCGCTCCACTGTCCGTTTCCTCATCGCCGGTGAGTGTCCCTAGCCCTCGGCACGTGCTATAGATTCATTCCAATCCGCCTAATGCCGTTCCGCGGGAGGAATCAGACTCGTTTTCAGTCACAAAATATCGAGTCAGAGTCCAAGTCCCGAGCCATCCAGGGCCATATTATATATTCAGCCGCTTGAGCAACAAACTTTGCTTTAATGTGAAAACTCTTCCTTGATTTACTATAGGTTAGCAGCCGAAGTTACACTTTCAATGTTATACGCTTCCAATGTTCCAAAACGTCACAACCCATCACCTGAGACACAGTTGACAATCTTGTTTAATCCAAGGAAGAATGTTCGTGCCTAGCAGGTTTTCGTGCTTTGACAACTTCATGGAATCGGGGCCTGGTTGAGTCCGAGTTCAAGTCACGAGTCGCATAGGTCGAGTCTCGAGTCAGAGTCACGAGTCATCGTAGAAATAAATTCTTCGGGAATTTAGTTCCTTTTTTGTTTAAGTTTTCCTTGAATCAAATATACAGTAATAGGCCTACTCGTACAGTTAAAGGGAAAACAAATCGATTGCCTTTTTTTGTTCTTAATTTAATAAAGAGTGAGGTTCTGAAAAATATGTGGTTGCCTTTATTTATTGGAATAAATCGGGGAAAATCATGTTTTTAACGACTCCGCCCCACGAAGGGAAGTTTCATTAACAAAATAGTTCGCAGGGGTATATGACGTAAATCAAGGCAGAGACTTGCCTCGCTGTGGGGGCCACCAGCTCTGTAGACACCACTTCGAGCCGTCGCACACATCGTGCTTTGACTTAGACGTCACGTGCTTTGACCTAGACGTCACGTGCTTTGACCTAGACGTCACGTGCTTTGACCAAGACGTCATGTGCGGGACCCGACTATAGATAGGGTTTTCTTGATTTCTCTGCATTTAGTTACGTCATGAACAACGCCCTTATTTGGCGGGGAATAGATTTTAGACGACAAATTACCACAATAAATGGTATTTAAGATAAAATATACGATGTGAAAATTGTACACATGGTTCCTATAAAGTATTCCTTGAATCAAATATCTAGTACGTAATAGGCCTCGTGCAGTCTGTTAAGCAATTGTCAAGTAACCTGGTGAGAAAAGATCGTTTGATCAACCCATGTATGTACCCCAATAAACATATGAATTATGTACGAGCTGGCGATTGCTATCTAGGGTCTATCTTAGCTTGCACGAGTCCCCCAAAAAATATAATTATGGAAGGCTCATGTTACAAGTCTGAAGTCCGGAGAATCTGAAATTCTTACTTTGAATCCCCTTACTGACGTCCTCACTCCATCAAAGGATTACTTTGGTGAATAGCCCTCACCCATGGGATGGATAGCTCAGGTGGTAACAGGTCTGACTCCTTGAGAAATATCCCACCTGTGGTCTCGGGATCAATTCCTTTCATCCTCTCCAAAGCATTGTACAAAAGTTACTTCACTCTGTAATGCATATTTTGTGTACATATCAATAACAACGCTCCCGCGAGCCCAGCCATAACAAATCACCACAGAGTGTATAATTTCAGCGGTCGGATGGTTAAGACGAAGTCGGAGCCTGAAACCCATTGTACTTCTTGTCCATTTTTTCGAAGCCGTGACTGAGCTTTAGGCCCTGGCTTGGGGTCCGTCTCTTCCGTCCATTTGAAAGAAAACTACGGCACAACGGAATGTTTGGAGTGAATGCATGGTGAAAATGACGGCCCCGTGGGCTCGCGCGAACTTCACAGTGCGATCATCATCTTGGCCCGTGTCATGCCTGGGGCAACTATGCATCGGACCAAAAGATGGTCTTCATTCCTGGGGGTACCTCTATCCGTCAAGGGGGAAGTAGTGTCAACGCTCCCGGACAATGGTGATCTCCGATACGCCGAGGGCTCACGATTTGCACTGCGCGTTTCCCTGTGATACAAACAGAGAAGGTCACGTATCTTTTGTCACTTCTATTATGTGTTGATTGAAGGGCGCGGGCACGGGTTTTTTTTTATGAAAGATCATCGCCAAACACATGGCCTTATAAGGCCACTCAAGGTGGTGGCTACAGGAAAAAAAATAGAAGATAAATAGACAGATAAAGAAAGATAAGTCAAAGGGAACGAAGAAGAGTCAAAGGAAACGATGGTATCTATTCACGTTCCTCTTGAACAGATCCAGTTTGTACGAAAATGGAAAACAGGATGTGTGTAGAGAGTTTCAAAGCGTAACAGTACGGGGGAAGAAGCTATTGGAACATTTCACAGAACTGCACTTCGGAACAGAAACAGTAATGGGGTGCAAAGCTGTAGCAAAGTATGTGCTGCATGCGAGCGAAGGTGCGTAAAGGAGGGCCAACGGATGAAAGACCCTCTGCACATCTACCATGGAAGTACCTATAGAAGAGGCTCAGGGTAGACACAGGTCGTCTGACAGAGAGTGGTTCAAGACAGGATGCCAAGTCATGTCCTATCAGATTAATAGCTCTTTGCTATATCCTATCAAGCAGGGATAAATGACATGCTGGAGCACCAGCCCAGATGTGACTGCAATATATTGCATGACTGGACGTACAGTGGCCTTGTACAGATGTATTGTATGTTTAAGGCAACGCCGACCACCATCAGAAAGCCAAGACGCTGAGCTGCTCTCTTAGCTATATCGGAGATGTATTTATCTCAGCTGAGGTTGGACGTTATGTCAACCACGGTCTAACGATGGTTTCAGCAAGGCATTGATATCACTGAGGTGCACAGTGGCATGGCGGTTTGAAAGAAATATACGGTGAAAATAGACATGACGTTTCGAGCGACTTAAGGCTTGAATGTGCTTAACTGGGGCGTTTTTTCAGCTGCCTCACAATTTAGGCTTTTCGCTGTTTTCTCGCGAACTCATTGCATTTAAGCCATATATGACATTGTAAAACGCAATAAGGGTATATAGGGCCACAAGAGAAAGACGAAGAAGAGGACAACGACGAAAGAGAAAGATGAAGAAGAGGACAACGATGAAAGAGAAGGACGGAGAAGAGGACAACGACAAAATAGAAGGACGAAGAAGAGGACAACGACGAAAGAGAAAGGCGATGAAGGGGACAACGACAAAATAGAAGGACGAAGAAGAAGACAACGACGAAAGAGAAAGACGAAGAAGAGGACAACGACGAAAGAGAAAGATGAAGAAGGGACAACGACGAAAGAGAAAGACGAAGAAGGGGACAACGACAAAAGAGAAAGATGAAGAAAGGGACAACGACAAAAGGGAAAGATGAAGAAAAAGACAACGCCGAAAGAGAAAGATGAAGAAGGGGACAACGACAAAAGAGAAAGATGAAGAAAGGGACAACGACAAAAGGGAAAGATGAAGAAAAAGACAACGCCGAAAGAGAAAGATGAAGAAGAAGACAACGACGAAAGAGAAAGATGAAGAAGAGGACAACGACGAAAGAGAAGGATGAAGAAGAGGACAACGACAAAAGAGAAAGATGAAGAAGAAGACAACGACAAAAGAGAAAGATGAAGAAGAGGACAACGACGAAAGAGAAAGAAGAAAAAGGGGACAACGACAAAAGAGAAAGATGAAGAAGGGGACAACGGCGAAAGAGAAAGACGAAGAAGAGGACAACGACGAAAGAGAAGGACAAAGAAAAGGACAACAACGAAAGAGAAAGATTGAAGAAGGGGACAACGACAAAAGAGAAAGACGAAGAAGAGGACAACGATGAAAGAGAAGGACGGAGAAGAGGACAACGACAAAAGAGAAAGATGAAGAAGGGGACAACGACAAAAGAGAAAGATGAAGAAGGGGACAACGACAAAAGAGAAAGACGAAGAAGAGGACAACGACGAAAGAGAAGGACGAAGAAAAGGACAACGACGAAAGAGAAAGATTGAAGAAGGGGACAACGACAAAAGAGAAAGACGAAGAAGAGGACAACGATGAAAGAGAAGGACGGAGAAGAGGACAACGACAAAATAGAAGGACGAAGAAGAGGACAACGACGAAAGAGAAAGGCGAAGAAGGGGACAACGACGAAAGAGAAAGATGAAGAAGAGGACAACGACGAAAGAGAAAGACGAAGAAGAGGACAACGACGAAAGAGAAAGACGAAGAAGAGGACAACGACGAAAGAGAAAGATGAAGAAGGGGACAACGACGAAAGAGAAAGACGAAGAAGAGGACAACGACGAAAGAGAAAGACGAAGAAGAGGACAACGACGAAAGAGAAAGATGAAGAAGAGGACAACGACGAAAGAGAAAGACGAAGAAGAGGACAACGACGAAAGAGAAAGATGAAGAAGAGGCAACAACAAAAGAAAAGGACAAAGAAGAGGACAACGATAAAAGAGAAGAACGAAGAAGGGGACAACGATGAAGCTTATTATGGTTTTTAAATGATTATGCTACAAGACGAGTGCACCACACGGCACTTCGCTTGATCGGCACCCGGCCAGAAAGCGCCACTTATGGCAGATCATCGTCGACCAATCCCAACCTTCCTAATCACGTCCATTAGGTAACGACCGTTCCATAAAGCCATAATAGGAGCCGGCAGTTGCCAACAAGCCATCGTCCACGACACTACGCGCGGGGTCCGCATGTAATTGCAATCAGCAAGTAGAAACGACTCTAATTACACACCTCGGCAAAAGGTTTTATCAGATAAAGTGGGAGTTCATGGTGGATTTTGAGTATAGCCAACCAACAGTTGCACTTCAGTTAAACATTTATGTTTTCAGTTGGTAAGTTTGACGAACGTAGATTAAATTCATCAGGTTAAATTAATAACATCCCATAATATGATTTACATAGGCATACATGGCAGCTCATAATGCCAATCTCTCCTCTGAGCGTCATGGGTATAGGCATGCAGTCTCCCGATAATCAGTCCACATGTGATGATGTTATGATCGTGGGGTATAGAGGGAGGGGAATGCGAGGGAAACCAAGGTACGAGCAGGCCCTGCCACCTAGTCATCTAACTCATCAGACCGCCGTGACGCCAGCCAGGTACGGATTGAGATTGAGGATTTCCCAATGGGGCCTTTAAACAATTATTGGCCTCATAATGGCGAGACGGGCACCGACGAGTCATGTTTAGAAATGGCCCTGTGAAAAAGCTAACTCGCCACTTTCCCAGGGCAAAGATTGTAACGGCCCGGGCCACTCGCCATTGTCCACACAAATTATATTTCACCATCTAAGTTTTTATGAATATCGTTTTTTTTAAGGCGTTCTGGTTTGAACCATAATCTGGAAATATTGTCTGTTGCTCAGATGCAGAAGCTCGATCTTTTGAGGATGCATCTTGTCTGAGAACCTTTTTTGTGAGGGAGGGGGTTGGTAAAATGGGAAGCCACACTTGTCACCATGGCCGAATGTTATGTGTAACTTACTGTGATCACCTCAGCTGTATACCGTATCACCGAGTGTATACCAGAGTTGAACCTTCGCTTGTTATCATCGACAAATCCTAATCATCTACACCTCTCCCGTCTGGCTCTTGATGGCACGTTTTGGTTCTTATCGACGACATGTACTGAGAAGTTAAAATTCTGCGATGTTGTGTGAGGCCTGGTGACCTTAACTCCGTGTTTAGGTTCCGAGGCTTCAGCTTCCTCCCTGCTATTCCAAAGCTGACACGATGCAGGTCGGGGTTTCTTGGTTGAAGTTAAAGCCCCTACACACCATTCGTAAAGGTCTGGAAAATGCGTCCATACTTTGTCTAATCCAGCATATGCATGAAATAACACACACGTGAAAGTTTCAGCTCAAACCGTCGATCAACCATGTCGCGAGAAAAGGATGTGAAATCTTGAACTCTGTCAGCTTTGAGGACCGTACGAGTAACAAGCAGAATTTTCAATAGCGTCACCGTGCGTTTAAACCGCAAAATAATGTCAGTAAATCTCGAAACAGTCGTCGGTAGGCCTAATTGCGAATGAACCAAGTTGGATTTGTGCAAAATAAAATGGAGTGCATATAAGGGGATCAGTTTAAGGCTGGTAAGTATATGTTTGTTTTTCTCCAAAAGTCGTTTTGAAGGGAACGTTGGAAAATGGCAGCATTCCAAGCGCTAAAAGTTCACAGCACTTGTGATACTGCATGGTATTTACATCCACTTAAGTAGGCTAAGTTACTTTAAACAAAGTTCGTCAGGTCCAAAATTGGATTTGTGCAAATGGTGTGTAGGGGCTTTAAAGCTTGGGGTCTCTTTCCCTCTAAGCGGAGTAACTTCATAACTCAAAAACTGAAGCCAGAAGCCCTTCCGTTTCCATGTCTGCTACTTCGGAATGGGTTGCAGGAGAGTTGAAGTCAGAGCCGGCGCCGGAGCCGAAGCCTTAGCCGGGTTAAGTGAGGGGCTTTTGACCTTCAACAATCTGCACGACTTTGCATTTTGACCTACCTCTTGTATGCCGCCTTGTCCATTGTATCTATTTTTCTGGCGTAGCACAAGGAACCAGGGGACAATTTCATAGAGCCGCTTAAGCGTCAAAATGGGTTTTTTTCATGCTAAGTAAAGAAGAGTGGAATTTAAGTCAAAAGCAATGGACATCACATCGCAGTGCAGTTTGTAATCCTGCTTACACGAGGAAGACTTTTTCTGCTTAGCAGATTTTCACGCTTAAGCGGCTCTATGAAATTGGGCCCTGGCTATACGGGTCCTTGCAGCCCACATGACTGTGCTTGCTATAGATTTTCCCGGGAGAGGGTATTTCGTTTTGTGAAAGATAAATGGTCAAGATACTTTCAAGCGTCTGCATTGTTTTTATTGTTTTGATGTCGGATGCATGCGATTCTTCCAGGGCATTGAATAACTCGAGAGCTATATGTTGCTATCAACACCCAGATTACATTTTGCATATTGGGGATTTACTTTGGATTGTAAATTATCCACGGAAGAAACTTCGAAAGGCTCTGCAACTGTATCAAATACAGGGATCCCCCTACCTTAGTTTGAAGAGTATTCAATCACTCTTACAGTAATCACTATGTCGAGTAAATAGCAACGATGTAATGGTGAGGCAGGTTTTAAATGAAAGCGCCCAAAGTGTCGGGAAATGGTGAAAGAATAATCAAATGAGAGCGTTATTCTTGTGAGTTTCCAGAAAATGAAACGGACAAACCATGAAGGCTACGTGTATGCCGATTGTAGAGCGCTCTGTCCAGTTTTCAAGTAGGGGTTTATCAAACAAACATTGGAAAGAGAACGCATCGAGTGCGGTTGAACCGATTTTAATGAAAATAGCTGAGTGGGCCGGTACTCAACCTAGGACCTCTGTTAGTGATTTTTTCAATGAGGGATGTCATCTGGTATTTCTCGTGCTTCCATCTATGGACCACCCTTTGCATCATTTTAAACTGCAAGAAAATACCACGCTTCTGAACGAAACTCTTGGGAACAAGTAAACAATTTGCCTTTTAGGAAAGGTCACGTGAGGATCGAAACGTCACGCCCTCAAAATGGTTGAGATTCATTAAAACATATATAATATTGTCAATATGCATCTGGCGAGAGGAAGACAGGAGGAGGGAGAGAGAGGGAGAGGGGGACATAAGCAGACATATGGAAGGTAAAGTGGGAGTGAGAGAGAGAAAGAGAGGGGAAAAGGAAGACAGAGTGGGAGAAAAGACTAAAGACGGAGAGATACAGAGAGGAAAACAAAGAAAGATAGAGACAGAGAGAGGGGAGAGGGACATAAGCAGATATATGGAAGGTAAAGTGAGAGTGAGAGAGAGAAAGAGAAGGGAAAAGGAGAAAAACGGACAAGGAGAGACAGGAGAGAGAAAGATAGAGACAGAGGGAGGGGAGAGGGACATAAGCAGACATATGGAAGGTGAAGTGAGAGTGAGAGAGAAAGAGAGGAGAAAAGGGGAAAAACGGACAGGGAGAGACAGGAGAGAGAAACATTGAGACAGAGGGAGAGGGAGGGCGGGGAGACAGGGGAAAATAGAGAGAGAAAGATAGAGAGGGGGAGAGAGAAAGAGATAATTTTCAAAGATAAAGAGAAAACGAAAGAGAAAGATAGAGGTGGGAGAGAGAAATATAGAGAGCGGGAAAGAAGGACGGAGGGGGGGGGGGGGGAGAGTGAGGGGGTAGAGAGTAAGAGAGTAAATATTTTCATTACATTATGCATGGCGGAATAATGAGAGAGCGATCCCCCGGGAACAGCACTAACACGAGAAGAGCCACGTGCCGCTGATAAGAAATCCCCAGAAGCAAGCATCGGATGGCGACCAAAAACAAGATGTTTGGAATAGCTAAGACCTATGCTTATTTCGTGTTAAAGGGGGAAAGGAGAAATACTCTGTGCTAACCGAATTAATGATAAGCGTTTTGATACGCCTTTACACCGGTTGGATAGCAAAATGCATGCAGTGCACAAAAGTCATGCAGGTTTTGCCGGGTGCATGACGAAGACGTACAGATGGGAAAGCGGCTCGCAGCCCATTGTACACAATGAAAGGGCCTGACCAGAATAACATTTTGAGGGATTGATTTGAGGAGAATGAACCCTAGGGTCGAAAGGATTGGCTACAAAATGTACCAGACGACTAGAATGAATTCAAGCAACTCATCAGTGCTTCGATATAAATGTTAATTCGGTTCTGTTGATTATTTCGTCTTCAATGATATCTTAATTTGCAACGCAACATAATCGAATACTGTATGGAGTGATCAACAGCGATGTTTTTTTATTTTAAAAAATGTATTGTATTATCACAATTGGTATTGCTCATAAATTCAGAGGGTTTGACGTTTCCATCCTAGAGGGACCTTTCCACCTTTGAGAAAGGTCCTTCTAGGATTGAATTGTCGCGCTCTCTAAATTGACGCGATTTGCATTTGGTAATTTTAGTCAGTAATAAGATTGCAACGTTTTTGGAAAATCTTTGGGGTACCTTTTTTTTAGGGGGAGGGCTATTACAATTATCCTTCGAGAAGTAATGATTATGGATCTCTAACTGTTGCTGTTTCTCTCATTGTCTTCCTTTTCATCACGTTGGAACAAGCCTACAAATTCGGTCTGGTCTTTAGACATTACCCTGTTAAGTTCATGTCTTCATGCCGTTCATGTCATAGCTTTGAGATCTTCCACAATATCGTGATGGAGTTTGACACGATTGCAATGGGGTGAGATCAGCCTTCTGATTGGTCGAAAACCGCCATTGACCTTTGGCCAAAGAGCCCATCGAGACGGCATTTACCATTCATTTCTTTTTCATTCATTTCTTTTATTTTCACAGTATCATATAAACCATTAGGATATACTATGAAGGTACCCGCAAATTGAAGAAACAGTGCCTATATGCGTGCACTTGTACGAATACAGGCTGGTGCTCACGTGCTCCCGCGTGTGCACGTAATCTCATGAATAGTCGATCACCTGAAATCCCATCTGGCTTTTTTTTTCTTCAAAAAATTGCGTGCACCAGGTTAAACCTGGCAAACGCAACACAAAGTATAATTTAAACATGGGAAGACAACAGTTCAGGGAACTGGATAGGCCTATACAAAAAGAAGACAAGGAGATAGTTTAATAAATAATAACAAAAACTGATCAATATTAGTAGAAATCCAAATTAACAAGAATTAAAATTTTTGAAAAGACACAAAATAAAATGTCCCACGAACCAACATGGCGAGTGTCCTATACTCTGGTCCGTGATCCTGACTGGTGAAGTCGGATGCCTTTTCCACCGAAAAAAATAACGTAAACTTCCTGTTCGAGGCGATTTTTTCTATTTATGCAAATTCGCTGGAAACACGGCCACTCAAGATTAAGGGCTAGGAAGGAAGGAGATAGTGAGGAAGCTTGAGATGGGAATATAAATGTCTGGCCAGATCATTAGCAGATGGGAAACGTGAACAAGTATCGATGTTGGCGATTGGAGAATAGTCCCGTGATAAAGCCGGTTGAATGGCAGAGGTGCCGTGTAGCAGCGTCATGATCCCCTAAGTGCTCCTCGAAGATCGTGGTCCTCGTAGAGACAACATCACAGAAATAACAGATGCACACTGTGAGATAATAGAAGGATACGTTTCCATGCAGCTAGACTTATAGTCCACTTCACTACAGTCACGATCGCCCAGCATTGATGCAGCTTTTTTGAATTGACACTGCCAACAGATGATTCCGGAATAGGTCAGAATGATTGCATCACAACATGTTACTTGAACCCTTTGATGAGGCATTGTTCTAGAACCTTCCAGGGATCGTGGTGCACAGTGACGCTCATGCAGAAACACCTCGGGGCGGCTAATCACATCATACTCACCACATTCATCTGGGCCTATGACCGTGTCATGCCTCTGACTATAATGATAATGAGATTGTCCATATTTTGCTGATGATGCATCCAGTTTGGCGGACCAATCTTTTCTGATCCCTGGCTTAATATGAACTAACCCAGGGAGTATACTCTGGAGACATCTAAAAGACAGGTTTTTGTTTTACCTTTTAATATTATATTTAGATAGGAAAGACTTGAAGGTTTGCATGGTGGAAACAATTATTATTAATTGGTTTGCGGTGACACCGTGTGTATCATCTCTTTTGAGACTGAGTGTGGCTCTGAAAAGAGGCGGTGACTCAACGTTTCAAGCAGTGTGTACTCTGCTCGTCGTCAGGAGCCTGCTGGATTCCAACTATCATCAGGGGTTTTGTAGGGCTTGGAGGAGCGGTGAAGCGTGGAGGAACCTTCCCGCCAAAAGTTGTGGTCGTGACCGTTGAAGTGAGGAGGATCTTTCCCGCCCATCCCAGCCTGACTACTGCATGACCATACCAATGTGAGAGACCACTCAGCATAGAGACCTTCCTATCCAATCCTATCCGTCTCCTAATTTTGAAGACCGCATGGGGGCACGGATGCCGGTGCAACCAGCTCTCCCCACCCCTTGTACCCACACTCTCTCCCATAAGCTCACCTAGCCAGTGCCAACATGCATGTCCACTCGCCCTATCCAATCCCGACCGTCTTCTAGTTTTGAAGACTACATGGGGGCACGGATGCCGGTGCAACCAGCTCTCCCCACCAGCTTGTACCCACACCCTCTCCCTTAAGCTCACCTAGCCCAATACATGTCAACTCGCCCTATCCAATCCCATCCGTCTTCTAGTTTTGAAGACCACATGGGGGCAAGGATGCCGGTGCAACCAGCTCTCCCCACCACCTTGTACCCACACCCTCTCCCATAAGCTCACCTAGCCCAATGCATGTCCACTCGCCCTATCCAATCCCAACCGTCTTCTAGTTTTGAAGACCACATGGGGGCACGGATGCCGGTGCAACCAGCTCTCCCCACCACCTTGTACCCACACCCTCTCCCATAAGCTCACCTTGCCAAATGCATGTCCACTCGCCCTATCCAATCCCATCCGTCTTCTAGTTTTGAAGACCACATGGGGGCACGGATGCTGGTGCAACCAGCTCTCCCCACCCCTTGTACCCACACCCTCTCCCATAAGCTCACCTAGCCCAATGCATGTCCACTCGCCCTATCCAATCCCATCCGTCTTCTAGTTTTGAAGACCACATGGGGGCACGGATGCCGGTGCAACTAGCTCTCCCCACCCCTTGTACCCACACTCTCTCCCATAAGCCCACCTAGCCCAATGCATGTCCACTCGCCCTATCCAATCCCATCCGTCTTCTAGTTTTGAAGACCACATGGGGGCAAGGATGCCGGTGCAACCAGCTCTCCCCACCACCTTGTACCCACACCCTCTCCCATAAGCTCACCTTGCCAAATGCATGTCCACTCGCCCTATCCAATCCCATCCGTCTTCTAGTTTTGAAGACCACATGGGGGCACGGATGCTGGTGCAACCAGCTCTCCCCACCCCTTGTACCCACACCCTCTCCCATAAGCTCACCTAGCCCAATACATGTCCACTCGCCCTATCCAATCCCAACCGTCTTCTAGTTTTGAAGACTACATGGGGGCACGGATGCCGGTGCAACCAGCTCTCCCCACCCCTTGTACCCACACCCTCTCCCATAAGCTCACCTAGCCCAATGCATGTCCACCTGCCCTATCCAATCCCAACCGTCTTCTAGTTTTGAAGACCACATGGGGGCACGGATGCCGGTGCAACCAGCTCTCCCCACCACCTTGTACCCACACCCTCTCCCATAAGCTCACCTAGCCAAATGCATGTCCACTCGCCCTATCCAATCCCATCCGTCTTCTAGTTTTGAAGACCACATGGGGGCACGGATGCCGGTGCAACCAGCTCTCCCCACCACCTTGTACCCACACCCTCTCCCATACGCTCACCTAGCCCATGCCAACATGCATGTCCACTCGCCCTATCCAATCCTATCCGTCTCCTAGTTTTGAAGACTACATGGGGGCACGGATGCCGGTGCAACCAGCTCTCCCCACCACCTTGTACCCACACCCTCTCCCATAAGCTCACCTAGCCCATGCCAACATGCATGTCCACTCGCCCTATCCAATCCTATCCGTCTCCTAGTTTTGAAGACTACATGGGGGCACGGATGCCGGTGCAACCAGCTCTCCCCGTCCCCCTTGAGTTTGCGGATCATTCGGAAAAACGTATTCATGGCGCCCTCGCGGGTCGGGCGTTAGAGTATCTCAACCAACAACGTCTTGAACCAAGACTACTCTAGTCCGAGAATGGCCCAGCCAACAAGTGTATAGGAACTCTTTCAACCTTCCTCCCATGCAAAATCGGCCTTAGCTAGATCCTTACGAAGACACAGACCAGTCCGCCATTGATTTGTACCGGGCTACTCCTCAGTAACGATTGTCTTGAGTAGAGATGACTTTGTCGGCTACGGCCAGGGGAAAAAAAGTCGGACACCCTGAATATCTCAGGTTCCTGTCATGGAAGGTCAATGCCCGAAGTCAGTTAGAAGTCTGCAACGTTTTAGGGTAACTTTTTTTTATGCAAAATCGCCCAAAACAAGGCTGACATTGAAAAGCCACTCAAGGTTAAAGGCTAGAGAAAGAAGGAGATAGAGAGGGACTCAGGAAGGCCGGATATAGGAATTAACATTCCTTTTAAAAAGGGCAAGATCGTAGGCAGGGGTCAAATAAGAACCAGGAAGGGATTTCCAGATGGAGGCAGAACGGGGAAAGAAGCTGCTCCGATACCTCTCCGTTTCACACCTTGGGATAATAGAGCGTCTTCCCATCTTCAGATGTTCAATGAATGTATTTGCCGACCGAGTCTGTCGATTTTTCTAAACAAAGATTATAACACTACCCAATGAAGATCATGAAACAATCAAACAATAACATCACACGTGCGGTTTGTAGATATCTATAGAGTTTGGGAGACTTCTGAGGGCCTATCTGATGTTTATATAATGTGAACATGGACGGTTCTGAAGAGAACCGTTGAACTCTCTACATAACCGCGCAATCCCAGCTAGTTAACATACCCATATGGGGCCACCGTAAACCACCCTTAACATGCTACCTCCACCGCGAATATCTCAATTCTCACCTTGTTGCAATCTACTTTTTCTTTTACTCAGGCGTGTGGATATTTTCAGCGTTGATAGCCTTCCCTCCAGTCGTCGGTTGGTCGCACTACGAGTACATTCCGGAGCGGGCCATCTGTACGCTCAAGTGGTCCACGGAGATCTCTTACACGGTCTTCGTCTTCGGCGTCGGTATTTTCCTGCCCTTCGTCGTCATCTTTGCGGCCTACCTGGCCATCTTCTGCCTGGTCCGGCACAAGTTTAAGCGGATGCGCGAGTGCATGGCCCGTAGGCCGCCGCAGCGAGACCAGGGCCCGTCCGTCTCTCACAGCACCGGCAACTACAACATCAGCGACGCCTGCAACCTCGGCCACCTCGCCCACCCCGCCGAACACCACTGGGGGAGCCATCGGCAGCAGCAATTGCAGCAACTACAGCAGCAACAGGACAAACATCAATCCAACCAGCAGGATCAGCGGCAGCAGAAGCAGCAGCAGCACAAGCCGTCTCTGTCGCGAGTGAGCGAGAGATCCAGCGACATGCGGGAGGAGATCCCGGCGGCCTGGGCTCGGTCTTCCTGGCACCTCGGCGCCGTTGCCAGCCCCGAGGGGAACGTCGCGGTGGGACTCCGCGATCACGCCGCCGCCAGCAGGTCCTGGTTGGCCTCGGAGGCCGAGCGCCGGCCGCACACGGACCAGGTTGCCGGTACTGGGTGGGCGGAGACGGACAAGACCGCATCTCGCGGTCCTCACCGTCTCAACCCGATGCGGGCCGCGAGCATGACGCGCGGCCGGACCCAGGCCCGGCCCAAAAGCGCCCACTCCCCCATCTGCCGAGTTTCCTCGGCGCCCGGCCGGAGCCCGCGGCGGGAAAGCTGCCACGGACAGCGCCGGCACCGCTCCACCGGTACCAAGAGCTCGGTGACGAACGCCGCCCTGCTGCTGCTGCCGGCCCGGGATGACATCCGCGTCACCGTCATGGTGCTGGCTGTTCTGACCTCCTTCGTGCTCTGCTGGTCGCCGGTCACCATCATCAACCTGGCTGAGAGCGTCTGGGGCCTGGACGTGGCGCCCGCCCTCAACGTCTTCTCCGTCTACATGGTCTTCGCCAGCAGCGCCGTCCACCCGCTCATCTACGGCCTGCTGAACCGCAACTATCGCAACGGGTTTCGGCGGCTGTTGCGCCGTCTCTGCTCCCGTCTCTGCGGTGGTGGGGCGGTGACGGGCCGTTGCGGCTGCCCGAACCACGTTGGGGACGACAGGCAGAACCGGATCTCGGCTATTAATTTGAACCACGATGCCACTCAGTGACACTGCAGCTGTCATCAATAATAAAGAAGGCCTTACCAATTGTGGTCATGTGGTACGTGTGAAAAGTTATCTCTTTCGAGAAGGAGTATGTTTTTTTTTCTCTGAACATTCCACATTTCATTCCACATTGCAAACATTTATAGCACAAACTGTAAAAGGCTGAGGAAATAAAGTTAAATCTGCCGTCGGGAGCCTGAGCTATGAGCCTGAGCCTGAACATGAAAGAAACATACAGGCGGCTCAACTCGCTGTTTGGCATTTTCTCTTCGAAAAGTAAAGTGAACAGGCTCGTTTATTCTGTCTGCCATTGACGTGGCATTTAGTATTATACATATTTAATTTATTTCATTGAAACCATACTTATAGGCCTACCCACTTATACGTGAACAACTGGATATCTGGTATTGACTACATCGCTTTTAGTTCTAAACGTAGGCCTACGCCAAGGTCATTTAAAAAGAAGAAGGTATATGTACATGACAGAGAACACAGAACGTGTACAGTGTGAAGTTTACATGGTAAATGCTAATGATAAACCAATACTTTGGCTACTGTCAGTAAAAACAACAACTGGTAAACATTTCTGTTTAGTAAACGCAAAACTCAAAATTTAATGGGCCTGACGTTTCGATCCTAGCAGGACCTTTCTCAAAGGCAAAGAAAGGTCTCTGCTAGGATCGAAACGTCAGGTCCACTAAATTTTGAGATTGGCATTTTGGTAATTTTAGTCAGTAAGCAGTATGCAACCGTTTTGTATGTCACTAAAAGCAAAGCTGTTTCATTACGTTGGTCAAATCAGAATCTCCCAACATTTCAGATAATAACAAACAAGTATTGGACAGACGGTTTTGAGGTGGAATGATTTTGACCCAACTTTTCGAAACAGACTATAGGTACGGAAGCATAGCGGCCGTACCACTTCGACATAATGCCAGTTGGCAGTGTAAATCATCTCGCCATGACAACTCGTGATGAAGGTTTGATAAGTGGACCTTGTAACGAACAGATAACAAGTGACTCAAACCAAAGAAGTTAGGTGGTGAAATATAAAAAGTGCTAAACAACTCAACCAAATCCAAACTCAGATACACATGAAACCTTTAAATGCAACTCAAAGGTGGTACCTCCTAAAAGTGGGGATGCTGAGCCTCAAGTTAACCGGGGATTCAGGGTATACAGCCTCAGGTTTGCCGGGCATACAGGGTACGAAACGGCAGCCTCAGGTTCGCTGGAGAAACAGGGCACAAAACCAACGGCAGCCTCAGGTTCGCAGGTGATTCAAAATACGAAACTAACGGCAGCCTCAGGTTCGCCGGGGATTCAAGGTACGAAACCAACGGCAGCCTCGGGTTCGCCGGTGATTCAGGGTACGACACCAACGACAGCCTCAGGTTCGCCGGGGATCCAGGGTACGAGACCAACGACAGCCTCAATTTCGCCGGGGATTCAGGGTACTAAACCAACGGCGGTCTCAGGTTCGCCGGTAATTCATGGTACGAAACCAACGACAGTCTCAGGTTCGCCTGGTATTCAGGGTACGAGACCAACGACAGCCTCAATTTCGCCGGGGATTGAGGGTACGAGACCAACGGCAGCCTCAGGTTCGCCGGGGATTCAGGGTACGAAACCAACGGCAGCCTCATGTTCGCTGGGGATTCAAGGTTCCAAACCAACGGCAGCCTCAGGTTCGCCTGGGATTCAGGGTAAGAATCCAACGCGGCGGCCTCAGGTTCGCCGGGGATTCAGGGTACGAAACCAACGGCAGCCTCGTGTTCGCCGGTGATTCAGGTTGTGATACCAACGGCAGCCTCAGGTTCGCCGGGGATTCAGGGTATGAAACCAACGGCAGCCTCAGGTTCGCCGGGGATTCAGGGTACGAAACCAACGGCAGCCTCAGATACACCGGGGATCCAGGGTACGAAACCAACGACAGCCTCAGGTACGCCGGTGATTCAGGGTATGAAACCAACGGCAGCCTCAGGTACACCGGGGATCCATGGTACAAAACCAACGGCAGCCTCAGGTTCGCCGCAGATCCAGGATACGAGACCAACGACAGCCTCAATTTCGCCGGGGATTGAGGGTAAGAAACCAACGGCGGTCTCAGGTTCGCCGGTGATTCAGTGTTCGAAACCAACGACAGCCTCAGATACTGCGGGGATCCAGGGTACGAAACCAACGACAGCCTCAGGTTCGCCGGTGATTCAGGGTACGAAACCAACGGCAGCCTCAATTTCGCCGGGGATTGAGGGTAAGAAACCAACGGCGGTCTCAGGTTCGCCGGTGATTCAGTGTTCGAAACCAACGACAGCCTCAGATACTGCGGGGATCCAGGGTACGAAACCAACGACAGCCTCAGGTTCGCCGGTGATTCAGGGTATGAAACCAACGACAGCCTCAGGTTCGCCGGGGATTCAGGGTATGAAACCAACGGCAGCCTCAATTTCGCCGGGGATTGAGGGTAAGAAACCAACGGCGGTCTCAGGTTCGCCGGTGATTCAGTGTTCGAAACCAACGACAGCCTCAGATACTGCGGGGATCCAGGGTACGAAACCAACGACAGCCTCAGGTTCGCCGGTGATTCAGGGTATGAAACCAACGACAGCCTCAGGTTCGCCGGGGATTCAGGGTATGAAACCAACGGCAGCCTCAATTTCGCCGGGGATTCAGGGTATGAAACCAACGGCAGCCTCAGGTTCGCCGGTGATTCAGTGTTCGAAACCAACGACAGCCTCAGATACTGCGGGGATCCAGGGTACGAAACCAACGACAGCCTCAGGTTCGCCGGTGATTCAGGGTATGAAACCAACGACAGCCTCAGGTTCGCCGGGGATTCAGGGTATGAAACCAACGGCAGCCTCAGGTTCGCCGGTGATTCAGGTTGCGATACCAACGGCAGCCTCAGATACACCGGAGATCCAGGGTACGAAACCAACGACAGCCTCAGGTACGCCGGTGATTCAGGGTATGAAACCAACGGCAGCCTCAGGTACACCGGGGATCCATGGTACAAAACAAACGGCAGCCTCAGGTTCGCCGGTCATTCAGGTTGCGATACCAACGGCAGCCTCAGGTTTGCCGGGCATTCAGGGTACAAAACGGCAGCCTCAGGTTCACTAGGGATCCAGGGTACAAAACCAAAAGCATCCTCAGGTTCGCCGGGTATTCAGGGTACGAAACCAACGGCAGCCTCAGGTTCGCCGGGGATTCCAGGTACGAAACCAACGGCAGCCTTGGGTTCGCCGGGGATTCAGGGTACGAGACCAACGACAGCCTCAATTTCGCCGGGGAATCAGGGTACGAGACCAACGACAGCCTCAGGTTTGCCGGTGATTCAAGGTACAAAACCAACGGGAGCCTCAGGTTCGCCGGTGATTCAAAATACGAAACCAACGGCAGCCTCAGGTTCGCCAGGGATCCATGGTACGAAACTAACGGCAGCCTCAGGTTCGCCGGGGATTCAAGGTACGAAACCAACGGCAGCCTCAGGTTCGCCGGTGATTCAGGGTACGACACCAACGACAGCCTCAGGTTCGCCGGTGATTCAGGTTGCGATACCAACGGCAGCCTCAGATACACCGGGGATCCAGGGTACGAAACCAACGACAGCCTCAGGTACGCCGGTGATTCAGGGTATGAAACCAACGGCAGCCTCAGGTACACCGGGGATCCATGGTACAAAACAAACGGCAGCCTCAGGTTCGCCGGTGATTCAGGGTATGAAACCAACGACAGCCTCAGGTTCGCTGGGGATTCAGGGTATGAAACCAACGGCAGCCTCGGGTTCGCCGGTGATTCAGGGTACGAAACCAACGGCGGTCTCAGGTTCGCCGGTGATTCAGTGTTCGAAACCAACGACAGCCTCAGATACTGCGGGGATCCAGGGTACGAAACCAACGACAGCCTCAGGTACGCCGGTGATTCAGGGTATGAAACCAACGGCAGCCTCAGGTACACCGGGGATCCATGGTACAAAACCAACGGCAGCCTCAGGTTCGCCGGTGATTCAGGGTATGAAACCAACGGCAGCCTCAGGTACACCGGGGATCCATGGTACAAAACCAACGGCAGCCTCAGGTTCGCCGGTGATTCAGGGTACGAAACGGCAGCCTCAGGTTCACTAGGGATCCAGGGTACAAAACCAAAAGCATCCTCAGGTTCGCCGGGGATTCAGGGTACGAAACCAACGGCAGCCTCAGGTTCGCCGGGGATTCCAGGTACGAAACCAACGGCAGCCTCGGGTTCGCCGGGGATTCAGGGTACGAGACCAACGACAGCCTCAGGTTCGCCGGGGATTCAGGGTACGAGACCAACGGCAGCCTCAGGTTCGCCTGGTATTCAGGTTGCGATACCAACGGCAGCCTTAGATACACCGGTGATCCAGGGTACGAAACCAAAAGCAGCCTCAGGTTCGCCGTTGATTCAGGGTACGAAACCAACGGCAGCCTCAGGTTCGCCGGGGATTCAGTGTACGAAACCAATGACAGCCACGTGTACACCGGTGATTCAGGGTACGAAACCAATGACAGCCTCGTGTTCGCCGGTGATTCAGGGTACAAAACCAACGGCAGCCTCGGGTACACCGGGGATCCAGGGTACAAAACCAAAAGCAGCCTCACTTTCACCGGGGATCCATGGTACGAAACCAACGATAGCCTCACGTTTGCTGGAGAAACAGGGTACGAAACTAACGGCAGCCTCAGAATTCACCTGTGATCCAGGGAATAATACGAAACCAACGGCAGCCTCAGGTTCGCCGGGGATCCAGGTTGCCGTATGCGATCGCTTGAGCAGTCACGAAGTCCCCAGAGTCATACCAACAGTATATAGGGCGTGGCTCGTCCGTTGTAGTCCGACGTCCGAGGCTAAGGCGCAGATTGCCTAGCGTGGTAGATTGGAATATCACCAGGAGTTGGCCCTTCGGTTTCGTACCGCACCCAGCGAACCCGAAGCTCATTACCTCCCCGATATTTGTATATTTGTCAAAAAATTGAGGGCCTGGCGTTTCGACCCTAGCAGGACCTTTCTCAAATGCAAAGTGACAAGGACATACACAGACAGTCAGGGGAAGGGAAGCCCTGACACACCATGTCAGAGGAAGGACATAAGGGAAGGAAATGGGATGCAGATGTACACACAAATGGAGGGGAGATCAAAGGGAAAACAAACAAATGAGTGGGGAGAATCAGAGGGACAGGAGTGAGGTAGGAGAAAGGGACGGGGAAGATGAAAGAAAATGGGAAAAACGGGGAAGATGAAAAAGAAAAGGGATTAATATAGTGAGGGTTAGTCATCCCTTCCTGGACGTTGAGGCCATGAGGTTGGATTGTGCGGAGACGCTTAATCCACAGTTTCTCCCTGCTGAGGCGAACAGCATCTTTCCGATTGCCTAGAGACTCTATGCCCTGTACAGACATGTCAAGAATGCAATGATTAGGGGATTTGTAGATTTGCTTTGATGTCCTTTGCGTGTTCCATGAAAGAAGACCATTTTTGAAATGTCCAATTTCAAAGCCCTGCCTTAGTTGGCACAAAGACCACCCAGGGTAACAATTCCTCTAGGTACAAAATATTGACGGTCTTATAATGATTTTATGTTTGA
Source organism: Luidia sarsii (assembly GCA_949987565.1). Classification (NCBI taxonomy): domain Eukaryota; kingdom Metazoa; phylum Echinodermata; class Asteroidea; order Paxillosida; family Luidiidae; genus Luidia; species Luidia sarsii. The sequence goes on along the minus strand of OX465106.1, from coordinate 10,337,476 downwards.
CTTGAATAGCATGAAATGCAAACTGATGTTCATAATTATAGTCTATTCATACTTAAACACATTGGTGTTTATGCGGCTCTTTGAATGTGGTCATTGGTCGTTTTGGAGTATCTTTCATAATCGTAAAAAAAAATACACACAACGGTTTGAACATGGCCTATCGCATTAATAAAGCAACAAGGCGGAGTGAAATCCGTTCACTGCCAGGAGAGCTCTAGCACATTCGTAGTACCAGTCTGGACTGGAATTTGGTACCACTAGTAATTTGACAGGCGATAGCGACTCCTGAGAGGCCAGCCGTGGATAGATCGGAGGAGGGGGCGGAGGAGGGGGTGCAGTGGAGCTTACCGAGGCCGAGGCCGAGCTCAAATGAACGGACTATAACCTAATTCAATGTAACATAATTATACACTTTACAAGCACACAAACATGTGCAAATGTAATTGAAAATCAAATGCTATAGATGCATTCCGCTCAATTCATGTAGAGCATTCAGGTAACACTGTAAACCATTTAACTCAGATCTGATAGCATAATTTTTTTAATAATAAAGTATAACCTAATATGTACCTGAAAAAATGAATCTTTTCCTTTGATCGGTATCTCAAAAAAGCCCCTAAAGTTTCAAATGTATAGTAAGTTCGTATTACTTTTACTTAGATCTAAAAAATGAGAGGGTCTGATGTTTCGATCCTAGCAGGGCCTTTCTCAAAAGCAGAATGCTTAGGACAACACGAAACAGGGAGGGGAGAAGAATAGGGAGGCGAACGACAGTCAGAGGGCAAAGAAGATAGGGGTAGGCTGGAATCAAATGGAAGGACGTGGCGGTAAAAAACAAAACCGCGATGTTTTTTGCGACTTGAAGTCAAGTCTAGACCGGATAGGCGTGGAAGGTGCGTGGACTTTCGCGTGCTATAGTACTCTCACAGGTCGCACGCTTAATGCGTACTTTGGTTACAGACTTGAATATACGCCATTAGACGAATGGCTGGAGCGCGGAAGTCCGATGAGAGTTCGTGATTAACGGTGGCAACGTCGACAAAACTAATGGGAGGGAAGGCTTGAAATTGCAACATTGCACTCTCCAAACAAGCAAGCACATTACATTCGCCTTCTTAACGAGAACTGGTGATGAGTCTTAAGATTTCCTGTCATTAGTTTCTCACAATAAATCCCTTATAGCAGCTGGAAGCAGGAAGCGGTTCGGGAGAATTGGTTGAGGCTGCGTTCGGGTAGCCTCCGTCTCGCTGACGTCATTACCCGCTTGCCCATCAGACAGGTACAAGCGTGGTCACGTTTGTAGGGTGTTTTTGTTTTAGGGAGTGGCGGCGAGGTTTGGACACTCGGCTCGGTACCTGACGCAAATGGATGGATATCATTCATAATTATTACCAATTTAATAATTATAATGAATCATTAATTATTATTAATATCAGACATACTATGTCTATTGATTTAGATTTATCTCTAAACAGCAAATCCGTCAGGCAGTTTCGAATAAGCCTACAATTAGATATAAATATAGATCGAATTCGAGGTATTTCTAAATCGATTTTAATGCATTTATATAATAATTCGTTTCCAGTTTAGGGCAATGGCGATTTGCAGATTATCTCCAATTCGATTTAGAACTGAGACAGCCGGAAGGATTTGCTGTTTGGAGATACATGTATCTGTAAATGATTAAAGCTACACGGCAAAGACTACTTCAGGAAGGCCAGCATCTAAGGGCTGGATAGCTCTGCATGATTGTAATAGTGCTGGTATGCAAACCACAGGTCTCTGAACGGTCCAAGTCCAGCAGACGATTTCACGTGGCACTGCGTAACTGCGCCACTGGAACAGAGAGTGCACTTTCATTGGCCAGTTGTAATTTTTGGGCTCAGCATGTAGCTCAAGTCGTTGCACACGATGCGTTTTCATCTACGCGAGGCGAACAAAATCAAACGGGATATAGAAATTGATCTCAAATCTCACCAAAAGTTCAGCGCACACGGTGAGCTACGTGCTGAGCTAACGGCCACGACAGACTTTTTGCTCAGCAGATAGCTCTCGTGTGCGGAGGCCTTTTTTAACGGTCTGCTAATATTCAGCGCCATTTTAAGACGTGTAGCAATGACTTAATACGCCACCTAAAGACGTGGCGTAAGTTACGCCACATGTTACGGCGTAAGCCCCCGACTTGTGCCCTCTCCCGATAGTGCGTATATTTCGTGGAATGCGTCAAAAGGCGTAAGGCATAAACTAATGTTTGGTGACATCGCCGTCCGGTCCAGTCAAACTTTTCTTGGCCATTTTTCAAGAAAGTACTCAAATACACCTGAAATTAAACCGAAGAGATTGTCGCGTATAAGTAATAAATGTTCAAACGGCTGTCTATACGCTTCAACATATTCCAATAAGGTTGGCCATGGCCGTGTGCACACGAGGCATATCACAAAACGAACTGCATTTTTTCCCTGCAGAAAATGAACAGTATTCGAAAGCGGAGATAATTTTCGAGGTACTAGATGCTTTGGCCGGGTGCTTGAGGCCTAATGGTGTGCGTATGGACGGATCCAAAGGAGTATCAAAATTGCGGTTTCCAAAAAAGGCTCAAGGTCGATGACGACTCTTTTTCAGCAATGAACCAGAATAAATGACTTAATATTGTCAGATAGCATCGAATCTTGTCTTTTTGGATCGAACGAATCGTGGAATCATCAGTATCTCCTGTAGAATTCTTTTGAACGAGGGCTAAAGATGAAATCGTTTTGGAAAATGAAGAAATCCCGTCATCCATTTCTCTACAGTTAGCAAGTAGGGCCTATAGCATCACGTTTTGTGACTGGTTGCACCAGATGGAAAAGAGGGCGAAAAGGCTAGTCTTCTTGCACGGGTAAGAAGTTTTAAGGAAGTCTTGGTGGTTAGCGTCCGTCTAGTCCCTGTGGCCTAATGGACAAGGCGTCGGTCTCCTAAACCGAAGACTGCGGGTTCGAGTCCCGCCAGGGATAAAAAGTGGTGTTGCCCATTTTTGTTTACTTTTTTTTTGGAGGGGGGGGGGGCTTACATCTAACAGGCAGTAGTATAATGCTAACAGTGTTATGTTCGGTATCGCTTGTAAGATGCAACATAGTTCGGCACGCCAAGATTAGCCGCACGAGTATATACAGGTGTATGCTGTCAGCATTGAAACGGTTCCGATTGATCGACTGGTCATTGGTGTCGTAACACGCAGGGCGCGCACGGTGGTCCACCAGTGTGTGCTGTGGATACGATCCCGGATCAAGAGACGACTCATCGGACAAGATCAAAATGTGTTATGCTAGGGGCAACCCCTCATTGTGATTTGGTTCGGTGTACGTGCATGACAATCCAGACGAAAAGCAACTCAAACAGAAGTAAAAGAAACCCTCTACTAATAAACAAACCATAACCATCGGGCAGCGACCAGTCCCTCCTCTTCCTATAATTGTGGTGTTACGACTCGCCAGCCAATGGGCCTGAAGCCGATTTCACGAAACATTAGTTTATGGCGTAACTCCACTTACGCCTTATCTTATTGCGTAAGTTGCGCAATAATTTTATGACGGATTTCACGAAAGTTACGCACTACCCGGATATGGCGCAACTCGAGTGCTTACGCCATAACTTGTGGCGTAAGTTACGCCACGTCTTTAGGTGGCGTAAGTCGTTAATATGGCGTTGATGCTGCTAGCGCAATGTGAACATCGAGCAGCCTTCGCCGAGAGATTGTTTCGCGACAGAGCAAATCCTCGACAACAGCGAAATTAGAGGGCGCTATAGATTTTCCAGGGAGTGAATAATTATTTCGTATTGTAGAAGAATTGCGAGAGAATTTGGAGCGTCAGACTCAGGTAATTCCTTGTTTTCAAAGTAACGCGATGAAACACAACACACAGGCCTACATGTATCTCTCTTCTTTATATCGAATGCCTACCTTTGTATTCTTTTGAACATCATAAAACGGTGATCGTGATGATCCTCGCCAGACACGAAATGGGGCTAGGTGTTTCACACCTTTTTTTTATTTTACCGTTAGTGCGAACATCTGACCATGATTTGACTTTCTCTTGGCCACAATTTAATAGGTGGATATCAAAAGAAACACCCTTTCACAAAGAGCAGATTGACGGGGACAAAAACAGTAAGACTGAAACGGGGAATGATTAAGTTACAGATAACATTCTCAGTTTAGTCATTTCATTCAGTAAACAGTGTGCAACATTTGTGTATTTATTACTCCGTTGACGTGTGACCGCTTGGCAGTTTGACCACTTCACAGCTTGTTCAAGTTGCACCTCCTCAAGGTTTTAGTCACACTAATAACTAGGTTTTGTAAGTTGGAATTGGTTTGTTACGAGGGTTTTCCTTCAGAGTGCTTGCGTCACTAGTTTAGGCTTCCGATCGTAAGAAATCCTCTACATTTTTCAGTGCACCAACGTAAGGAATGCAAAATGGCTGCCTCCATTAAAACTTTCGCGGCGTGTGTATTGTCTACGAACGTTACATGCAGCAAATACGTCAAAGCGTGTGTATACTTCAAACAGTCGTTGATATGACCGAGGTCAGCCTCGTCCGAAATGTTTCACACAAATATTAAGTAAAAATCCGATGTTGCGCAGCTAAAACGAGTTTAACTTATGGTGCAGCTGCGCCATAAGTTTATGGCGTAAGTGTTGCGCCATAAGTAGATAATACGTAAGTTACGACAGTTTCATGAACTCGGCTGCTGGCCTCGAATGACAACTGAAACGTTCTTCCTTGAGCCTTTCTTCAATCGCTCAATTCGTTATGGGAAGCTCTTTGTAGACTGTTCCACGGGCGACCGGCCCCTCTGAAAATGTTTGGAGGACTATAATACCCAAGTAAGTGTGGTGAAATTATGTGGGCAAACGCTAACATCGCTAGCGCCCCCAACGACAGTCTCGTTGAAAAACTACTTTTTGGTTTCGAATCATGTTTTCCCACTAGAAGTGATTGCACTTAGACAAGTGCCGGTGAGTTTTCTTTCGTCAAGTCCCTGTGGCCTAATGGACAAGGCGTCGGTCTCCTAAACCGAAGACTGCGGGTTCGAGTCCCGTCAGGGATAAGACCACATAATTTTTGAATTACGACATAATACCCTGAATTGTTTTCTCTATCATCGAGTTAATAATTTACACACAGTTCAGCCTGATTTTAAAAAGGACTGACTTGTTTGGGATTATCTTTTAAAGGCCAAAACAACATTGGGAAGATCGGAAAACATCGATGTCCACAGATTTCCTTCTAATTTACACAGTTTGTAGGTGGTCATTATAGAATCCACATGTTGAAATCTTACGGTATGGGATGTTGTACTTCCCTAGAAATCTTCACTCAAACATCGACAAATAGTTTATTACACGCAAGTCATAGACAATTTCGTACACTATAGAATGGTGCAAAAACCGTGACGGTGTTTTACCTTTTTCTCAGATCACCATTTGAGCTAAAAGCAGGATTGCTTTTTTGGGATGTTTAATGGTTTAACAAAAACAACTGTGGCAATCTTTTGACCTTTACAAATGTTGTATTGGGCCTTTAAAGAAAAATAGTAGCATGTTCAAGGAAATGGTTATAACATGCACATTTTGAGCAAATGTCTATGGATGCTCAGCTAGAAAACAACAGCATTAGCTTATTTTTGTATGGAGGGGCTCGATGGTACACAATTCACCGGGTGGTGACCACCTTTGTCGAGGTCCCTGTGGCCTAATGGACAAGGCGTCGGTCTCCTAAACCGAAAATTGCGGGTTCGAGTCCCGCCAGGGATAGCATCAATAACATTTTAATCAAAACGCTCATTTTTTTTGTATTCTTGCACAGAGGCCCGAAGGCATATCAAAGTGTGGCATGTTTGGGTACTCTTTTAATGAACTATTCTCTTGACATTTTGCTGTTGTGATAGTGATCGAGAAAGACCTTTCGGCCTGTGTCCTACATCCTATTATCGCCGGAATCTCTGAAACGAGCACTGGAGGTTGTTCTGCCTATCTAACACCGCACCCACTGAAGGAAATAGGTTACACAAATGTATACTGTCGTTCGTTCTAGAGCAGTGAAGGATCTTCGGAACCAATGTGACCAGTGCGTTGCTATATGCCTGCGACACAAGGAAAATGATGAGGTAATGAAGAGTTACAACTATAGACACACTTCTACACAAGACCATGTGAAGATTAACAACAGAATACAGATGACGGAATCAGACAAAGAGCAAATATTCAAACAATAGGCCAACATGTAAGTGAAAAAGGTGAGGAGTAGAAGATGGCCATGGATCGGACATTAAAGTTAAGAATGGAAAGGATTGACAGGGTTGTATCATCATGGGCACCACAGGGCAAACGAAAAGAAAAAGAGACAAACCAACCAGGCTACTAAACATGGTCAGAGGCTGAGGTAGCAGCCCAAGGCAGGAGCGTGGAGGACAGATGCTCATGGCACCATTCTCCACCAGGACACAATGAAAACACGGTGTCTAATTGTCGATGGTCGGTACAGACTTGAAATCAGCGGGTGAGGTCCCTGTGGCCTAATGGACAAGGCGTCGGTCTCCTAAACCGAAGACTGCGGGTTCGAGTCCCGCCAGGGATAGTTGATTTTTTTGCTCGGAGGTTCAAACGTCTGTTTTCGTAAAATGTTCATGAACCTAATACTCACACTGTTAAAAACAATTATGTCGAAGAAGGATCCAAAGTCCACCAATGAGCCGATGCAGAAAAGATAAAGCATTGTATTTTGTTCAGCCAGGATATACCGTGCCGTTTAGAAAGGTCGAAAGGTAAGACCCTCCGATGTTTTAGATTAACGCCGATCAACTGGGTACCGTCACAATCATCAGTGCCTCTTGATGGACGAATGTTCATGGGAAGGTCAAAGGTGATCGTGTGGTCATTTGTAGAAGATAGGAGTTGAAGAAAACCCGTCATTGACTACCCAACGGCCGGGAACCAGCTTAACCCGTTTTGTCCGGTAATTGTTACCGAAGAAAAAAAAAAACCCAAAATTGTTGACCAATGTGGGAGCCTTCTTTCAATTTAATGTTAAAGACGGTTCTTTTACTTAAGTCACGCACTTTGCTCGCCTCGACCCTGTGGCCTCCCCCCCCCCGATTGAAAGGCTTCAGCATTCCGAACTTCCCTAACCAATTCCTAACGGCGGCGCCTTTGAAGCGTTAGGAAAGTGTGATAGGAATGTTAGGAAAGCGTTAGGAATGTGTTAGGTTAGGAATTTAGGGAAGCGTCAGGAAAGTGTGATAGGAATGTTAGGAAAGCGTTAAGAGTGTGTTGGGAATATTAGGAAAGCGTTAGGAATGTGTTAGATAAGGTGAAGAGAGTAGGCTGTGTGTGATTGGTCAGAACGCGTCACGTGACACGGGGTCACGGACCGCTGTGGAAAAACTTCCAGCGAGCATTGCACACGACCGTGCACAAATTCGCCTGCACTACGCTCGTCCAGGCTCTCTCGACATTGTTTCTGCCGATTCTTGAAACACATTTTCATCATTTAGATTAGTCACGAGATGCTTTCCCGTGTTTTTGGGGCAGAAACGTGTCCCTATTTCGTCCCTTCGTACGACGTGTGCATCGCGGTGTGTTCTCCCCGTCGGTACGGTGCACAGTGCTGGGTCTGTTCATTGTCGGAAATGTTTGGAAAATTCAACATTTGTCATTTTCCCTTTCGTGTGCTTTCAAGTAATTCATTTGTACATCTTTTCTCAACTTTTAGCGACCCATCGCACAGCGATAGGAGAACTTCATTCATCGCGTATTAGATACTACTTCATTCATCGCGTATTAGATACTACTTCTTTCACCGCGTACTCCCTGTCAATTTCGCCGTGGTTTCTGCCGATTTCAGGTACGTTTTGGAAAATGAAGAAATCCCGTCATTCGTTGCTCTCAGTTAGCAAGTAGGGCCTATAGCATCGCGTTTTGTGACTGGTTGCACCAGATGGAAAAGAAAACGAAAAAGCTAGTCTCCTTGTACGGGTTAGAAGTTTTAAGGAAGTCTTGGTAGTTAGCGTCCGTCTAGTCCCTGTGGCCTAATGGACAAGGCGTCGGTCTCCTAAACCGAAGACTGCGGGTTCGAGTCCCGCCAGGGATAAAAAGTGGTGTTGCCCATTTTTGTATACTTTTATTTTTTTATCATTTTTTTTTTGGGGGGGAGGCTTACATCTAACAGGCAGTAGTATAATGCTTGCAGTGTTGGGCATCGCTTGTAAGATGCAACATAGGACGATTGGGCATTGCAAAATAGTTCGGCGCGCCAAGAACAGCCGCACGAGTATATACTTGTGCATGCTGGACAGTAGTGAAACAGGGTTCCGATCAAATAAGGCTGGCTGGCGGGAAAGCTAATCCTCTGGGGAGGATAATCCTAAGCGACCTTGGTGGGGGAGTGGCGGACGTGTGGGTGCTCACTGTATGGAGGGTGTCAGATGGCGGTGGGGAAGCCTCGGAGATAGGTGATCCATAAGTCTGCTGGGGGAGGGGGGCTTAGACTGGTTTGGGCATGGTTTGGGTGACCTAGGATATAGAGGATCCGTTGGTCGGGATGAAGGGGAGCCGAATGTCGCCGATTTATTGGGGTGTCGTGCTTGCGGATTTCGATGGCCTCTCTGATCAGTCTGGAGTGCCATTGCTGAATAGTGACGATTAGTTCCGCTGCCTGACAGTTGACTGGGTGGTCTTCAGAGTGGGAGTGTTTGACTATCGATGACTTGCCAAAGTCACCCCGTCGGCCGTGTGCTCCTTCAGTCGGGTTGCTAGGATCCTGCCGGTCTCCCCAATGTAGACTTTGCCACATTCACCCGGGATGCGATAGACACCTGGCTGTTCCGAAGAGGCTTGCTTGTCCTTGTCCTTGTTTGAGCTTGTTGGCTGAGGAGTGGAAAATGTTGATGCCCGCTCTGTGGAAGACCCGTTGTAGTCGGTGGGATGCCGGGCCTATGTACGGAAGGGTGACTGAGGGGGGGGTGGGACCTTGGGTAGAGGAGACCCTTTGGTCGTGGGTGGGGTGGAGAGCTTGATGTGGCTAGACTTGTACCCGTTCATCTGGAGGGCGGACTTGAGTTACCACTCGGGTTCTTTTCAGAGCCACACCTCTTCTCTAAGAGACCTTATACATGGCGTCAACGCAAACCTTCCTTTATTAGGGTTCCGATCGATCGTCTGGTCATTGATGTCTTCTTGCACAGGTTAGGAGTTTGAAGGATGTCTTGGTAGTTAGCGTGCGTCTAGTCCCTGTGGCCTAATGGACATGGCATTGGTCTTCTAAACCGAAGACCGCCAGGAATAAACATGTCTGTGCAGATTGTTTTTGTATAGGGACAGATTCCCCGAAAGCATCAAAAACTGGGTTTAAAAAAAAGCCCAAGGCTGAATCAAACTTCTTCCACTAATGAATCAAGGCAGAATAATCTCACTAAGTATCGAATGTTTTACGTTTTAGAAAGAAAAACAATCGTGACTCCCTCTGGAGGAGGGAACCACCAGGGACTCGGATGTCTGTGATCATCAAAATCTCCTCAAAGACACTCCTAGGATAGGACGGAAGTCAAGTAGGACGGCTTGGTTATTCGCAGTGGAAAGTAAACCGAAGAAAAAGATGGAAAAGAAAACGAAAACTATGGTTTTGCTTACATGGACGAAGAGTTTTTAAGGAAGAATTGGTGGTTAGTGTCCATCTAGTCTCTACTGTGGGTTCCTTTTCCCCGATTAGACGGCTTAAGCATTCCTAACATTCCTAGCCAATTCCTAACGGCGGCCCCTTTGAAGCGTTAGGAAAGAGTGATAGGAATGTTAGAAATGTGTTAGGCTAGGAATTTAGGGAAGCGTTATATGGGAATATGTTAGGCTAGGAATTTAGAAAAGGCGTTAGGAATGTGTTAGGCTAGGAATTTAGGAAAGCGTTAGGAAAGCGTTAGGAAAGTGTGATAGGAATGTTAGGAAAGCGTTAGGAATGTGTTAGGAATGTTAGGAAAGCGTTAGGAATGTGTTAGGAATGAATGCGTCTCTTTGGACCAGGAACAAAATAATCCAAGAGGTTTGCTGGTGGCTTCCCTTTCCTCCTGATAACTGCACGTCCCACGTTGAAGTCTCAGATATGGACATAACAATTCGCACAGACGCCAGTAATTCAGGCTTGGGCGCATTTTGTGAGAATGACAATTTGTTTTCTCACAAGGAGTCTGGAATCCTGAGGAGAGTTATTTGCATATCAATCACCTAGAACTATTCGCTATGCAGCGGGCCATTTTCTCTATCTGTGGAAGAGCCAGACATTTGCACATTCACATGAGATCAGGGCCCAATTTCATAGAGCCGCTTAAGCGTGAAAATCTGCTAAGCAGGAAAAGTCTTCCTCGTGTAAGCAGGATTACAAACTGCACTGCGATGTGATGTCCATTGCTTTAGACTTGTATTCCACTCTTCTTTACTTAGCGTGAAACAAAAGTGAAGTTTGGGTAGGCAAGGGGATCCTGTGGCTCATGAGTTTTTGCGCTTAAGCACATTTTGACGCTTAAGCGGCTCTATGAAATTGGCCCCAGACAATAACACAGCTGCAGCACAGCTGTATTGCAGGTCATTTTAGTCAGTTTGCAACAGTTTTTGTATTAACCAGCTGTAGCATACATTAGAAAGATGGGCGGTTACGCCCCACATCTAGATCTCATTGCAAATAATATGAAACTTGGCAATGGGCCATTTATCGGACTATTTGGTTGTCTGCCTGACAGACAGGGAAGAACCGATGCAGATGGCCTATATATCCCGTAGAGAAGATATTCTTTGAAAATTCGACCTATACAATTCTACGAATTTTCTCTCTTTATAAAAATCGTACGTGAGTGACTCATAGGTAATTGTAGGTTGTTTCTAACCCCCAATCGGACAAGCAAACTTTATTTCTTGAGTTGCATTCCCCTTTAAGGGTATTGATACTTTGATTGTCTCGGCTCACAGTTATCGCAGTGCAGCCAGTTACTCAGCCTTTGCACAAGACGTTTCCAGTCAGGAAATAATGTCTAAAGCCAACTGGTCCAATGCCAGGACCTTTTATTTCAAACCAGTAGAGGATTCAAAGTTTGCATGCACAATTCTTAATTTGGCTTCATAACTGAACTATATTTAGGCTTATTATTAGTTCATTATCTCTGTACAAACATGTTTTTGAACAATACATGTATAACATCCTTGTCTGAGACGTGTCATATTGACAGGTTCTGTGTGGTTATGCTTTGAAGTTGCTAACCCTCAGAAAGCTTGTACGAAGTGATATTCATTAGAATTCCTAATTTATGCGAATAATATGAAGTATAAATCGAATTCTATTGATAACAATGAAGTACAAGATGAAGAGGGTCCCTCCCAAAGGACTTGTCCCTTCCTGTTACCTTTTACAGAACCTGCCATTTTGGGAATACTGTATCAAAACCTTCCCACGCTTAGAAATGATGCCAGACTTTGCCGATACCACCCATTTATATGGTGCGCGGAGACCGCTTTCTCTTTTCCATTTGAATGGACTTTGAATATCTTTTGTGTGATGTCTCTGCCCGAGCACCAGGATTATGCTAACCCTCTTCATCTTGTACTTCATTGTTATCAATAGAACTCTGATCATACTTCATAGTTAGGAATTATCAAAATCGCCTCAAAACACTTATGGGACAGGACAGATGTCTGATCGCTTGGTTATTCGCAGTGCATTGTAACCGAAGAAAACCTCTCGTCCATGCGCAGGCAAGTGACTTTTTTGAAGGAAGTCTTCTGAACAGTGTCCGTCTAGTCCCTGTGGCCTAATGGACAAGGCGTCGGTCTCCTAAACCGAAGACTGCGGGTTCGAGTCCCGCCAGGGATAAAACAACCCACATTTTGAATTACGAAATAATATACCCTTATTGTTTTCTCTATCATCGAGTTAGTTATTTACACACAGTTCATCAGCCTGATTTTAAAAAGGACTCACTTGTTCGGGATGATCTTTTAAAGAAAATAGTAAAATGGGAAATGGTTATAACATGCACATGTTGAGCTAATGTCCATGGATGCTCACTGCTCAGCTAGAAAACAACGGCATTCACTTTTCTAGGGACGGGGGCTCGATGGTACACAATTCATTGGGTGGTAACCACCTTTGTCGAGGTCCCTGTGGCCTAATGGACAAGGCGTCGGTCTCCTAAACCGAAGATTGCGGGTTCGAGTCCCGCCAGGGATAAGCAGTGCGAACACATATTTTTGTTTTCTTGGAGGGATTCGTTGCAGAGAAAATGGAAACATTCCTCGGCATTTCGCCAAATGAGTAGAATTGGAAAAGGCTGTGCAGCTCAACAAATCTGCATGTCAAATAAAAAAAAAATTCAATTACATCTGCATGTTTAACTTATTTATGTTTGGCAAATTTTCCAAGAGGCGGAACGAATCACGTCGATTCAAAAGAAAGTGTACATGTATATGTAAAAAGATATCAAACGCAATATGCAAAAATATTCTCATGCAAAGAGCGAATACAGATAGGCTTATCTATTTTTTAGATTTTTTTTCAGCCTCTAATAAATCAGACCGTTAATGAGAATTGCATTTGTTTTCTAGCGAGGCGAGGGGAAATTCTGTTTCATCGGAGCGCCGGTGGTATTGCTATGCGCCGGGTCTTCCGAATTCGGAGCGGCGGTGGTATTGCTATGCACCGGGTCTTCTGAATTCGGAGCGGCGGTGGCATTGCTATGCGCCGGGTCTTCCGAATTCGGAGCGGCGGTGGGTATTGCTATGCGCCAGGTCTTCTGAATTCGGAGCGGCGGTGGTATTGCTATGCGCGGGTCTTCCGAATTCAGAGCGGCGGTGGTATTGCTATGCGCCGGGTCTTCCGAATTCGGAGCGCCGGTGGTATTGCTATGCACCAGGTCTTCTGAATTCGGAGCGGCGGTGGTATTGCTATGCACCAGGTCTTCTGAATTCGGAGCGGCGGTGGTATTGCTATGCGCCAGGTCTTCCGAATTCAGAGCGGCGGTGGTATTGCTATGCGCCGGGTCTTCCGAATTCGGAGCGGCGGTGGTATTGCTATGCGCGGGTCTTCCGAATTCGGAGCGGCGGTGGTATTGCTATGCGCCAGGTCTTCCGAATTCGGAGCGGCGGTGGTATTGCTATGCGCCGGGTCTTCTGAATTCGGAGCGGCGGTGGTATTGCTATGCGCCAGGTCTTCCGAATTCAGAGCGGCGGTGGTATTGCTATGCGCGGGTCTTCCGAATTCAGAGCGGCGGTGGTATTGCTATGCGCGGGTCTTCTGAATTCGGAGCGGCGGTGGTATTGCTATGCGCCAGGTCTTCCGAATTCGGAGCGGCGGTGGTATTGCTATGCGCCAGGTCTTCTGAATTCGGAGCGGCGGTGGTATTGCTATGCGCCGGGTCTTCCGAATTCAGAGCGGCGGTGGTATTGCTATGCGCGGGTCTTCCGAATTCAGAGCGGCGGTGGTATTGCTATGCGCCGGGTCTTCCGAATTCGGAGCGGCGGTGGGTATTGCTATGCGCCAGGTCTTCTGGATTCGGAGCGGCGGTGGTATTGCTATGCGCCGGGTCTTCCGAATTCAGAGCGGCGGTGGTATTGCTATGCGCCGGGTCTTCCGAATTCGGAGCGGCGGTGGGTATTGCTATGCGCCAGGTCTTCTGAATTCGGAGCGGCGGTGGTATTGCTATGCGCCGGGTCTTCCGAATTCAGAGCGGCGGTGGTATTGCTATGCGCGGGTCTTCCGAATTCAGAGCGGCGGTGGTATTGCTATGCGCCGGGTCTTCCGAATTCGGAGCGGCGGTGGTATTGCTATGCGCCAGGTCTTCTGAATTCGGAGCGGCGGTGGTATTGCTATGCGCCGGGTCTTCCGAATTCGGAGCGGCGGTGGTATTGATATGCGCGGGTCTTCCGAATTCAGAGCGGCGGTGGTATTGCTATGCGCCAGGTCTTCTGAATTCGGAGCGGCGGTGGGTATTGCTATGCGCCGGGTCTTCCGAATTCGGAGCGGCGGTGGTATTGCTATGCGCGGGTCTTCCGAATTCAGAGCGGCGGTGGTATTGCTATGCGCCGGGTCTTCCGAATTCGGAGCGGCGGTGGTATTGCTATGCGCCGGGTCTTCCGAATTCGGAGCGGCGGTGGTATTGCTATGCGCCGGGTCTTCCGAATTCAGAGCGGCGGTGGTATTGCTATGCGCCGGGTCTTCCGAATTCGGAGCGCCGGTGGTATTGCTATGCGCCAGGTCTTCTGAATTCGGAGCGGCGGTGGTATTGCTATGCGCCAGGTCTTCTGAATTCGGAGCGGCGGTGGTATTGCTATGCGCCGGGTCTTCCGAATTCGGAGCGGCGGTGGGTATTGCTATGCGCCAGGTCTTCCGAATTCAGAGCGGCGGTGGTATTGCTATGCGCCGGGTCTTCCGAATTCGGAGCGGCGGTGGGTATTGCTATGCGCGGGTCTTCTGAATTCGGAGCGGCGGTGGGTATTGCTATGCGCCGGGTCTTCTGAATTCGGAGCGGCGGTGGTATTGCTATGCGCCAGGTCTTCCGAATTCAGAGCGGCGGTGGGTATTGCTATGCGCCGGGTCTTCCGAATTCGGAGCGGCGGTGGTATTGCTATGCACCGGGTCTTCCGAATTCGGAGCGGCGGTGGGTATTGCTATGCGCCAGGTCTTCTGAATTCGGAGCGGCGGTGGTATTGCTATGCGCAGGGTCTTCCGAATTCAGAGCGGCGGTGGTATTGCTATGCGCGGGTCTTCCGAATTCAGAGCGGCGGTGGGTATTGCTATGCGCCAGGTCTTCCGAATTCGGAGCGGCGGTGGTATTGCTATGCGCAGGGTCTTCCGAATTCAGAGCGGCGGTGGTATTGATATGGGTCCTCCGAATCACCACTATTGTCCAAGTTTTAAACAAAGACTGCTCCGTCTATACCACAAAACAATATGTAGCATGGCAAAAACCGCACAGATGTCTGGTTGTGCCAGATTTGACTCGTTTGTACACTTGTACATATAGTGTATACTCTCATTGTCAATTGATTGATTTCTTTCAGCTATTTATTAGTCCAGATTGTCTAGCGAGTTTTGAAAAAAAGTTAAAACAAAAAGTGTTGCAAACTGTTCTCTGACTAAAATGACATGAAATACATACATCTCAAAAGTTAGAGGGCCTGACGTTTCGACCCTAGCAGGACCTTTCTCAAAGGCAAAGAGAAAGGTCCTGCTAGGATCGAAACGTCAGGCCCTCTAACTTTTGAGTTTTGAAAAAGACATTTTACTAAAAAAAACGTGTGGAGGGCATGGGCACTGGAAAGTGGTCCGCTGCTAAGTGGCTACGCACCATGTGTTGCCAAAGCTCAAAAACCTGTCCTGACCCGCCAAAGGACCACATGCATCGGATGCTTTTGGAAATCAATACTCAGACACTACGTCTAATGCACACAACATCGCGTGGAAAGTAAAGGTTCTCTAGCCTGTAGATAAAAGTAGATAAAACTAGTCATATGTAGATAAAACTAGGCATATGAAGCCAAACCTATTTTGTAAAAACAGGTTGCTAAAAGAAGATAATCAAGATATACCATAGCAATTAATCAACCACAAAGTTGCTTCAATGGACCAAATACAAAAGACTGAATTCTGAATATAAAAGGCAAATGGCCTGACTGCCTTTGATGACTGCCAAGAAACCTTGGTTGTTTGCATCTGAATAAAAACAGGGGCATGATCCCTGGATATATATGGCAGTTAGTGGTTGAATACTTCTGACTGGCATTCCCACCAACGCCCAGAAAGTTGATTATTTGGGAAGGCCGCCAAGGGCTGGATAGCTCAGGTGGTAAGAATGCTGGTACACTAAACTAGTAGTCTCAGGCTCAAGCCCCAGTCCAGTAAACTAAAATTTGCCAATTTTGCCAAGAAATCTGGTTACATTTGGCTCTGGTCCAGCATTTTCTTAAGGAAGATGTCAAAGAAGTGCAGGAAAATCTTGAAGTCTGCCTCTCCAACGATGGGCACAAAGTGCAGGGTCATGCCAGTCTGGCCTGGTGTGAGTTTATCACTCAGATGCAGGGAGAACTTGACGATTGGTGCTCCAGGTGAATGGCCTTCCTTGATGAGCTGCTCCGAGATGATCAGATCAGTGACCTGGCTCTCCAAGGGGATATTGTCTCTAGGAGAGGGACGTCCTGATGTGGTGGAGGGATTGGGAGGGCTGCTTGCTAGCTTCTGTTGGGAAACTCCCTGATCCGTGTCGGAAGGACAGCCTAACTTAACCATTTCTTTGTGGCATCCACTTGGGCAAGGGTCTCCCACCGAAGAAGCTGAGGCAGTGTTTGGGGAGACCCCTTTATCAGCCGTTGCCGGCTTCTTCTCATCAGGAGTGCTGCCTGGTCGGCTGCTGCCCTCCTGCTTCACGGCTGGGTTGATATGTCCCTGCTGCTTCTGCTTTGACTGCTGCAGCTGACGTCTGGCCTTGCGCCGGCCAAGCCACACCGGATGTTGAGTAGAGCACTCCAGAGAGTCAGTCTCCGTGTGCCACGGGTCAACCATTGATGCTTGTGCTTCTTGGCTTCCGCCTCTCTCTCGGGGTGAACTTGAGGGCTGAGAGCTCGCACAAGACGGATCTATTTTGCACCTCTTTGACGGAGGCAACTGGGTGGAATCAGTCAACTGTGTGGTACTCTCGGGAGAAGCGTCTGTTCTGACTGATGAAGGAGACCTCTCACATCTCTCTTGCTCAACTTTACAGCCCTCCACTGAAGTGGGGTTGATGAGAGTCTTAGTGCCAGGACTGGCGGTCTGGTCTGCTCTGGAGGACCAGAGACACTCGAACCGTAAGGCCTCGGAGAGGAGACGGTAGACCAGCCTCTTGACAGCATCGCACCAGGCCGCCTTCAGATCTTCGGGGTCTGGATGCTCCAAGACAAAACCCTCAGAGAGGTGGGAGGACCTCAGCGTGATTTCCAGACTGAGGGCCTCCACAGACGAGGAGCCAGACGGGGACGGCAATGTCTTAGCAGAGCTCGGAGCGGCAGGGTCCATCAAAGCCACAAGACCCCACGATGCATCGGAGTTCGCCATCCAATTGGACCGGCAAACCTGTGCGGCGACTCTCAGCTCTTGGACCAGCCTCTGGGCCGTCCGCTCGTTGACGTTGAGGGCCACGTTGTGCCAGAGCTCAAACGGGTCTTGGATGTTGACGGCCCCAACTTTGAAGCTCCTTTGTCCCGGCGTCTCCATGCCAGGACCGGCCAGCGGCATACTGGACAGTGGGGCCTTCCTGCCCAGGAGAGGGCAGATGACGGTGGTGGCAAAGTCAAATGTCTCGTAGAAGCCAAAGAAGCCTACAAGCAGGGCATCTAAAGGAAGAAGTGGCATTGTCATAATCACACACTTGAATTGGTTAACTCCATTGAGCTTACATGAACAACAAGCAAAATTGCACTTCATCAACCTATTGTAGGAAACATGCAAACTGTTACCTTCCACCAACAATGCACATGATGAAGCAGCTCTTGCTATGAAAACCTTACACACTCTTCCCTACTCTTTAGTGTAAGTGCTATCCACAAGTTCTTATTAAGACTGCCTGCTAGTGCATACATGTATGTGGTAAAGACATAAACCAGCCATGCATAGTCTGTTTGAACGCTTGATGGCACTGTGTAAACTCAAACCAGAATCTGTTCATATTTTACAGAACGATGTGCAAAACTAAAGGTTTTTGGTTTTTCCTTCCTTATCAGATGGTCTTTTTGAACATACAAAAATACCATAATCTGGTTAGTGCTATCTATGACTTACTATCAGAAAGACAAAGATGGCTATCTTTACAAATTTCTCCGACAGAAAGGCAAACAGCCACAAACAGCGGTGCAAGAATCTAAAAGCCTTCAGGTGACATTTCCCATGGCTCTTGCAATAATCAGGGTGGGGGACTTGGGGAGGGGCGGGCATGATTCCTATTGGAAGGCAGTTTGTGGCACCAAGTGTCCGTTGGGTTCTTCCAGGGAGAGAAGACAAGAGGTTCAGAGCTTCTTACCTAATGGTTCTGCACTGTCAGCATTGGACGGCCAGTTGTCAATGGAGAAAGTACTCTCAGAGCCTTCTGCAAGAGAACAGAACAGATGAGACTTGTGGTAAAGGTACAGGGAGAAAATGTTTCACTGACTCCCATTCTCAGAGTGATACGTTTACAGCAATAACTACATGTACTTGTATTTCTATCTGAATGAAAAGGGATGGATAACCAAGCTACAAGAGAACTGGTACATTAAACTAGAGGTCACAGAATTTAAATTCCAGTCCAGTCCCGTTTTTTAAAGCTATTTTCACGAATTTACCCAATCATTAATAACCAGTGCCCTTGACAGTACAAAAATAAGAATCACAATACTGGCACACAGAGCTGCTCAAGTGACAAGATTTGCTTTAAGCACAAAAATTAATGACTGAAAAAATCACATGGCCAGCACATCCTCTACTCTGTATTCCAAGCAACGTTAAGAAAAGGCGAAAACAAGTCACAAGCAAACAAGATCACATGGCAATGTGGTTTGTAATCCTACTTTGAAGAAGTCAAATTTTTCATGCCAAACAGACTTTGTTCATCAAGTGGGTCTGTAAGAATGGCAACTGACCATACAGACTACCATAATGGTTGCAAGGCATGGACCCCCCCCCCCACACTGAAAATAGATATAGACTATCTATTAGCATTTCAAACAAAGTGCGATTGAAGAGTTCTCCAAGTAAATTGGAAAGACAAAGTCACATATGAAGAAGTCAAAGCAAGATTAGCTATACATACGTATTATACATGCACATTGGGCATATAGAGAGAGACAAACCTCATTGGAAAACTTTGTTAACTGTGCTTTAGCTTACCGCCTGAGTGCATCAGTTGGGCCACGCCGGGCAGTATGCATGGGGCCCTTGCCTGCAGATAGAACAATGCCATCAGTGTCAGGGCGTAGTTGGTCAGACGTGGGCCCGCTCCAACGTTGCCGGCCAACTGGTGGCGCTTGGCCCAGTGGCGGACGGCAAACACCAGAGGGCGCACTTCCCTCGCCAGCTCGCCGTAGAACTGGAGGAGTCGCGTGTTCTTCAGAGCGAGCCTGTTGAGGACAAGACATGCTGCCGTTAGAAGACAGAGGTGAAAAAAATAGAGAAAAACAAGCGTGCATTTGGGAAGAAGGGAGCAGTGAACTAGTGATTGACCAGTCGGAGTTCCCTCTGAGAACACATATCTGACAAGTTTATTGATCACAAACAAACTTTAGAGCAATATACAAAAAAATTGCAAACTACTTACTGACTAAAATGACCAAAATGCAAATTTCAAAATTAAGTGGGCCTGACGTTTCAATTCTTACAGGATCTTTCTCAGAGGCAGATTTCTGCCTCTGAGAAAGGTCCTACTAGGATCGAAACATCGGTCCCACTGAATTTTGAGACAAACAAACTTCATATACATGTTTGTACAAAAAGAAAGCGGTTGTGGGAAATCGGCGACTGACCTGTTGTTGGTGGAGACATCGCAGTGAAGGCGCGACTCCCTGTGAGTGAAGGTAAGCACTGGCAGTCTGGCGCTGGGGATGAGGCGGACATCATGGCAACTGGGCACACAGCGCCGCACCACATCACTGACCAGTGAAAGGACGTCCAGAGGACTGGGCAATGCCATATCAGGCAGGCTCCGCTCCTCCAAAGGCCCTGGAGGTACAAGCTACACACACACACAGTACAGACATGCACACAGTAGCGAGTGAAAGGGTGGGACCTACAGAAGACTTCCACAGAAAGTGAGTGATCACAGCAGTGCTTAATCTTTCAGACAAGACAGAGAGATTTCAAGGGAGTTGTCCTCAATCAAGACTATATACTGCCTTTGAGAACGTTCCTGCTACCGTAGGATCCAAATGCTGGGCCATCTACAGTGTAAATTGTTTTAAACTCAAGCAAGATGCATCTTGAAAGGCATCTTCCCTTAAGAGCTATTCAACCATTCTTTACATACAAGGCTTCTGCAGGCTATTAAGCAGTTGAAGTGGTTTTCTTTCCTTCATAGTGTGTTGGATTGAACAACCCCTTCATTTCTAGTGTTAGATTTACTTTGACAGACTCCTGCTAGGAGCAAAAATATCACTATGTCAGGCCCTGTAAATTCTTTCCCAATACTTCACAAGGTCCCATTTTACCATCCCCTAAAAATTCATATTGTCATAATATCTGGATAATTACTGGCTGCTCTTCAGATTTGAATACATGACATCGATCAGCTCGGTGGTCTAGTGATTAAGACGCCTAGACAGCAGGAGTTGCGGGTTGAAATCCCACACTAGTTGATTTTCTTCAGCAGCCAATGCAATCAGGTACCTGAACATACAGTTTTTAATTACATGTTGAGTAGGGCAAACCCTGGTACATTCTGTGCAAATTCATAGGATATGTATCATAAGTGGAAAGGGTGATCAAAGTCACGCGATTTGTCGTTGCTGGTGGCGACGTTTCAGTTGCTAACTGCTAACCTTCATCAGGCAACTGAAGAATGCGCGCTGCGGCGTCTGTTTATGTCCGCTTCGCCGGTTCCTTTGTACCGGTTTGCGGATGTCGTAGTAGTGATCATGCGGTTTGGCGCGCGATTTTGGCGTCCACTAGTGGCCCCGTCCGTGGTGGGTCGGCGGTCGTAGCGTCTGATGGTGGGGAGCCAGAAACCCGGGATGATATGTATCATCCCCTCAAAGCTGACATGTACCTCAGCATATGAATCTAGGGCTCATAGATATTCGTGATTAGCCCGATCATGGGATACACTAATCAGAAGCCAAGGCCTTGATCACTTACAGTGCCTCTCTGCCCTTCCCACCCCCTTACAATAACACACCTCTCCATCCTCTGTTGTGGCTCTAGGCTTCTCTGGTGCTGACCGGACAGCCTGTGAGGGGTCCCCGAGCTCAAGGTGTATGTCCAGATCGCAGCCCCGCACGCCAAAGCCACTCACTGAGGAGCCAAAGGGTACCACGCAGCAGCCAGGCAGAAACTCCTCCAGTGAGGTTTGCAGGAGGTCACAGACAAGCCGGCGGAGATTTTGGTCATCTGGGGTCAGCTGGGTCATCCCGACGAGGGTTGCCATCTGCCCCGACACCTTGTATGGAAGAGAAGATTGAGAAGGAACGGAACGCTTCAACCAGGGTTTTCCATCAAATCCTTCATATTTTTACGCTTTTATATTTTCAGGGTTTATCATTAGCACCAGGACGATTACAATGCACTTTATTTTCTATGGTTTTTTTCATTTATTCAACTCAAATGGTAATTAGGTCAAAGCACTGAATAACACCTCTGCTGACTTAACATGATTACTTACTTGCTGCTTATTATGCCTGTTGGCATGTAGTGCAGCAACAAAAGCTCTCCACTCCACCATCTGTCTCGGGCCAGTCTCTTGGTTGAATTCAGGGTCTGACCTCTACCCTCTGACCTGTCTAGCTTTGGTGGCCCTACTGGGAGACAAAACTCCTGCTGGCATAGCTCTAAGGGTCACAGAGACACACAAGCTCCCACGACCAATGGCAGTGATCCTTAACCACTTCGCGCCGGGACCTTCGCAATCGGAGCTCCGTTGGCTTGACTATGCCACAGGGCCCTCCGAATCCGGGCACCACTTTTATCCACATTTTAAACAACTTTAGACTCTTTTCAGCTTAGAACAAAGGAATACGAATAAGTACAAAGACCCTTTTTTACGCAAGTTGCCACATGAATTTCAAGATTAGCAGCAGTAATTGTGCAATTGTGGGACCTTTACTGTGGATGATCGAGGGATACTGCGCTGCCGCTGTAAAACATGCGGGGGACATTGTGTTTGCATGCCACACAGCCCAATGGTCATTGGTCAGGCAGTGGAATTCCACCCACATTCCTCACCGCAATCTGTATGCTCGGTTTTGGGCCGACCAACTTGAAGATTTGACTGCCTAGAGTGGAGGCTGGAGTCTGCGGTCAGGGATTGACAGTACCGTATATGCAAGCACACACACAAGTCCGTTACGCTCCATTGACGACGCACAATTGGCCCTTTTTCGAACAGATAATCTCTTGACAAAAGCCACAACGACGTCCGAATTGTGCCAGGTTTTACTCTCTTGTACCCATAGTATACCCTTATCGATTTATTTCACAGAAATATATTGTTTCGATTATTTTAGCAAGATTTGAAAATGATGCATTGTTCAAAAACCCCAGTATGGCAGTCATCGGCGTTGTAAAACCACCCGGCACGAAGTGGTTAACATAGAGTAGGGCAAACCCTCTGTGCATTATACTGAAGAAGAAAAGTGGAATCAACTCACTGACTCCTCTCGCTGGAGTTGCTGCTGCACATCAGCATCCAGATGCAACTGTGGCTGGGTCTCCTGCTTCCCCTGGCCATCAGTCTTGGTCTTCCTGCCCCCTTGGGCTGCAGCCTCCCTACCGTGGGCTGCTGAGGAGGTGGGCTTGGGCTGGCGGGGCCGGACCACAATCTTCCTGCCATTCAGCTCCTGCTTCTCCAGGTGGGCCGCACTCCGGGCCGACTCTGCCTCGTGAAACTCCACAATGGCATAGTGAGCCTGATCAGAAAGAAGCATGTACTGGACTCAATGAGGATTTGTCCCACAGTGCTCCCACTCCATGTATAATAAACATCTGATGAGGAGGAGGTTTGCGGTGACACTATAAAGTGTGAAAACCCAGTAAGCATGAAAAGTCTTCCTCTTGTAAACAGGACTATAAAGCACATTGGATACACCATGGATACCTTTTCCTTGTCAATGAAGATCTGCGCTACGTCGCCAAACTTGGAGAAGTGGTGACTGAGGTCTGACTCTCCGACAGATCGGCACAGTCCTCCCACAAAGATGCTCTTCTGAGTTTGCTGCTGACGGCTCTCGCGTCGACTGAGCAGCCGAAGGTGCTTCCTCCCTGCCAAGTGGTCCTCTATGGCTCCCTCTGGGAATGGAGGGGAGGTAGGGAGAAAGACACAACGGAATCTATCGGTGACTTTGGAAGGAGTGTATTTGTAAAAGGTTTACAAGCAAAAGGTTTGCTAGCCAGAAGTGCACTTTGCTCAAGCTGCCATGGCTCATCGTAGGGAAAGAATTAACCTGCCTGCACTAGACTCTCTGAAGGCATTTTTACACTACACCACTATTTCCAAGGAATTTCCTTGGGAATTATAAACCCATCGGCGATTCAAACTTCATCCATTTTCTTACTGCCAGGAAAAGTAATTCTCCGGGGATTTGTTCCGTCGATTTACACTACCAAATACCAATCACTTTTGCGAGGGCAAGGGCGAGAGCAAGGGCGAGAGCAAGGGCGAGGGCGAGGGCGAGGGCGAGGGCAAGAACAATGGCGAGGGCGATGAAGAGGGCGAAGGCGAGGGCAAGGATGAGGGCGAGAGCAAGGGCGAGGATGAGGGCGAGGGCGAGGGCGAGGGCGAGGGCGAGGGCGAAGGCAAGGGCGAGGGCGAGGGCGAGGGCTAGGGCGAGAACAATGGCGAGGGCGATGAAGAGGGCAAAGGCGAGGGCAAGGATGAGGGCGAGAGCGAGGGCGAGGATGAGGACGAGGGCTAAGGCGAGGACGAGGGTGAAGGCGAGGGTGAGGCCGGGTGCAAGGGCGGGTGTGAGGGTGAGGGCGAGGGAGCAAGGGCAAGGCTGAGGGTAGTCCAGTCCCTATCTCTTACCTAAAAACAAAGATTGCACAAGGCTGAAAGTTTGCACTTGACAACCTTGCTCATTAGTCATTCTTAATAATAAATTAATAACATACTGTATGTTGTTCAAAGACCCCAGGTCTTTACATGCATCGGGAGGTGGGGTATTGTCCTTTAAATATCCAGGTATGTTCAATAAACAAAAATGGATACTAGGCTTTTCTCACTGAGCAGTGCAGTAATACTAATGTAATACTACTAATAGTACATTTCACAAAGGAAAATGATATGGCAGTTCAGTTTAGTAGCTCTTACAACTACATACATGTACAACTTACAATTTACATCACCAATGTCAAGGCACACACTGGACCCAGATGCTCAGTACCCAGTTGGTAATTAGGATCTGGGTCTGTTTACGAATACGAGTCTCGTTCTGACACTGTGAAACCCACCTGATGTAATTTTTATGTCACACAATTGACAGATGAAGTTCCTTCCTCTGACTTTAATGAATTCGGACTTCTCCATGACAATCTACCTTGTTGGTGACTCCCGCATTTGCTATAGTAAAAAGGACAGACATGATTCATGATTAAAGTAAAATTTATTAAATATGCAATCTATGTAATGGTTCTTTCTAGTCTGAGTAACTTGGACCCGACAGGTCACCCTTTTTTTATTGAATTTTGAATTTTGAGATTCAGAACCTGACTGTCACCCGAATCTCAAAGTTTCAAAACTCGATAAAAAAAAGGGTGACTTGTCGGATCCAAGTTACTCGGACTAGGTTCTTTCATGGTGTTTTAATCAATTAATGGCAATGGTTTTCACATTCTATTAATATTATTACTATTGAGTATTGTAGCAACACTGCGGCAGTACCAGTGCAGTAGCGACAGAATACTTCAACATGTTCAATAAAAATAAAAAAAGCTCAAACTTTGAGCAGTCAGAATAACATTAACAACATAAGTATGCAAATAATGATTGATATAATTTCAAAATTCGATCAAAAAGAGTGGCTTGTCGGGTCCAATTTACTCGGACTAGATTACCCAGCACCAGTCTGGCAAGAATTTGTGGGGAAAAGAAAGAAAAGTGGGAAATCTGCCTTACCAAACTCAAAAGTCACTTTCAACGTCTGATTTTTTCTGAATTATATTATAATTATTATTAGTAATAGTATTACTATGGTATCACTAATATTAATACTACTAAATATTACTACACAAGTCACCCAGTCACCAGTGCAGTGTTCTGTGGGTTTTCCCCAACACGTTGATGAGTATGAGAAACGTAAAGATCCCATGGAGGCTGACATTTTGTATCCCACAATGCACTATTCGCATGCGTAGACTTTTCTCAAGACTCCCCTACTTGACCAAAGATAAAAGCGAAGTCTGCGTGGGCAAGGCACGTGTACCTTTGCACAATCTTTTGCAAGGTGCCTTGTATAATGCAGTACACATGTTGTTTCACTTTATCTCATCCGTAGTTTACATACAAAACATGTACACAGTACAACATTAATATTGCAACGTTTGCCCCACAAGATGTATACAAGCTAGTATAGGTGCACGTACTGGCTATCCGCTGTATTTGGCGTGAGTCTCGTGTGTGTGTACGGGCTATACGGTGGCTGATTTACACCAATAATGTTTGAAATGAAGGTAGTGTTAAAACTTACAACGCCCTTTATTATTATTCACGACGTTATTGCTTATGTTTACGGCATTATAGGGCCCTATTATTTTCTTTATCGGGCGCCGAACGTCGGGACAACATAATTCAGCCAACATATAAACATTGTACATGAAAAAAAAGTAGTACCCGCACAGAATATACCGTCATGTACGCATTGCCAGGGTCCACATTGATCATGGATGATGTTAATCTTATTCCTCCATATGTCCACACTGGACTTAATTTGGGGAAACTAACCGATCAAATGGGTTGACCATTGTAAGTCCAGTGCGGACAGCCCATGTTTTCCTCCAAGGTAACTTACCCGACTCAAATGTGTATATAGTTTAACCGAGTGACTTCTTCCCTGTAAAATTTACCAGGTCAGGTTAACCGAGTCGAAAAGTCCAATCCGGACACGACTTCTCGGTAATTAAACGACTCGGTAAAAACAAAAACACATCCGGCGCCCCGCATTTTATACCTACAGTACACGTACATACGTACGTACGTACACGGCCGGTACACATTGTGTACAACCTACCTCCATGCTCCAAGGTAACTTACCCGACTCAAATGTGTATATAGTTTAACCGAGTGACTTCTTCCCTGTAAAATTTACCAGGTCAGGTTAACCGAGTCGAAAAGTCCAATCCGGACACGACTTCTCGGTAATTAAACGACTCGGTAAAAACAAAAACACATCCGGCGCCCCGCATTTTATACCTACAGTACACGTACATACGTACGTACGTACACGGCCGGTACACATTGTGTACAACCATGGAGGTATACCTCCATGGTACAACCAAGGAGGTATTGGTACAACCATGCATGGAGCTAGTAGCTTCATAATGGTACAACGACACTCGTTTTCTTCCACCACCAGATTACTTTCTCCTTAATTGCTAATTATTCATTAGAAATTACAGAACTTTTAGAAATATTAAAAAAACTTCGCTGAATTTGAGTACTACGTACGACGTCCATCAGCTGTTGCGTGAGCAATTATGAAGTGTTTTCAGGCGTGGGCGAGTGAGAAATTAACAGACGATGATAGATCGTTGGCTCAGAACCGTCGTCGAAGAGCAGTGTTTGTAATGCGCCAGTCCTGAGTCGGTTATAGTTTTACCGATTGTCTTGGTTAGTTCACCGACACCCTAGTCGGTAGTCCAAGTGCGGATGCCAGGAAGATTTACCCATTATGTTACCCGCGGGCCGTAAAAAAATAGTCCAGTCAGTGCGGAAACGGCGGCTGCTTCCCGCGGCCCCGAGCACGGTACACCAGCATTACGCCATAAGTGACTCTGTGTTCACGGTGGGTAGGCCCCGGGTATACCCGGGCTACACCGACAGTGTAGTGCACTGTTGTCCAGACAATTATTTTGTTTTAAACTCATGCCTACATTCAAATTTCGTCTCATCAGGAAAAGCTGAGTGTATGGTATACTGAAACTGCGCGGTTCTGAGAGAAGAACCAAGGATTCGACGTTTCAGAATAAGTTGACTCTTTCTACCGAAATCACGGTCTTCTGCAATATATATAATAATTATTATTTCATACTAAAAATCGATACAGTCAAAAGCTTGCGAGACAAGTAAGAAGTTGATTGGTCAGACGAAGCTTTCAGATCTCCCTGGACCTCCAAGGACGTCCCGTGTGACTACCGATCAACCGCACGTCCTTCCCTGCCCTCATCCATATAATAGGCCCGTAGACCCTGCGGCATGTGGTGTGAGGAAACACAGCGGCCCCCGCTAGACCTTGGCCGCCGAGTCGACCAAACGCCGTGTGTCCCTGTACTGTGCGGAGACGCGAACCTGGATTACGAGGGCAGTCCCAGCATCACAGCGACACATCCAGCTAGATGCGCGCCACATGCGACGTTGGTGTTTGCGGGAGTTTTTTCAACACCTTATAATAATATACTGCGGGATCGTACCGAGAGAAACAAAAACCACGTTTAACCGGCGAGCGTTTTTTCATATAGTCAGCTTGCTGGACCTCAGATAATTATTATGATTATCAATATCATGACGACAGTGCAATGAGGCACTGTAGAGGTATTGTGACAGAGAAGATGGAGAACAAAGGTCACCTAGGTTAGCCAGCCAGCTCAGCTGCATGGGACGAATCGGGTACCCAGACACGCGCATCGAACTTTGCACGCATATTCACACATATGGGCAATAGGGCAACATGCTATTTTTCGGTGACACACGTTGCATCACATGTTCTAACGCAGGGTCTCGCAACGAGCAAGTAACTGGGCGCGGTCGATTACTCGATATTCTTCAATATTGTCTCGTTTCCTGCTTCCATTCGAGCCAGAATCTGCACCGCCATGTCTGAAGAGAAGGCACCGGCAAACCCCACGGGGGACGGGTATGTTTTTGGATCTGCAGTGCGCCGCACTTTTTAGTTTGACTCGTTTTGCAGGACGAGTTCAACTGAAGACGGAGTGTGTTCGCACTCTTTCGTGTGTTTAACCAGTAACGTGAGAAATATTTTAAAGTGTAGGGGTTGTGTATCGTGCGTCACCGACCGGAGATATTCAACGTATTGTCCTCAAAGTCAAAACCTGGTATCGAAACCCCACGAAACTTTGCTCATGGAAAAAAAAACCCAAATGAAAACCCTCCAACTCAGTCCTGCGGTCGATTTCACCAAACTCATCCGAGTGAGTGAGTCATCGTAACTTACGACCAATCGTGAATCACAAGATTCACACTCACACTCACAGTCACAGATGCGATGCACAGAAACCATACGGTAGTACTAGTACTAGTAGTAGTAGTACTAGTAAAGTAGTAGTACTAGTAGTACTACTACACTAGTACTACTACTACTAAGTACTAGTAGTACTACTACCACCACTAGCACTACCAAGTGCCAGGTACTGCAGACTGTGCAACTAACAATAGGTTATCCATTGTGACTTTGAGGCTTTGTGAAATACCCCTCCCCCTATTTCATTCATTTCAATTGAAAAAAAATGAAAATATTAGTTATTTATTTTACTTAGGCCTAAAATTAAAAGTAAATAAAATTAAAATATGAAAGTTGAAACATCAAATCTGGAATACGATTTATGACTAAGTTGGTAAGTAGGCCTATCATGTTAAAATGAAATTAATTAATCCCAGATTAGATAATCCCACAAACTTGACAAAGCTTTAATAAAAGTTAATAATAGAATATCATTTTACAGCTAAATTGATAATTGATTTGACTCTTTGCTTGAATAAGTTGTCAACAATAACTCATGCAACTGTAGGCCTACCTTAAGAAAAATGTACTCATTCATTTAAATTCATTTAAAAAAATTGACATTTTTACTAATACTAGTCAATTGTTATCACTCCATAGTCCATAGACACTCCATGATCAGTTTCATCCAAGTTGCAATGATTGAGCATGCATGCAAAATTCAACAACCCCTACCGATAGAATGTTGATCTACTTAGAATTACATCAATTAGTTGTATTTTAGTCTACCTACAGAATTATTTAGAATTTTGGTTTTGCTTGGTATGCTTGTTTATTTAATAGACAATAAAACTTTAAAAGCAACAAGTAAAAATGTACTTGCGTGAAGAAGTTCTAACAAGAAATAACCATGTTATTGGATATGGAAGCACATTGCAATTTTTCCTCTAATCCCTTCACAGTCACCAGTGTATCCACTTCCAATTGTTTTTATTAGTCTAGCTTCTAGGCCTATAGAATAAATGAAAGCCTCGCTCCTTCCAATCTGCAAGACCCGGTGAAACTTTGCCCAAAGCTGCCTGCCTTCATCTAGACGTCCATATACACTGTAGGATGCCACATTACCACATTATTCAGCTTGCTGCCGGGACCTTGTGCACAGACTGTGGCGTTGATGCCTTTTCTACCTGTGCACATTATGGAACAGTTTTGCAACACACACACATGGCTTCTAATATTGACACTTTTAAAGCACTCCTAAAAACACATTTACAACTAGTCAGTGCCTTGCACATAATTATGTGTATTTCTTTCTACTTTATAGCACTTATAAATAGGCCTACTATTTGTTGTTTTTATTGTAATATGCAAAAATGGTGCTAACTGCTAATGTCCAAATTCCAAAAAGTGAATCAAAAATTAGGAGGGCCTGACATTTTGAGGACCTTTCTCAAAGATCCTGTCATTCTGCCTTCGAGAATTAATTGTTGTTATTATTATTGTCATTTTTAACATTCTGAATGGAATGTCTTTTTTGTCTTGCACACGGGGCAGGGCACCATCCAAGAAGGCCCTGAAGAAACAGCAGAAAGAGGCCGAGAAAGCCGCCAAGAAAGCTGAGCGCCAGGCACAGTTGGTACTTGAGCGAGAAATGTGGAAGGACCCAGCCCAGTTCTTGCCCTCATGGCCACATTTCATCCATCCCAAGCACCCTTCCCTGGCTCCTTATCCTCTCCCTAGTCCCCTGCTATGGCACAAGTCTCATTTTCAGGAATATTAGAGGGCAAACCTTTGTTGAAACACATTTTCATCAAAATGCCAAATCATATGGCATCTATGACAATGAACATCGTGCCCGGCTCTATGCAGATTCAAATCTACCATACAACCACAACCTGCTTGGTGGTCCAGTGGTTAAGATGTCTTCAACTAGAAATCAGGAGTCATGGGTTCGAATTCTGCCCTAGCTACCTGTACTAATTCACGCGGCAATCGGGAAAACCACTGAGCAACAGTGTTTTAATTGCACGTTGAGTAGGGCCAACCTTTGATGAAGAATATCCAGTTGTATAGGTTTGTGCCTTGACAGTGTTTGGGGTGGCACCATGTGACTGGAATGCTCTTTTGTAAGTAAGTGTGGTTCTGAAAAGAACTGGGGGTTACACTCAATGTTCTGATCAGTGTGCTCTGTTCATTACACTCAACGTTCTGATCAGTGTGCTCTGTTCATTACACTCAACGTTCTGATCAGTGTGCTCTGTTCATTACACTCAACGTTCTGATCAGTGTGCTCTGTTCATTACACTCAACGTTCTGATCAGTGTGCTCTGTTCATTACACTCAACGTTCTGATCAGTTTGCTCTGTTCATTACACTCAACGTTCTGATCAGTGTGCTCTGTTCATTAAACTCAACGTTCTGATCAGTGTGCTCTGTTCATTACACTCAACGTTCTGATCAGTGTGCTCTGTTCATTACACTCAACGTTCTGATCAGTGTGCTCTGTTCATTACACTCAACGTTCTGATCAGTGTGCTCTGTTCATTACACTCAACGTTCTGATCAGTGTGCTCTGTTCATTACACTTAACGTTCTGATCAGTGTGCTCTGTTCATTACACTCAACGTTCTGATCAGTGTGCTCTGTTCATTACACTTAACGTTCTGATCAGTGTGTTCTGTTCATTAAACTCAACGTTCTGATCAGTGTGCTCTGTTCATTACACTTAACGTTCTGATCAGTGTGCTCTGTTCATTACACTCAACGTTCTGATCAGTGTGCTCTGTTCATTTCACTCAACGTTCTGATCAGTGTGCTCTGTTCATTACACTCAACGTTCTGATCAGTGTGCTCTGTTCATTTCACTCAACGTTCTGATCAGTGTGCTCTGTTCATTACACTCAACGTTCTGATCAGTGTGCTCTGTTCATTACACTCAACGTTCTGATCAGTGTGTTCTGTTCATTACACTCAACGTTCTGATCAGTGTGCTCTGTTCATTACACTCGACGTTCTGATCAGTGTGCTCTGTTCATTACACTCAACGTTCTGATCAGTGTGCTCTGTTCATTACACTCAACGTTCTGATCAGTGTACTCTGTTCATTACACTCAACGTTCTGATCAGTGTGCTCTGTTCATTACACTCGACGTTCTGATCAGTGTGCTCTGTTCATTACACTCAACGTTCTGATCAGTGTGCTCTGTTCATTACACTCAACGTTCTGATCAGTGTGCTCTGTTCATTACACTCAACGTTCTGATCAGTGTGCTCTGTTCATTACACTTAACGTTCTGATCAGTGTGCTCTGTTCATTACACTCAACGTTCTGATCAGTGTGCTCTGTTCATTACACTCAACGTTCTGATCAGTGTGCTCTGTTCATTACACTCAACGTTCTGATTAGTGTGCTCTGCTCATGTTCAGGAGAAAGAGTGCTGGTGTTGTGAGGGTGGGTGCTTGTACTGTACCTGTCCATGTAAGTAGCAGACAGAACACAACACCTAGGATGTTTCAATGGTGGCTTGACGATGCGGAATATCTTGGCAGGAAGTTGGATCCCTTCTCTGTGGGTGGCTGTCTGTTGGCTCAGTGATGTACATGTATGGCACTATTGCAGTGGATGTCGTAAGGAGAGGAACTGGCAGAGGATCTAACGTGATGGGTTCTGTATTATCTTTAAGGCAGCAGAAGCGGATGCTGCGGAGGGCGAAGACTATTCCAAGGATCTCTATGGAGTTGCTCGCATGATCCAGTCCCATGACAAACCAGGTACATCAGAGGCAGTGTAATCTGCTAGACTGAACTGAGTGTTGAAATTTCAGCATTGGTCTGTGACCACCCAGAATTTTCTCTTGCAAAATGACGCTGAAACATCACAGTTGATGTCTGATAAAAAATTGCAAACTTTAATTCCATTACTTCGTCGATGACATTTCTTGAAAAATTGCCTGTTCACTGTGTGCTGTCTGGCTGTTTTGTTTGTTTGTGTGTGTATTGTTTTTTTTTTTTTGCTTGCACCTTTGTGTGTTTGTCCATTCTTTCCCTCGCTCGCTTGCTGGTTTGTTTGTTTATTTGGGCATGACGTGCTCTGTCCAGCCTCTGATTGTTTGCTTTTGGTCCCCACAGATCGCAAGCTGGTAAAAGTGGGCACCTTGACCACTGCTCTTGCTGACCAGACAGTCTGGGTCCGGGCCAGGCTCCACACCAGCCGAGGCAAAGGTAAGACAATGGTCAATTGGTCATTGTCTGTCACCCTGGTCCGTCCACTGGCAGGAGCCTTGCAGTTATGGGAAGCAAGGCTCCCCCCTTCCAGGAACTTTTGTTAGACCGAGGCGGCATCTTATAATGGTGAAACATTGGTCAGTGTGCATGTTGCCTAGCTCAGTGCAAATGGATCATGAGAAACTGCCAAGGAATCTCATGTTCAGTAAAATCTTGATAAATTGAAACCAGTTAAGTTGAAACTCCGTTTAACTCCTACTGTATTCCCGACAAAAGAATAGGCCTCTATGTACAAGAAATCCTCTTTAACTCAAAACGTCAATACCGCTAAAGCCGCTTATCTTGAACTTTTGTCAGGCCAGTTAAAAATACCTGTAAACATCAAAGAATAATGAATACAAAGTGATGAAAGAAAGCTTGCCTCCAACATGAGTCATTGTCATGCGCCTGCATGGTGTCTTTTTGATGAGCCGACCATGTTCACACATACTGCCACTGACATGTCGACATAAAAAACTCCGAATGCGTTGGCTACGGCCTGAAAGACTGCACACTTCTATGGGGATTGTAAGTAGCCGCTATCTCATGGCTTCTATAGATACGTGTGTAAACTGGAACTGTAACCGATTCATTCGGACACGGTCTGAATCAAGCGCTTAAAAGGAATGACCAGGTGAATCAGTAGAGAAACCCTGGCTGACCGGCCTGCACGCTGCACACATAGCAGCGATGATAAAGATTATGCCGATCAAACAAACCAAATGAATGAATTCTCACGACACAGGTACATACTGTATCTTCATTGGGTTATTGTTTATTATTGTACTTGCACATTAAAAAAACATGAATAGAAACATGTCTAATGATGTTTGAAGCAAGTGTGCACCGTTGGAATAGGTACAAATTCACTTGGTATTCGTCTCAGCATGGTCTCAGTGTACAGGACAACTGCCATAGGGCTTGTAAGGCTACATATGCATTGGAGCATGTATCCGTGGACAAAAATGTAGTTACTTTGGATAACTAGAAAGCCGGATAACTCAGCTGTTTCATCCATTCCCATGAAGTTTGACTTATAATCGATTTATAAGCACTGCATACTCGGTGCTTGACCCAGTTGCCTTCTGAAAGAATACAGGCAGCTTAGGCAGGATTGAAACCCCAAAATAGAGCTGCGATGAAAACCTGAGCTGCCTGTATTTTCTAAGCAGGCTAACAGGCAAAGCACTGAGCATGCAATGCTTATGATAGTGCTCATTATAGAGTACAGCAAACCCTCATTGAATTACACATTCTCCTTAATGTGAATAACTGAGCATACAATATTGATTATGCTTCAAGTAGGATCAAGTTTCAAGCAACCCCTCCCTCTCATTGCAGTTTGTCCTTATCCTAGTTTTGACAATGTCCCTCGTCTACAGGCAAGCAGTGCTTCGTGGTACTGAGGCAACAGCAGTTCACTGTCCAGGGGATTCTGAACGTTAATGAGACCATCAGTAAGGCCATGATTAAGTTTGTCAGTGGGTGAGTACAAGGCAGGAACTGTTGCCATCTGCACTGGGCCGTCACAATTGTGAAAATGTGTTTGAATGTCTTTCCACTGTGCAAAATAAATTTCCTGATATATGAAAAAAATGGAAAATGCATCCCTAACAGGACAATTCTAAAAAGCATTATGGTGTTTATATCCTACCGAGACTTTTCTCAAAGATACAATGACATTTTGAACCTAGTAGGACCTTTAAGAAAGGCATTATGATGTATCAGCTGGATTCTTCTGAAAATATGAAAAAGCATTACACAGGCCTAATTCCTATTGCACAGCCATAATGACATTTTGATCCTATCAGAACTAACGCTGGGACAAAAGGTCGACAAGTCGACATTTCGCGACTTTGAAGCGACTTCGAAATACCGACTTTCGTTTTTACGAAAGTCGACAAGTCGGCCGAGGTCGACTTTGAGGTATCACGCCGACTTTCGTAGCAACGACTTTGCGGTATCATGTCGACTTTCGTGGAGAACGACTTTACGGTATCACGCCGCCTCTACGAAACACGAAATCAAAGTCGATGCTGGGAAACTCTTTGGCACGAAACTCAACGAACGACTTTGAAGCCACGAAATCTTACTCCCAACGCTGCTCAGTGTACATACACATCGAGCGGTATTGGGCTGATCCATTATAATTTTAGGGGAGCAGAGTCATGCATATATACTGTACCGCTACGCCGTCCAATCAGCCCACCGTTGCCATGCCGACATTATGTGATAATGTATATTCATCAGGCATTTCAGTTTACCCATGGCTCACGTGCTTGGAATTGGATAACCAACCACCTTAAGTTCGATGAACTTTTCCACGTGCGTGGGATCAGACCAGATCTTCTTATCTTGTAGCAGTATCTGGGAGAATGAAAAAGGCGCAGCAGGGAAGATTGCCAAGCATCCCTGCACCAGATTGACATCGCTTTGTGGTGGATTCATTTAATATGTATAGAATAAAATAATACTGGAAAAAAAAGGAAAATAAAAAACTCTCCAAATCATGATACTCGGCTTAATTTACTTTTGGCACAAAGCAGTTTTGTTTCATAATTTTATTTAAAACAAAGAGGTCAAGGAAGTTATTTTGAAAATATAGGATTGTCAGACGCTATAGGCATTTTAGGCAACTTGTTAAAGGAAGGCACTACCGTTACCCTTGAAAAATGATTCAACTTTTATTTTAAAGCCAGGGTTCCACACTAACAATTATTTTTTCTTGCCCTTCGGGCAAGCGAAAATATCACTTTTCATATTTTTACTTGACCGAAAATGGAAATAAAAGAAAACATTAAAAAATTGAATTTCTCAATAATCTTAAATCACTTAAGCCTTTCAATGGCATTTTGAGTTTGCTAAAAGCTGTGATTCATTATAATTCTAAATTATCGTCATCATTATCAGGGTTCACCCCAGGATCTTGGAGAAAGTATGGGGCTTTTGGCTCAAGTCCACTGCGCTTCGCGCAAAGAAAACGTGTGGCAAATTGAAAATATCTGTTAATTTAATAAGTGTAACTATTCATTCACAGTTTTCTTGTGGAGATTTTCTCTTTCGTACCGAAAATGAAAATAAGGAGCAGCACTCCCAAAAAGTATAATGTCCGTTATTGTCGACTGTCCCCACGACTGTTCCCACGATATTGTTGATTCAAGGCCATTAAATTAATTAATACACACACACACAAAATCCTGGGGGAAAACCCACCTACCGGTATATTATGTAAAGATCCATGTGTTATTTGATTAGAAGAAATAAGGGTCATTTTGGTTTGAAAAGTTGTGTAAGATAAAGAAATTACTTCGTAGAAGTATCGAGTACGGAGGGAAATGACCGACATGATCCGGCGTGCAGCAGCAGTTTTCTGGCCGTGCGCCACGGCCGAAGTCACTGACAACAACACGGTCAAACCGCGGAGCATCGTAACTTTAGGCCGACGCTGAAAAATTCCGGGAAAAAAAAGCTCATGTACATGTGCACCAGTGACCACTCTGTACATTTTTTGCGAGGATAAGTTACTTCCGTAGTACAAGTACATTTTCCAAAATTATTTCCTCCAAGTAATTATCAAATTCTGGATTTCACGGTACGACTGTAAAGGCTTTAGCAGTTTAGGAACCTGGGGGTTTCATGTCAACTCGGTCCGTAACCAAAACGGACCGTTGAGGAAGGAAGATCGGACCACGAAAAAAAAAAATACTGTACAACTTTTACTGGTCCAGCCTTAGTCTTAAAAAAAATTTGAGGTTTCGCCCGAAACCTCAATTTGTTTTTAAAGGGCGACTGTAAGGGTCCAAGTTACTCGGACTAGTCCACCCTGCGTGTTTGGGCATGTAGCCTACCTTATCCGATCGTTAATCTATTTCCCTGCCCGTGAAAAAAGTAAAACCCAAGATTTAATTAAAATCCGAAGTTGTTTCCATTAAGCCTAGTAAAAGACGATCTTTGTTCAAATCTCGGAATACAAAATCGGGAACAGGATCGTAGTGCGAAGACTGGAAAGTCGCTGTTTACAACGCACGTGCGGCATGCTTTCTCTATCCTCAATGGTACCCGGCGATCCTATTCCTATACGCATGGACGCATGGGCGAATGTTTACCAGCGAACTGGGCCGTAGCTGTGTGCAGTACTACATGTACAGTACATGTAAATGTATTGCCGCTATACTATAGTACTAGCGTAGCGCTAGCGGTGCAGGATACAATCATGATACAATCATTCTGTGCTCGTGGATCGCGTGCGCTCGGCAGACGCAAAAAGCTCCGCTTTTTCGGAATAATAATCGTAACAATTCGAACAATATCTACATATAATTGGCTCGTTCTGGGCAAGGACTTTGATTATTTCAATTATGCAACTGTCAAAATGTTACTTGCCAGATCGTGCGATCGGTACGCTTGCTATTACATGTACCATACACAGTACACTACATACACTTTTGTATACAGTGCATGTACATGTATAGTGTAGTACACGTATGTACTGTACAGCGCGGAAAGTCGACAAGTCGACTTTCCGCGACTTTGGGGCCAACGACTTGTCGACTTTGAAAAATCCAAAGTCGCCCAGCACTAATCAGAACCTTTTTCAAATGCATTTTGACATTTTGATCCCTGTGATTTCCCCCCTAAATGCCACTAACAGTGTATCAACATTCATGTTGACTTGTACAGTAAGTGTTGGCTCTACACATTGTAATGCTGTGTTATGGTTCGAGTTGAAGATAAGCACCCGACTTTCCTTCTCCCTCCCTCCCTCCCTCCCACCCTCCCTCCCTCCCTCACTCCCTCCCTTCCTCCGTCCGTCCCTCCCTCCCTCCCTCCTGTCTCTCTCCTTCCCCTCTCCCTCCCTCCCCTCTCCCTCCCTCCTGTCTCTTTCCCTCTCTCACGCTCTCCCTCCATCTCTCTCTCCCCTCCCTCTCCCTGTCCCCTCCCTCTCCCTCTCTCTTTCCCTCTTTCCCTCTTTCCCTCTCGCACTCTCTCCTCTCCTCTCTTTCTCCCGTCTAGTGTCTCCAAGGAGTCCATTGTGGATGTGGAAGGGGTAGTTGCCACCGTGCCTCAGAAGATTGAGAGCTGCACCCAGCAGGAGGTGGAGCTTCGTGTGCAGAAGGTTGGGATGAATCTGAGCAGTGGCCGCGATACTGTGGGAAGGGTGGCACCGCACACTAACCCTCTGCCTCTATGCTCATGATTCAATGTGGAGCTCTCTCTGAAAAGTGCTTCTTTTGAGGTTGATGGACCAAGTCCTGATGATGATAACTCACTACTACCAAAACAATAGCTGATCAGTATGGATGTCTGATGTCTCTTCACGCCATCCTCTCTCTCTCTCCAAGGACTGCTTAGGATTTGATCTGACAATGTCACTTCTGTGAAGGCCTTGCTAAATTGCCAACTTTAGCTACAAGCTTTAGCTACAGACCTGGTGAGGTTAAACGTACATACATGTATGTCACTACAGCTGATGAAACATTGCTACTGCACATGACCTACCCATTGTTGAAGGTGCATTGGTAATCAAACTTTTACCAAATCCATTGTAACTTATTGCCCATGTGACATATGGGTATAAGAATTTGCTGAGGTAAGCAGAGTTACAACTGATATACTGCTTTGTGATAGTAACCACCAGTATCAAACTGTAAACTCCATTTGTCAGCATTTTGGCAAGGCATGGTTATTATTTACTTTGGAAGATCTCAAAACTGTAGAGGGGCTGACGTTTCAATCCTGGCAGGACCGTTCTCCAAGACAGACTACGTGTTTCTGCCTTAGAAATAAGTCCTGCGAGGATCAAAGCTTGAGGCCCTTGACGTGTCTTAGATTTGTATTTGGGTCAGTTATGTTGGTACTGCACGTACACAATGTGCATTATGGTTATTGCTTTAGTCTGAGTGCAGCTCTGCAAAGAGCTGGTAACTCATTGCAGGCAGTGCATCATATGCTCTGTCTGCGATCTTTGCAAACCTCTTGAAAATGGTAAGTGCTCTTACCATCTGCAGCCAATTTCATAAACCCCCTAAACACCAAGATCTGCTGAGGCATGATAAACCTTCCTCAGTAGAATCAGGTTACCAGCCAAAGTACCACTTCATTTCATGCAAAGCATTAATTATTGGAATACAAGTCAGGTACAACAAGCACCTTTGAAATATGGTTAGCAATCTACTTCCAACAAGGGGAGAACATTCTTGCTTAGCATATTTTCACGCTCTATGAAATTGGCCCCTAAGCGATCCAGCCTTTAGATGGTAGGCTGTCTTCTCAAATTGTCAACTGTCTGTGCCGGAAGCTTTCAATCATTTAACTGCCTTACGTCTCCAGAAATCGCACCCCTATTTTCATTAAGATGCAAACAACAATTTGTTTTTGTCGTAAACCTGGCTACAGCAGTTTGGGGATCTCATAAAATTGTATTGATTTGTTTTTGTTTATTGTCTTGTTTGCTTGGGCAGTTCTTTGTGATCAGCCAGTCGGCGCCTCGTCTTCCGCTCCAAATTGAGGACGCCTCTCGCCCGAAGGGGGAGGAGGAGGAGGGGAGCCAAGCCCCAACGGTCAACCAGGACACTCGGCTGGACAATCGTATCCTGGACCTCAGGGTGAGTCACAGTGACCGGCTCACAACGTTGGCAAGGGTTGAATGAGTGCCTTTTCATGCCTTTCCCAATGCTTAGCCTATTCCTGTGTTTCTATAAAGGGCTTTTGTATCAACGTGTCTCCTTCTTGTAGTCAGAGATTGAAACTCAAATATCAGTTGGTGTGGTTTTTTTTCCTGGTCAGACCCAAACCAACCAGGCTATTTTCCGTGTGGAGGCAGCAGTCTGTGAACTCTTCAGGGAAGCCCTCAGGAAGCGGGACTTTGTGGAGATCCACACTCCCAAAATCATTTCCGGTGAGAATTGGATGAATGGAAAGCGATATTTTAGAGAGGTTTCAAACACAGACGGATACGTGTACGCATAAGTTTAGCTATCCATACCTATTAGGAGCCATGCCTCTGTTTCGCAATCCCTGCATATCGATGTTTGCATTCTCAATGCTGTGTCATCCAATATGGCAGTCTCTTTAGATAGATGTACACTGTACTTATGTTTATAGCTTAAGAGGAAAATAGCCAGTAAAAGGGAAGGAAGAGTAACATATGACCCTGAATTGACAGTAATTTTTGGAAGGATTTTACAGGCAATCGGTTTCCGGATATGTTTCTTTTTTGACACCATGCACCCATGTTTTCATACTCAACATTGAGACTAATTTTTGTGCATTTCAAAGTCTTTGAAACTTAAACAAACCCGTACGTATACCGGTACAGTCATTACTCATTTCTGAGCAACACCACATATGAAAATAAACTAAAGCTGATTCACTTACGTGTAGCGAGTGAGATATCCATGTTGTCTGCATCTTTAGCGGATAGTAATTATCATATGATGCCATAATTGATGATGTATCTGTTGCACTCACCATATCTATGCATTTGTCAAACCTCTGTATCTACCTCCAGCAATCAGACATTGCACAAATGATGCATGATAGGAATCTATGGGCAGCGCATGTCACTGCAACGTCTACTACTCTGTCCGCGGACATTTTTCAAATTTGAAAAAAAATGGCAAAGAACATTTTAATGGACCAGGACTTGAACCCAAGGCCTGTTCTACATACCAGAGACATTCTCACTCTTGTGTGTGACATACTGTTCTGCCGTTTGATGTGAATGACCTCTCGACCTTTCCCCTATAACCTTCCACTTCCCAGCTGCCAGTGAGGGTGGTGCCAATGTCTTCACCGTCTCCTACTTCAAGACCAATGCCTACCTGGCTCAGTCTCCCCAGCTCTACAAGCAGATGGCCATCTCGGCTGACTTTGACCGGGTCTTTACGGTCGGAGCGGGTACGTACCGGTGCATGGTCATGTGGGTCAGGGGGCTCGGAGGTCTAACGTGTACAAAACCTCAAATGCCCAAGAGCTATAAGACCACTGTGAAGGGATATCAAACAAAGAGCCAGGGAGGCAACAGCAAGCCTGATGGTCAATATGCAAAAATGGTGCCGTAATATGTTGGCGAAACAAAACTCTCCAAAAATGAGTCTATGGCCATACAGTACAGTAAGTCTACTATCAAAAAAGGTATTTGGACACCCCTGTAAGGTGTCTCTTCTATCTCCCTAATCATTCTGTATGGGA
The DNA here is from genome assembly GCA_949987565.1 of Luidia sarsii. Taxonomy (NCBI): domain Eukaryota; kingdom Metazoa; phylum Echinodermata; class Asteroidea; order Paxillosida; family Luidiidae; genus Luidia; species Luidia sarsii. Next base: position 10,296,902 of record OX465106.1, on the reverse strand, counting down.
TATGAGTGTACTGGGCATAGAATCACTCATCATAGCTATGCTGTCCATTTAAGAGGAGAATGATTAACACCTTGCATGTTAACCAATAATCCTTTTGTGTTCACTGCCCACTTTTGAGTTCTCCCTGTGATTATTTCCCTTTCTCCCCCCTTTATACCAATCCCTACCCTACCCCCTGCCCTTCTCTGTGATCCCAGCTCACCAGCTACCCTTTTTGTTCTTTTTCTTTCATACATGTATGTGTCCCTATTGCTCTCCCCTTTCTATATGCTATATGTTTTGCCCTTGTCAGTCTGCCTTTGAGAAAGGTCCTGCTAGGATCGAAGCGAAATGTGGAATAACCACACATACTAAAAGTAAAGATGCATTGCACATGGTGTCAATGCAAACTATTGTTATACATGTATTTGGGTTTCAACTCTGCTTATAACCACACATACTAAAAGTAAAGATTCATTGCACATGGTGTCAATGCAAACTATTGTTATATTTGGGTTTCAACTCTGCTTATAACCAGACATACTAAAAGTAAAGATTCATTGCATATGGTGTCAATGCAAACTATTGTTATATTTGGGTTTCAACTCTGCTTATAACCACACATACTAAAAGTAAAGATTCATTGCACATGGTGTCAATGCAAACTATTGTTATATTTGGGTTTCAACTCTGCTTATAACCAGACATACTAAAAGTACAGATTCATTGCATATGGTGTCAATGCAAACTATTGTTATATTTGGGTTTCAACTCTGCTTATAACCACACATACTAAAAGTAAAGATTCATTGCACATGGTGTCAATGCAAACTATTGTTATATTTGGGTTTCAACTCTGCTTATAACCACACATACTAAAAGTAAAGATTCATTGTATATGGTGTCAATGCAAACTATTGTTATATTTGGGTTTCAACTCTGCTTATAACCACACATACTAAAAGTAAAGATTCATTGTACATGGTGTCAATGCAAACTATTGTTATATTTGGGTTTCAACTCTGCTTATAACCACACATACTAAAAGTAAACATTCATTGCACATGGTGTCAATGCAAACTATTGTTATATTTGGGTTTCAACTCTGCTTATAACCACACATACTAAAAGTAAAGATTCATTGCATATGGTGTCAATGCAAACTATTGTTCAATTTGGGTTTCAACTCTGCTTATAACCACACATACTAAAAGTAAACATTCATTGCACATGGTGTCAATGCAAACTATTGTTATATTTGGGTTTCAACTCTGCTTATAACCACACATACTAAAAGTAAACATTCATTGCATATGGTGTCAATGCAAACTATTGTTATATTTGGGTTTCAACTCTGCTTATAACCACACATACTAAAAGTAAACATTCATTGCATATGGTGTCAATGCAAACTATTGTTATATTTGGGTTTCAACTCTGCTTATAACCACACATACTAAAAGTAAACATTCATTGCATATGGTGTCAATGCAAACTATTGTTATATTTGGGTTTCAACTCTGCTTATAACCACACATACTAAAAGTAAAGATCAATGCACATGGTGTCAATGCAAACTATTGTTATATTTGGGTTTCAACTCTGCTTATAACCACACATACTAAAAGTAAAGATCAATGCACATGGTGTCAATGCAAACTATTGTTATATTTGGGTTTCAACTCTGCTTATAACCACACATACTAAAAGTAAAGATTCATTGCATATGGTGTCAATGCAAACTATTGTTCAATTTGGGTTTCAACTCTGCTTATAACCACACATACTAAAAGTAAACATTCATTGCATATGGTGTCAATGCAAACTATTGTTATATTTGGGTTTCAACTCTGCTTATAACCAGACATACTAAAAGTAAAGATTCATTGCACATGGTGTCAATGCAAACTATTGTTATATTTGGGTTTCAACTCTGCTTATAACCACACATACTAAAAGTAAAGATCAATGCACATGGTGTCAATGCAAACTATTGTTATATTTGGGTTTCAACTCTGCTTATAACCACACATACTAAAAGTAAAGATTCATTGCACATGGTGTCAATGCAAACTATTGTTATATTTGGGTTTCAACTCTGCTTATAACCACACATACTAAAAGTAAAGATTCATTGCACATGGTGTCAATGCAAACTATTGTTATATTTGGGTTTCAACTCTGCTTATAACCACACATACTAAAAGTAAAGATTCATTGCACATGGTGTCAATGCAAACTATTGTTATATTTGGGTTTCAACTCTGCTTATAACCACACATACTAAAAGTAAACATTCATTGCACATGGTGTCAATGCAAACTATTGTAATCTCGGGGTGCAGTTCTTCTCAGGTCACAAATTAAAACATAGTTGTATGTAGTGTAAGGCAACTGGTCCTACTTATTCCCTGTGCTTGGTCCAGTCTTCAGGGCAGAGGACTCTAACACCCATCGTCATCTCTGTGAGTTTGTGGGGCTGGATCTGGAGATGGCTTTCAACTACCACTATCATGAGGTCAGTGGCTAGCCTGAATGGCAGACACCTATCCTTTTGACCAAGGTCCTGCTGGGATCAAAACCAATAGTCCCTTTCAAGTCTGGAGGTCATTCAGCTTTCAACAAAGGTCCTGTATAGGATAACCCATCAAGTCCTTTAAATTTTTTAGGTCATTCTTCCTCTATTTGTGAAAGGTCTTACTAAGATAAACCAACAGGCACACAACATTCCTGCTAGGATCAAATGTTCAGTCACTCTCATTTTTTATTTTTATTTTTCATTTTATTTGGGTCATTTACACTTTGCTTATTACATTGAGTAGGGCAAACCCTCATTGAATTGAGGAATGATAACTAAAATGATGGTAAGAAAATCTGTCAATTACATATTTCCCTTCATTCAGCATCAATGTACAGTGTGCACAAAGCCATGCAGGAAAATTGATTATTAATATTGGATCACCAATATATCAGTATTTGAAAATCTGTCCCATTTGTAATGTCCAATCAGTGTTGGTACAAATAAAGTGCAAAACTCGGTGTCCTTTCTTTTCTGTTTTAAATAAGTGCAAACAAACTTCATATTTCATATTGGCGCCCCTACCCGGGCAAGCACAGTTGACTAATTTTGATGGCCTCCGTCTAAGGGCTGGATAGCTGAGATGGGTAGAATGCAGGTAAGCAAAACCAGAGGTGTCGGGTTCAAGTCCTGTTCCCGTCAAAGTTTTCTCCGCTATTTTTCAAGATTCAATCTAATTTGATTAAAATCAGGTCCTAGATGTGATTGGCGCCCTTTTCAATGATATCTTCCGCGGGCTTCGCGATCGCTTTGCCACGGAGATTGACATGGTCAGACGCCAGTTCCCTGCAGAGCCCTTCAAGTTCCTGGAACCAGCCCTACGACTGGATTTCCCTGAGGGGGTCAAGATGCTGCGAGATGCTGGTGTGGAGATGGGTGACGAGGATGACCTCAGGTTGGCCCCTAGGGTGGAGGAGGGAGAGGACAGGGGGGAGATAAGATGAGGAGAGGGAGGAGAGAGGAGGGAGAGGACAGGAGGAAGAGAAAATGATGAGAGGGAGGAGAGTGGAAAGGAGAAGAGGGAGAGGGAAGGGTAGAGACGGGAGAGAGAGGACAGGAATGATAGAATATGAGGAGAGGGAGGAGAGAGGAGGCAGAGGACAGGAGGAAGAGAAGATGATGAGAAGGAGGAGAGAGGAGGGGAGGAGAGTGGACAGGAGAAGAGGAAGGAGAGGGAAGGTTAGAGGAGGGGAGAGAGATGACAGGATGAATAGAAGATGATAGAAGATGAGTGAGGGGAGGGAAGGGTCAAGGAGGGGGAGGACAGGAGGAAGGGAAGATGATGAGAGGGAGGAGAGAGGAGGGGAGAGGACAGGAGGGAGGGAAGATGATGAGAGGGAGGAGAGAGGAAAGAGAGGAGCAGGAAAAGGAAGGAAGAGGAGGGTGGATAAGAGAGGGACGGAGGAAGAGAGGTGAAGAGGAGATACTGTAGGAAGAGGGGAAGGAGGAGGGATAGGAAGAGGAGGGGGGAGAGAGAAAAATTGTGAGCAGAGAAGGAGGGGTAGAGCAGGATTGTGGATGGAGAGGGAAGAATGAAGAAGAAAATTAGGGACAGAGGGGAGAGGGGGAGGTGTAAGGGGCGATTTCCAACATCTGAAATACTGCATTCTAGCACAGCATGATAAAAACAGCTTACCCTAGTTGATAACGTGCATTTACTGATATCTGGGCTTTTTAATGGATTTGATTTCGGTTTCTTTATGTATGTTTGCTCATTGAATTACATTTTTCTTCATTGCAAAAATCATAGTACAGTGTATATCAAGTGAGAAAGATCTTACTTTCATTTGTCCTGGATAGACCTCTGATTAAGCTACATGTACATGTACATGTATGTCCCAAAGCCTTACATCGCTGTGAATTTTGAGCCTGCTATCTGTATAAGTATTAATGCCTTCATTACCACCATGGTCTTGTGATTGATCGTAAGTTGCAAAGAGTGTGATGAAATTAACCACAAGGCCTTTACTCACAGAGCTTCTACCACACCAAAATCTGCTGAGCCCTTTCTTTTCCAAGGAAAACCTGTGTGACCCCCTTTGATTTCTCCTCTCTCAAATGCTGCAGCACACCCAATGAGAAGCTTCTGGGACGCTTGGTCAAGGCCAAGTATGACACCGATTTCTACATCCTGGACAAGTACCCACTGGCTGTCCGCCCCTTCTACACCATGCCAGACCCCAACAACCCGGTCAGTGACATGGACTCTGAACCCACCAATTTAAAGAGGCCACAAACAAACAACAATGGCAGTGACACAGCAATGGCAGTGACACACCAATGACAGTGACACAGCAATGGCAGTGACACACCAATGGCAGTGACACATCAATGGCAGTGACACAGCAATGGCAGTGACACACCAATGACAGTGACACACCAATGGCAGTGACACAGCAATGGCAGTGACACAACAATGGCAGTGACACACCAATGGCAGTGACACAACAATGGCAGTGACACAGCAATGGCAGTGACACACCAATGGCAGTGACACACCAATGACAGTGACACAGCTATTGCAGTGACACAGCAATGGCAGTGACACAACAATGGCAGTGACACAACAATGGCAGTGACACACCAATGGCAGTGACACACCAATGGCAGTGACACACCAATGGCAGTGACACAACAATGGCAGTGACACAGCAATGGCAGTGACACAGCAATGGCAGTGACACAGCAATTGCAGTGACACACCAATGGCAGTGACACAACAATGACAATGAGAAAGAGAGAAAGAAAGACAATGAGAAGGAGAGAGAGAAAGAGAAAGAGCATCAAAAAGGCAAGGAAAGAAAGAAAAGGGAGGAAGAGCAATAGAGAGAGAATGAAAGAGAACTAGAGATGGAGAGACAGATAAAGAGTAAAGAGAGAGAAGGAAAGATATAAAGACAAAAAAGAGGAAGAGGGTGAAATATTCACAGCAAGAGAGAGCTAGAGGGAAAGAGACACAAGATAGAGGAAGAAAGAGGAAGAGGGTGAAATAGTGACAGCAAGAGAGAGCTAGAGGGAAAAGAGACACAAGATAAAGGAAGAAAGAGGAAAAGGGTGAAATAGAGACAGCAAGAGAGAGCAAGAGGGAAAGAGACACAAGATAAAGGAAGAAAGAGGAAGAGGGTGAAATAGTGACAGCAAGAGAGAGCTAGAGGGAAAGAGACACAAGATAAAGGAAGAAAGAGGAAGAGGGTGAAATAGTGACAGCAAGAGGGAGCTAGAGGGAAAGAGACACAAGATAAAGGAAGAAAGAGGAAGAGGGTGAAATAGTGACAGCAAGAGAGAGCTAGAGGGAAAGAGACACAAGATAAAGGAAGAAAGAGGAAGAGAGAGAGAAAGAAACAAATAATTTATTGTTGTGTTTTTTTCCTGGTTCATTGCACCAATCTCTGCAGAAACTCTCCAACTCCTACGACATGTTCATGCGAGGGGAGGAGATTCTGTCGGGTGCTCAGCGAATCCACGACCCTGAGTTCCTCTCGGAGAGAGCAAAGCATCATGGGATAGGTAAGGCCTCTCTGCACTTGCCAAATCACTTTGTAGTCATCACACCTATTCATGTATACTTAATATATGCCTAATCGTGTATGGTTGCTTCACAGTTGGGAAATATCTTTTCACAAAATTAGGGGCGAATTTGGGATGAAGGCGGGAAGATGAACAAAATATCCCATATTCAGTCAGTGTGAGGGGGTTTGTTGGCCACTCCACTTTTGTCTTCGTGAAAACGCTCACATGAAATTGTGTTTTTCGACATGGTGAAAAGTATAGAAACAATTTTTTACTAAGTTGGACTACTACTGGACTGGTATATAAACATTTCTTTCTGTCCTTTCAATTGTTTACGTCTGACAAACACCCTGTTGTAAGACCTGCCCTGCCCTGCCATACCTGTATTAAATTTTCTGATTCCTTTCTGCTCTGATTTTGTTCAAAATGGACAGAGAGACGGAGATAAAAACCAAATCTGAACCCAAACAAATCACGTTTTGTTGGCCACAGATCTGGAGACCATCCGCTCCTACATTGATTCCTTCCGCTTCGGGGCGCCCCCACACGGCGGCGGAGGGATAGGAATGGAGCGCGTTGTGATGCTGTACCTGGGCCTGGATAATATACGCAAGACCTCCATGTTCCCACGCGACCCCAAGCGGCTGACTCCATGAGGTGGACCGGCCATCCAAGCAACGCGCTGCCAAGACGTCCATGCGTTGCCTTGCAAATGCATTGATGCGTTCCAAACGCATCTGCTTACTGTCTTTACCCTTAGTTAGGTTTCTTTTCTTCTCAAGTCATGTAGCGGCCAAGCTCATTAATTTTGTCTTACTCATTTACATTTCTTTCACAGATTGAACACAAATCCATCTTTGAAGTTTTCTATTTCTTTATTATGAAGAGGTTCATATCAAATGTAAAATCAAAGTCATCCTGTTCTTTCCTTATTAAGAGTGCCTTTACTCGGATGAATATGCAACCATATGGTACATGTGCTTTAATTTATTTCGGAATAACAATATTCCTGCTTTTTTCATTTCCAAATACGGGGTACAGCATTCTTTCATACATTATGAGGGACATCCATACATGGAAACCCTGTCACTAATAGGATGCCTTTGTGACATACTCAATGTAAATACAGATTTGGATTACATTGATGCATTGCACGGTCGTAGCGAGGCTTAGCTTCGGCTCCAGCTTCGTCTCTGTTGTCCAAATGCTGTTTTTCTTTTTTAACGGACTATAACCTTCAAAGCTGAAGCTAAAGGCCTCCCGTTTTCATGCCATGTTCTTTAGAATTGATGAAAGAAATGGAGACAAAGCCGGAGCTTAGGCCGGGGTATTGGGAAAGGGAGAACGTGATTGGTTTTCTCGATAGCACAAGACGTGCACCCCAATGACTGCGCCGTTTCCCTCACGTGGGGGCGTAAGGGGCGGGGCCAATGCGCAGATGCCCGGTTGGCTCCCTGTATTGTGGCGTTGGGCAGTAACCACGAAGAAGATGCTGCGCGCGCATTCGCATTGACCAAGGGCTCGCCTGTGGGCGGGGCCAATGCGCAGCCCGGACGCACGCCCGCGTGACTACTAGTACTACACCATGCTAAGTCCCACCTTACCCTCTTGGGATGTGCGTTTTTGTCCACCGTGTTCGTGACGTATCACGGAGCTAAGCCAATGATAGGCACCCTCCGTTGGAGAAGAAATGCAGCGCTCTTTGATGTGCGGCCTTAACCGCTCCAACCCGTGCGCACTCCTCCCATTCAATCCTTGCAGCACAAATATACGAGGCATGCAATACACACGTACATGTACATGTACACGCACGTGTGTAGTTTACACGTGTATAGACATACGTGACTTTGGATGGTTCTTCTGACCTAAACCAGCCAACCGTTGGTCCTTTACTCCTTTGTGTTCACCTAGCGAGAGTAAGATAGGCAAGGAATGTAATTCCAGTACTACTTTCGTGTACACGGCATGTATGACGTCATCACAGCATGCCTTCCCTTATGCCGTGCAAAGTTGACATTTTATCAGCAGAAGAGATATTTCTAGTTGTGGCTCAGCTTCATAATCTCGTTTGCCATTCGCCCGTCCTCCCGATATGGTTGTACATGGATAAAGGTTGACCTATACCGTTCTTTCTGTTTTATTCAATTTGATCGTATGCATAACGAATCGTTTACACGGAATCGACTCTTTGTAAAAATGCGCACATGGATTGGACAACATTTTTCAATTGCATATCTACGTTGTACAACACACCAAGCAATTATATAAATATAAGCGCCATCGGTCACAATTTCTTGTACCTTTTTCCTCTTTATTTTCTCCTAAGCCCATGATTTGATGGCATTCCTTTTCAAAGTATCTACAGTGCTCTTCTCATACTTCTAACTCTTCCCCACGTTTTGATTAGATTCAACCTTCATGCTTCACACCATAATTGTGTAGTTTAATTGTTTGCTATCCACAGTTAGTGTAAAATGAAATAAAGATATCCTATTGGTTTCAGACGCAAAGTGTAAGCTGTTCAACTTTATTCATTTAACGATGAATGTGCGCCTGTGGGTCCCCGGAAGATGTTCAGAATAGTTGTGGAATTTGGTTTTTATTTGATCATTATTTTTTAGTCAATGAGTAATAATACCCAGGAACACCACGGATTTGGAACAGAGAGTTGTTCAGGTACTTAGGTGCAATATTCCCGCGCGATTATAGTAGGGCCTATGCCCGTGCAGAAAATTCCAATTACGATGTACATGTACGTTGCAATAAATCAAGCGAACAAGTCTAACACGTATCTACGGCATACAGCAGTGCGCATACAAAGACGAAGCCCGTGGCGTACGCTAACAACTGAAACACCGATCACTGGTGAGATACATCACGGGAATGCAGTTTGGCTCTGACGTCATGGACTGCCGATTGGCCGGTTGCAAACGCGCCTGCGCCGGGGCCGTTGCACGTATGCCATAAAGTCACGGACCGTTGGAACCGCGTCTCACTGCGCATGTTCGAGCTCACCTACGACTCCGAACCACGTCTACAATATCTGAAAGTAATTCGCCGCTGTGCTCAATGTCGATGGCTTTTCTGCACATCCGCATTGCCTTCACATCCTGCGTGCTTTGAAAAAAAAAATGATGCCGGATCGCATTTCTCTTGCGTTGGGTTTACGGAGCCTGTAAACTACATTACATTGTACTCGCGCTAAAGTCTGGATCGCATTTGGCCATGGTGCCGTACGATTATTTGTCGACGATTTGTCCTGTACGGGCTACGGCGTATGAGCTCACGTTGTCTGCAGTCACCGTGCGTTTTCTTGAGCCCTCGGGGTAAATCCGTACTAAGTCTGCGCGGATCTCGGTGCAGTTGCTGTGTAGTCTTCGCAGTCTCTGCGTGGAGACCGTACGTAGCCCGTGCGGCTTCCGCGCAGACTGCGCCAATATGGAGTGGAGATGGTGCATCCGCCTTGCAGTTCGAATGTTCCCGAATCTCCAGCATGTACACTGTACAGTAGGTCTGTGTACAGATCCGAATTTGTGCTCGCGCTATTGATAGTGTATGTATAGCTATAAATATGTACCCATGCGAATTAAAAGTGTGGCCCATCTCAAGGCAGCTGCACGGCCATGATGCTTCTCAGATGTCTCACCCTTTCACTGTGCTGCACGGGCAGCGAGCGGCAACCTTACCATAGCTATATGCGAGAGCCGCGCCAATATGCGGGGGCTATGAAGACTTCGCGGCAGTTGCAACCAGATTGCCCCATGTCCGTGGCCCGTACAAAAGAAAACGAATTGCACGCTGATTGTAGACAATATGAACGCATACGCTGCAGCCCGTGGCCATCTACGAAGCCCTAACCACGGCACGGGAAATCGTAGACAGATATATGGCACGGCGCCCGGGCCCAATGTGATCCAGGCTTTAATTGCATATGTTTTGAAGGACAGTTTGAACGTTCGTACAAAGAAACGATCCTCGTGATTCAATAGTGCCTATATACATGCATCAACTTTGTCCATATCGTATTTCTCAGCAGCACCGAGTCATGTGTTTGTTTTCTCGATGATCTGTCAGTCTGCATCTTGTCATCATCTCGATTTGGCTGTCAGTGCTCAGCAGATCGATGTAGCCATTATTAGGCTAGCAAGCCATGAACACCAACGCTGTCAGAGCGTTGCCTCTCACGCCAAAATAATGGTCCCCACCAAATCATTGTCCTTTGATAGTCTTCGATACGTGTACGCGGCCTATTCATCACATTTTTTTTCCAGTTTCAAGTTGAAAACACGTCCACCATATAGGATCATGATACCTTCGCCAGCCCAGACTTCCCATTGTTACATGTTTATTTATTGCTAAGTAAAGAATAGTGGAATACAATCATGCACATGTCAAAAGCAATTGACATCACATCGCATCACACAAGTTATGCTTATCTTGAATTCAATGCTTGACCCTTTTCTCTCGATTGGTTGAAACCGCTTTACGGCAAAGTCAACCGATTCGTTGAGCAAACTGTCGGTTAACTTGAAGTATCCCGTTTTTAGTAAAACAATCTGTATTTGCGCCTATACACACCCACGGCAAAGTTGATATCATAGTGTGTAATTTTTATTCGTATTGCTAGACATTGCACGACAAAAATATCGCGTGATTCTGCTCTGGGTTTGAGCCCCGAAAGCACGCCACTCCGGAATGTTGTGGACCAGTGTTATGGGCCAAATTATGGGCCTTCTAAAACCAGACGATTCAACCACGTGGCTTCAACATCCAGGAGGGAATGATTAACACCTTGAATGTGTATCTATAGGCCCTAATATTTTCTTTTGTTCACTCCCACACTTCTGTCTCTGACTCTTTCCCTTTGATCCCCCCTTTACTATACCTAATCCCTACCCAATCCCATGCCCTTCCCTTTGAGAAAGGTCCTGCTAGGATCGACACGCCAGCCCCTCCCAATGTTTGATATTAAGAATAAAATCTGTTCAAGTGGCACTGCATCACAATGTGGCTTGTAATCCTGTGTACTGCATAATGACTTTCCATGCTTAGCAGATTTTCAAGCTTAAGCGACTCGATGAAATTCGGCGTTTCTGAGAAACGCCGAAAGTGGTCGATTCATCTTTTAAGAGTGGCCGCCCCTTACGTTTGATTTGTAGGAGGAAAAATAAGGTGGTGTACTGTGTGTACTGCGTTTCACTTGGTCCGGGCGGTTGGACGTTCGATTAGTCGGTCGATTTGTTACTCGGCTCGGTAGAATTAGAAGAGTAATGGTTTGCACAGTTGTTCGCTCGGCGGGTGTTTCAGGCAAAGATAGTTGGTGGGCCAATGTCTGGTAGCTTTGGCCTCGTTGGCTGGCAAGTTGATTGCGTCTCCCTCCAATAGAAAGAGTTTATCGCTGCCTCATTTGTCGGTTGATTGGTGGCCCATCGTGTCGCCCGGGACACCAATCTGAAATCAATTGGCGAATTGCATTCCCGAAAACGTACAAAACCGCATAGACAAGACGACCAAAGCACTGATTATAAATACGGCTGTTCGATTGGTTTGGAACAATATAGGCCGCACGGGTCTATATTGATTTTTTAGGAAAGCGCTCGATCCCGTATTTTGTTCGGACCTTTTGGACGACGCCGCCTCTGGATGGGAGCTGTGCCAATAATCCGTACGGTCATATTCCACCACAATGGAACCCCACTGTCGGGTAAGCACAGAGAGGGAAACGGTGGTGTGTATACAGGAAGGGAACGTGCCTGTTTGTAGACGCGCGGTGCAATCTGATTAGGGAACGGCACAGGGCTCGCTGTAGACACAACCTTGATATTTGATTGCCCACCAGAAACCAATCTTTGCCCGGGATTACGGATGACAACAACTCTGCGATTCCCTTTATTACGCCAGGAAAGGCCAGATTGCCTGGCCATCAGTCTGTCCTTGCCTGTGCGCCCGGCCGGACGGGCGTGTCAAAACAAGTTCGGCAATTCAACCCCCCCCCTTCTCAAATAAAAAGCAACAAAATCTGTTTAAAGGAAGACGGTTTTAAAGAAATACAAAGGCCAGAAAGGCAGATATAAAATTAAAAAGAGTTGGACTTACAGTAAAAAATTAAAATGGATTGGAATAAAATGACAAAGCACTGAGTAATGGGAAATGGCGTAGGCCTTGATGAAGACAAAAAAGAAAAGAATATCGGGCAATGAAGAAAGGGATGAAGACGAGAAAGAGGAAATGAACGAGAAAGAAAGAAGATTCACACACGGAGGGGTAAGGAGAAATTACGGAAAGTAAGTGAATGATGAACAGGAAGGGAAACCCAGAGAATTATACCAGAGGGACAAAATTGGTTTGCAGTAGAATATAAAGTTATACCACTAATTTCTTTGATTTTCAAAATGGTTGTTCAGGTTCCCTACCTCCTAAAAAGTAGTGAGGGAAAAAAGGAAGAAGTTGATGAGCTCCTGCCTGTGGCTACTTTCTTATACCCCAAACGGCTTCCAAAGGGCAATCACCGTTGGATTCACCGTTGAAGCCAAGTTAACGGTGATTCACCGGTGAAGATTTGAACACCGTTCTTTCAAACTAGCGAGAAAGTCTCCCCATTGGGAGCGTTGCCATCAATGCCATGGGGGAATTCCATCTATACGTACATCCGAGCATGTCGTTGAAAAGACTACGACCTTTGACCTTGTTCGATTTCCGGATGCTTCGCCGGGTGTTTTGACCGCGACAACCATTCACGCTGCGCGTCCAACGGTGGACCACTGAATTTCACTCAGGAAGGTTGGAGGGTAAACAATTCTACCAGTGAATCTACCAGTGATCTATCTTGATTTCCTTTCACACAGGGATTCACCGTGACCGGGTGCACCCAGTGAAAATATCGCCAGCGTGAAAGGGGTAGTCTTGTGGAAATTGTAAAAAAGCGATTCGTACTTAACATCCGATCCGTGTTCGTTTTTGCCCAGTGTATATCAGTGTGCTCGCATCGGTGAGGTAGAGGGCATATACAGTATGTCATTCTGATCTCCGTTCATATTTACTGTACGACGAGGATAATTATGGGAGGAGTCAGCATTCAGCACCCGGTGTGACAGTCTAAAATGGGTGGCATGATCAAATGGGTGGGCTGCCATATAATTATGGGCAATCAGGTTAGCGTAAAGGGCGCCCGCACGCGCTCAGTTCACCCACCCATCTTAGCACGCCGCCTATTTCGCCTATTTGAGCAGGTTGTCGCTACGAGCTCAGATGGGTGATGACGTCACCCACCCATTTTAGCACGGCCATCCACTTAAGATCGTGACACCGGTACCCTTACTTGACTGGGGGGGGGGCACGGGTTTTCTTGTAGAGAGTTTGTTAAGCTGCCTCTCTAGTACAAAGAAAGGTTTGCAGAGACACGTGTATAATGCTCTTTTAGACGATGTGTGCTCTGAGATATGGCTGTCCATCGATTTCGATGATAACTGAGACCTTCCATTCTATATGTGTACATACATTCAAGTTAGTTCTTGTTATACTTCCTGGCATGGCTCCACAGTTGTACTGAGAAAGATGCAGACAGAACATGCATAGAGTTTGTCGTGGGGGGGGGGGGTTGCAAGCGAGAGGCATAGATTCAGTGCAATCCCTCCCTCGATATCTCCTGCACGTCTGAATGAGCAGCCACCAGCACAAAGCCCAGCACATCAGCAGAGGGCGGTATTCGATTTCCTGAGGACGGCCAGAGCACATTGGCCGAAACGTCGAGTTAACACTCACCGGTTCATCTCGGAACATCAAATCGTCTAAGAGAGCATTACACATGGTTTCTCCGCAAACTTTGTACAAGTCTCATGCAGCATGCAAAACCTCAAGTTTCATTCAAGCTATCAGCAATTAGTCTCTAGTCATTAGTCATTAGTTAAGCTTAATGCTCTTCGCCCCGCATAAGGTCAAAGTAATTTTCCTTTCATCGAGTCTTAAATCTCGGCTGCATGCTGTGCCCGGGAAGGATTTCACAAAGCCTTACGGTGTATCGTAACTCAACTTACGTAAGTTGTGATAGGCCGTATGGTTTCTGTGCGTCGCTCATCGTCTTGTGATTGATCGTAAGTAACGATGAGTTTGGTGAAAAAGACTGCTGGTTAGTTTAGTTTCTCGGACGGACATCAGACCTCACTAAGTTCCTCCTATCTAGTCCTGATCTTTGGCTATGTAGTGACGCCTGGCCCCCACGTAAAATTTCATGCCATGCCAGCCCTGCCTCCATCGTTCCGCACCAAGTGGTTTCTTGTCTTCCAGGTGTCCTCGTTCAGGTGCTGCATGGTTCATCCCTAGAACGTGGTTCGGCCCCTGGATGCAGCGGTACCTCATCCCTTTAAGCTTCCCGTCTATTTGTCCTCAACATCCACGGACTGCCTGCCAGTCTTGTATTCGGTAGCTCCCTTCCGCCGTGCGTGGATGCAGTTAGGGCACAAATCGGTCGTGAAATTGTGCTCATAGTTACCACACCGTCATCATGTATGTCAAATGGATTTTTGAAGTATATTTTCGTCTCTTGTTTACGGTGGTCTGGAGGCATGGCAGAGTAAAAACGGGGCAATGGAGTACAGGGCAAGGCATGCCAGAGTCGGGCAGGGAAGGGGAGTACAGGGCAGGGCGGGACAGGGAAGGGCAGGGCAGGGGAGTACAGGGCAGTGAGGGACAGGGACGGGCAGGGCAGGGAAGTACAGGGCAGGGCGGGACAGGGAAGGGCAGGGCAGGGAAGTACAGGGCAGGGCGGGACAGGGAAGGGCAGGGCAGGGAAGTACAGGGCAGGGCGGGACAGGGAAGGGCAGGGCAGGGGAGTACGGGGCAGGGCAGGACAGGGAAGGGCAGGGCAGGGAAGTACAGGGCAGGGCGGGACAGGGAAGGGCAGGGGAAGGGAAGTACAGGGCAGGGCGGGACAGGGAAGGGCAGGGCAGGGAAGTACAGGGCATGGTAGGACAGGGCAGGGCGGGACAGGGAAGGGCAGGGGAAGGGAAGTACAGGGCAGGGCGGGACAGGGAAGGGCAGGGCAGGGAAGTACAGGGCATGGTAGGACAGGGCAGGGCGGGACAGGGAAGGGCAGGGCAGGGAAGTACAGGGCAGGACAGGACAGGGAAGGGCAGGGCAGGGGAGTACAGGGCAGTGCGGGACAGGGAAGTACAGGGCAGGGCAGGACAGGGAAGGGAAGGACAGGGAACGGCAGGGCGGGACAGGGAAGGGCAGGGCAGGGAAGTACAGGGCATGGTAGGACAGGGCAGGGCGGGACAGGGAAGGGCAGGGCAGGGAAGTACAGGGCATGGTAGGACAGGGCAGGGCGGGACAGGGAAGGGCAGGGCAGGGAAGTACAGGGCAGGACAGGACAGGGAAGGGCAGGGCAGGGGAGTACAGGGCAGTGCGGGACAGGGAAGGGCAGGGCAGGGGAGTACAGGGCAGTGCGGGACAGGGAAGGGCAGGGCAGGGGAGTACAGGGCAGTGCGGGACAGGGAAGTACAGGGCAGGGCAGGACAGGGAAGGGCAGGACAGGGAACGGCAGGGCGGGACAGGGAAGGGCAGGGCAGGGAAGTACAGGGCAGGACAGGACAGGGAAGGGCAGGGAAGGGCAGGGCAGGGAAGTACAGGGCAGGGTGGGACAGGAAAGGGCAGGGCAGGGAAGTACAGGGCAGGGCAGGACAGGGCAGGGCAGGACAGGGAAGGGCAGGGAAGTTTAGAGCAGGGCAGGACAGGGAAGGGCAAGGCAGGAAGTACAGGGCAGGGCGGGACAGGGAAGGGCAGGAGAGGGGAGTACATGACAGGGCGGGATAGGGAAGGGCAGTGCAGGGAGTACATGGCAGGGCAGGACAGGGGAGGACAGGGAAGGGAAGTACAGGGCAGGGCAGGACAGGATGAAGTACAGGGCAGGGCGGGAGAGGGAAGGGCAGGGCATGAAGTACAGGGCAGGGCGGGAAAGGGAAGGGCAGGAGAGGGGAGTACATGACAGGGCGGGAAAGGGAAGGGCAGTGCAGGGAGTACATGGCAGGGCAGGCAGGGCAGGGAAGGACAGGGAAGGGAAGTATACAGGGCAGGGCAGGACAAGATGAAGTACAGGGCAGGGCGGGAGAGGGAAGGGCAGGGCAGGAAGTACAGAGCAGGGCGGGAAAGGGAAGGGCAGGAGAGGGGAGTACATGACAGGGCGGGAAAGGGAAGGGCAGTGCAGGGAGTACATGGCAGGGCAGGCAGGACAGGGAAGGACAGGGAAGGGAAGTATACAGGGCAGGGCAGGACAAGATGAAGTACAGGGCAGGGCGGGAGAGGGAAGGGCAGGGCAGGAAGTACAGGGCAGGGCGGGAGAGGGAAGGGCAGGGCGGAGGAGGGAAGGGCAGGTCAGAGGATTACAGGGCAGGGCAGAGGAGGGCAGGGCAAAGGAAAGAAGGACAGAGGAGAGAAGGGCAGAGGAGGGAAGGGCGGGGCGGAGGAGGGAAGGTCAGAAGAGGGTATGACAGAGGAGGGAAGGGCAGAGGAGTGAAGGGCAGAGGAGTGAAGGGCAGAGGAGGGAAGGGCAGAGGAGGGAAGGGCAGAGGAGGGAAGGGCAGAGGAGAGAAGGGCAGAGAAGTAAAGGGCAGAGGAGGGAAGGGCAGAGGAGTGCAGGGCAGAAGAGGGAAGGGCAGAGGAGTGAAGGGCAGAGGAGTGAAGGGCAGAGGAGGGAACGGCAGAGGAGTGAAGGGCAGAGGAGTGAAGGGCAGAGGAGTGAAGGGCAGAGGAGGGAAGGGCAGAGGAGTGAAGGGCAGAGGAGTGAAGGGCAGAGGAGGGAAGGGCAGAGGAGGGAAGGGCAGAGGAGGGAAGGGCAGAGGAGTGAAGGGCAGAGGAGTGAAGTGCAGAGGAGGGAAGGGCAGAAGAGTGAAGGGCAGAGGAGTGAAGGGCAGAGGAGTGAAGGGCAGAGGAGGGAAGGGCAGAGGAGAGAAGGGCAGAAGAGAGAAGGGCAGAGGAGGGAAGGGCAGAGGAGGGAAGGGCAGAGGAGGGAAGGGCAGAAGAGTGAAGGGCAGAGGAGGGAAGGGCAGAGGAGGGAAGGGCAGAAGAGTGAAGGGCAGAGGAGGGAAGGGCAGAGGAGAGAAGGGCATAGGAGTGAAGGGCAGAGGAGGGAAGGGCAGAGGAGAGAAGGGCAGAAGAGAGAAGGGCAGAGGAGGGAAGGGCAGAGGAGGGAAGGGCAGAGGAGGGAAGGGCAGAGGAGGGAAGGGCAGAGGCGGGAAGGGCAGAGGAGGGAAGGGCAGAGGAGGGAAGGGCAGAGGAGGGAAGGGCAGAGGAGGGAAGGGCAGAAGAGAGAAGGGCAGAGGAGGGAAGGGCAGAGGAGGGAAGGGCAGAGGAGGGAAGGGCAGAAGAGAGAAGGGCAGAGGAGGGAAGGGCAGAGGAGGGAAGGGCAGAGGAGGGAAGGGGAGAGGAGGGAAGGGGAGAGGAGGGAAGGTCATGGCAGAGTATTGCAGGGTAGGGCAGAGGAGGGAAGGGCAGGGCAGGGCTGAGGATGAAAGGGTAGATTCAGGCAGGGCAGGACAAGACAAATTCAGGCAGCGCAGGGCAGGGCAGAGGAGGGAATGACAGCACAGGGCAGAACAGGACATGTCAGGGCAATATATATTTTTTTAATTGACGGAGTTTTCTAGGCAAATAAATCAGACTGTTTGAAAGTATATGTAATATAACATTCGACTGCAATTGAATTATTGTGCATACTGCAGCCCATTAACCAAAATCTACCCATCCACTTGAAGTTACAAAAGGAAATTTCTCTGATTGTAAAATAACTGAACGATATAGTGAAGTATTGACAACAAAAGCGGACGGACGCACTGCGTATAACAACTTGATAATTCGCATTCAGCCCGTTAATGGGATGGCCCTGAAAACCATGCCCACTCTTCTGAAACCATTTTTCTAGTCGCTTGACAATATTGCCATTCTCTAGCCAAGATTTTGTTTCGTGAAAAGGGTATTTTTAAGGCAGCCACTCTTCATGATTAGATCGAGACAACTTGAGGATCCAGGAACGAGGTTGCTTGAGCGATTGAGCCGAAAGCCAAAGCAACAAATCCTTCCACATAGTGACTTTCTCCCCGACACAGAATGATCCGAGTCATGCACACTCTTGTGATGATCAGCTGCCTAGGCAACCAACCTGAGTATTAGGTTCAACAAAATAGATACAGTATTGTGAGTAGGTGTTTGGGCGTCGCTTATAGTCAATTATGATGACAAACGTCAGAAGCCTTCTCTTGTTGGCCGTAGTCACCTGTACAGCTGCACAGTCGATACACATCGCCATACTTTGGAGAGACTGGGACAGAACGTCCATCCGAGCGCCGCCTATGTTGTCCCAACCTCGTCTATCGCCTGCTGTTGACATGGCCCTCGGTGAAATCTCGCATCGTGTCGAAAGCGGGCAGTACGCCAACTTTACCCTGCGTATAACTTACTCCCTAACGGGATGCTCAAGGCCCATGATAGATGCCGTGGGTGTCGCTGCCAGACTTTACTTTGAAGACAATGTATCGGTCATATTCGGACCGGCCTGTAGCGGCAGTGCCCTGGTCGTGGGCGACTTAGCTGCTACACTTAATCTACCTATGATATCTTTCGCCGCAAACGACCACAATCTTGACGACAAAGCAAGGTATGCCACTCTTACTCAGACATCTTTCAAGTCCACCAAATGGTGTCCCTTCTTTCTGGATCTTTGCCGTCGCTACAACTGGAAGACTGTCGTCGTAATAAAAACAGACAAAACGTTCTTCCGACTTCCCTCTAACTCACTTGAAGATTGTCTGCGTGAGGCAGAAATGAGATCCACGAACATCCATCTTGACTGGTACGAAGACGACCTCGGTCGAGCACTGGAAGAAGCCGCTTTGTATGGCCGCAGTAAGTACCTTTGTTCATCTTTTTCTTTTTACGTATGAGGCAAATAGCATCGAAGCGACCGATCCCTGTGCGTAGATTCACAGACACCCATTCCCGTCTGAGGAGATTGGCGCCTGGGGGTAGAGACACGTTTAGTTGAACGTTCAGTTGATCAGGATGAGGTGTCTCTTGGCGGCTGTCTCTCCACCTTTATTCAGGAAGATTTGAAGATCGACCATCACAGGCATGATTCACTTTACTTACCCTTAAATTGCATTTGTTATGTATAGGCCTAATTATAATTGTATTACTAGCAAGGAAGTACAAGATGAAGAGGGTCGGCATATTTATGCTGCTTGGTCAGAGACATCGCACAAAGTTGATTCAAACTCCATTCAAATAAAAATGAAAACGTGGTTGGCGTGGTCCCTATGCATGTAAGTGGAGTTATTGGCAAGGTCCGGTGTAATGGTCTGATACGGGTCCCATGCTCAGATGAGACCGTCACCATATATGGATAAAACGTCATGCGCAGTGCATATGGTAGTTGTCCATTTTGAAGGCCGTGTTGAGTCGATACGGCCATTGGCAATGCAGCGCTTTCAGTTACGTTCGTTGACACGTAGTTATTTACCAACAACGCTCAGAACGGAGCCTAATACCCAGGCCTCGAACCCCAGTTTTACACTGGGGAAGAAATGCTACAGTTGTTCCCCCGTAATGAGAGTATATCGATTGGCTTTATACAATCAAAGCCAAATAGTACAAACTGTGTTCGTTCACGGATAATCATAGGACGTTTTCGAAATAAGGCTTAGGCTCGTGCTCATGCTTCGTCTCCGTTTGACAAAAACTGAAAATCCAGGTTGTGGTTTGTTTTCGAATTTGAAGGTTTGTTGGCTTGATAGGTACAGAGTATTCACCAAGAAACTGGGCCAAATGAATGTTTTTAGATGCCTGTGATATTATAACGAGTAAGATAAATATGACCAAAGCCTAAGCCCAAGCCTAAGCCTTTATTTCGATAACGGCCATTAACAACATTCACATGAAGGGCGCCCCCAGGTGCTTGGTTGACTGACTCATCTGAGCACGCTGAGCAGCTGAGAACGTTGCTGCAACGTGCTGAGGTGAGCCAGTGACCTCACGGCTCAACTCAGCACGGGGGCCATCTGAGATCGTTACACCGGCATCGTTTCAAGGTTGTGACATACACTACATGGTAGGTTCTGTAAAAAGGAACGGGAAGGGACAGTTCTGTTGAACGGACACTGTTCATCTCGTAGACCGTTATTGTTATTGATACAATTCTAATTTCAATTCATATCACTGATCGCATGATTTAGGAATCAGGTTACATAACACTTAATACAAGCTTTGAGCGGGATGTCAGAAGCAAAGGTCATCCGAAAACATGCCAAGTTAAGAATTGTGGATACAAACTTTGAATCCTCTACTGGTTTGAAATAAAATTCCCTTAAGATCCTGGCATTGTGCCAATTGGCTAAAGACAAGATTCATTATCATTACCTGCTTTGGATAAAGTATAGGCCTAGCAGTAGTTACTAGAGTAGCAATAGTAACTTTTGTTGTAGGTTTCCTTGGCGATATAAAGAGCTAGGTCTCGCCATTAACCACGATTTCGTTCGCGCCAAAAATGCCTTCAAAGTCTAAAAACACGCAAAGGCTCTTGTTCGAAGGAAAAAAGGAAACTCAACTGTCTGAGTTGCAATGGCTTTCATGGTAGACGTTGTTTTCAATAAGTCCATAACCTGAAACACTGCGAAATATCAAGGAAATTAAGGGTTTGTACCCTCTCAGCTGTAATCAGTGCTGCTAGCGAGACCAGGTTCTCGCTTAAAAGTGGCAACTTGAGCTTTCGTTACTCCCAAGAAAGCCTAAGTAATCTGAATCTTTGGACACTTGCCACGGTTGGGCCCGCCACGTACAGTGGAGCGATGAGGAGTAGCATCTTGCATTGTCTTTGTAGATTTTGTGAAGGACTCTAGAAAGGAGACAGAATTGTGGGAAGATTTAGGTTTGGAGTGAGATCCATGAGACAGAAAAGACTGCCGTAGCCTTTGCCCTAGAGACGTGTCTCCAGAACACATATCATGACAACTTCCTATTCAACCCCGTGGCAAAAAGATAACATAATTATGGTTTAAAGAAAATCTTCTACAAAAATGCTGAAAACATATCTTGAGGAAAGTCCTGAGGGATAGGCCGTCTGCTTCAGACTTTTCACTGCCTAGTGGTAGGTAAGAGGCACACAGCCAAATATTCTGATAAATGGCCCATTGCCAAGTTTCATTATTTTGCAATGAGATCTAGATGTGGGATGTTACGTCCCATCTTTCTAATGTGCATGTATGCTACAGCTGTGTTATTGTCTGATCTCATGTGAATGTGCACATGTCTGGCTCCTCCACAGATAGAGAAAATGGCCCGCTGCATAGCGAGCAGTTCTAGATGATCGATATGCAAATAACTCTCATCGGGATTCCAGACTCTCATAAAATGCGCCCAGCCTGAATTACTGGCGTCTGTGCGAATTGTTATGTCCATATCTGAGACTTCAACGCGGGACGTTCAGTTCTCAGGTGGAAAGGAAAGCCACCAGCAAACCTCTTGGGTTTGTTCCTGGTTCAAAGAGACGCACGTCTCGAAATTGCCCTTTGAACCTTGAAGTGACTTCGTTTTAAAAAGGCCTAAAATGCAGACGACCTATGGCAGGACGTTGGAAGTGGATATAATGAGACAATCAATTTGGCCAAGTCTCGAATCGTTACAGAAGATGGAGGACAAAAATTAATACCCAAGGGACTTGGGTATTTATTTTCAAGCCGAATGGCAGCCTAGCCATCATGTTTTCTGAGATTAGGTGAATGTTTAGGTGAATAATAACATAGTAATCACAAGATTTGTGTTTTGAATACCTTCTTCGATAGAGCGTGCGAAATTTCCAAGTGAAACATTACTCGCAATGACTGGTCTCAATAATTTTGTAAAAAACTCTTGGCGCTGAACTCAGTCCAGACGGTAAACATTGAACACACTACAACTCACCGTTCCACACAAAACTAATAACTATTTCTGATGCTCTGTATCAATATGAACGGAGAAAGCATGCGTCTTTGCTGTCCAGTAGCGCAAGATAATTCAAATTCCCTCAGAAGTTAATTTACATCTTTATATGTTTCGCTCTTAAGATGAGTTATAAGTTGTACGAACGACATAGATGTCGCACGCACGAGTAACGGTAAATCGCGTAACCCACTCTACATAATTGGTAGGGCCTACATGCCTGATATAAGTCGTGCGTATATACGAGTTAAATTGTGTACTTACGGGATGTTACATAATTATTTACAAGAGGTGCGTACGTCTTATAACTCGCCAGAGAGGTGAATTGTTTCGCCATGTTCCTCCTACAGCTTAGTAGGAAATTTCTCGGATTGTAATAAAAACCCAGAAAGATATAACAACGGAAGCAGCCATGCTATTTTAAACGATTTCATCATTTGCATTCTGCCCGTCAATGCGATGGCTTTTGTCCGAAATCCACGCCCTCTTCTGAAACCGTTCTTTGAGTGACTTGACAATTGCTATCCTCTGGCCAAGATCGTTAAAAGGGTAAGGCAGTCACTCTTTTCAATTGAGAGATCGAGACAGCTCGAGGATCGAGGTTGCTTGAGCGATTGAGCCTAAAGCCTAAGCAACAAATCCTTCCACGCAGTGACTTTCTCCCCGACACAGAATGATCCGAGTCATGTAAACCCTTCTGAGGACCGGTTATGTATACCTAAGTAATCCAGCCTGAGTATTAGTTGCAACAAACTAGATACAGGAGTATTGTGAGTAGGTGTTTGGGCGTCGATTATAGTCAATTATAGAGATGGTGGCAAACATCAGAAGCCTTCTCTTGTTGGCCGTAGTCACCTGTACAGCTGCACAGTCGATACACATTGCCATACTTTGGGCAGACTGGGACAGAACGTTCATCAAAGCGCCGTCTATGTTGTCCCAGCTTCGTCTATCGCCTGTTGTTGACATGGCCCTCGGTGAAATCTCGCATCGTGTCGAAAGCGGACAGTACGCCAACTTTACCCTGCGTATAACTTACTCCCTAACGGGATGCACAAGGCCCATGAAAGATGCCATGGGTGTCGCTGCCAGACTTTACTTTGAAGACAATGTATCGGTCATATTCGGACCGGCCTGTAGCAGCAATGCCCTGGTCGTGGGCGACTTAACTGCTACACTTAATCTACCTATGATATCTTTCATTGCAAACGACCACAATCTTGACGACAAAGCAAGGTATGCCACTCTTACTCAGACGTCCTTCAAGTCCACCAAATGGTGTCCCTTCTTTCTGGATCTTTGCCGTCGCTACAACTGGAAGACTGTCGTCGTAATGAAAACAGACAAAACGTTTTTCGTACTTCCTACAAGCTCACTTGAAGATTGTCTGCGTGAGGCACAAATGAGATCCACGAACATCCATCTTGACTGGTACGAAGACGACCTCGGTCGAGCCCTGGAAGAAGCCGCTTTGTATGGCCGCAGTAAGTACCTTTGTTCATCTTCTTCTTGCGTATAAAGGCATGAGAATGATTGTTGAAAGGAGTGACTTACAAAAATATGGTGTGTGAACGTGTGTCAATGAGCGCATAACCTACCTACAAGTTTTTTCTGCATGCAAACAAAATCGACGACCTCGCCGTACTACGACGTATACCAGCGTGCTTCAGCGTTCTCATAATTTCTACAAAACTAATAACGTATTCTACGTACGGCAGCATATTCACTATATTTTCATACGTTGGCATATGCTGACTAAATCGTCAAGGGGTGACAGGGACATTATGACTTTGATATTATCGGAGCGTTTTGATCAAAAGCAAGGTAGAGCAACACAGGCAGGCAGACCGGACCATGGTAGGACAGGGGAAGAGAAGTCGAGTCAAGGCAGGATATATATAACTCGGGCACCCTGGATCAATGCAAACCAACGCAAGGCAAGGCAAGAGAAGACATAATCCCTAAAGCAAACCAAACTATGCCAAGATGTAAGAATCTCGGAACATTGAGCCCATCATCTCTGCCTTGTAAGCAATGCAATTACTTCCTAACCTTAAGTCATGTTGGAGACTGCCTGTTGTGTAGAAATCCTGACACATTTTTACATTGCAAATGACTGTGATCGGAAATGTAATACTGAGAAAGAGAGAAGGACGAAGAAGAAGGGTGAATGGCATTGTTCTTAAAACAGTGCACTTGTCAGCAACCGCTACAGACTTGCCGAGAATCGTCACAAGTACAGGGGATTCAACATAAGTCTTCATTAATACGAAGACATGAATAGAACAACTACAGCAGCTCGGCGAAAAAAAACCATATGTAGCAATTAATTTTATTAAACTTTCTGACCAACGTTTGTCTAAATGTTAACTGGTAACAAGAAATGGATAGGTCAAAATAATGGTCAGATGTCTTGCACGCAAAACCCGGGGCCTTTGGTTCAAGTCCCGGTCCAGTCAAATGTTTCCTTTATTCGTTTGGTAACATTATGAATAAATAAATGCAATTCTTGGATTGTGTTTGTTAAGCACAAAGTGGAAACCTTTGTAATAAATTCAGGCAACGGGTTGGAAAAGTGTTTTTGTAAAATGTGTTTTGGCCCACCATGTTCGTGATAGTGTGGGCCTACAGAACTTTCACACTTCGGAAAGGTTTTTTGTGGGTGTGGCGGCTTCGTTACTTCGTCTTCACATCGGAAACACAACCCTTTGCATTATGCCAGGCAACGCGAATCTTCCATGGTCGTTTCTCGATAGCCTGGGTCGAAACTTAGTTTGGTGTAGACAGCAGACGTAATCATTGAAGTGGGACAGACAAATTACTGTAGTCAAGGATGTTGTATATTGAAACCCTTTGTTGCCGCAATGCCGTCAAGAAAATGCAGTTTAATGAATTTTCCATGAAAGAAATGGTCGTCGTTATGCTTGTCCCTCGGTCTTAAAAAGACGAGACACTATCCCGAGGTATAAGATTTTTGAAATAGCCACAGTGCTTGATGAACGTGGTTCAGGTGCATGTACCGAGATAGACTGCTGTATGCGTATAATCCGGAAACTATTTATCTTTCCATAATCTGGAAACACTCCCGTGTCTGTAGCTCGGTTATAAGCTGACAAATACTTCGGATTGTTATTTCACTTCCACAGTGTATATTTGGGCCTAGCCTTGCATAAGCGCAGTATCGGGCTTGTTTAAATGTACGGATCTCGTCAGACAACAGTGGATGTGCACTCCTGCTAATTGACGTGTTGCGGGGAGAATTGTCATTTATTTTGGTCAGAACACCGTATACGAAAGTCAAATTCTCCTTTGAGGAAGCCGCTTTCTGTGGTTGCAGTACAAGCGCGCAGCATTGACTCTGAACGCTGTAGAACAGGCCGACATTGCCCATACAGCTTCGGAACATTATGTGAGTACACCGAATAGTTCAAGTATCTTCAATAATCGACAATTCATATGATTTTGTTTCTCCGTAAAGTTGAAATGAAAAAAATGGTACTTGACGAACTTCTACTTGAAGGTGTAACGCGAGCTAGAGTGTATGATACAAGTGACAGACCGATTCGGATTGTTTATGACTGCAATACTTCAGAAACAACTTCTCGGCTGAGTTCAATCATGTATGTATATCAGACACGAAGTGATACATCTGTCCTTTTCTTTCTGTTAATATCCTAGAGTCCTTGAATGGAATTTATGTAGGACATTGAGCAGACGCAATTACGAAAGTGAGGCACACGAATACTGTTTTGATGAATATTGTCATCGCAATGCTGATGTTTGAGATGGACCGCCCACTCTCTCAAGAGGAAATCTCCTCGTTGCATGTGACTCCACGACAACTCTTTGACAATGTTTTTAGTAAACCCATTAGGCCTAGTCATGAATAGAAAAGCAAGCCTTCGGGTTCCTTGGATCGAGTGCGCAGTAGTAACCGCATTGGGGAAGGAACGAGGCCGGCATCTGACATTGGCTGTCGCGCTGGTTTTGGAAAGCGAACATCAGGAAGCAGTTTACCGTGCTTGTTACCCTATGGACAGCATGCACGCCTGAACATGAACACCCGGCATTTGATGGGTTTGGTTTTGCTGGCCGTCTCGGCGTGTACGGTCGCAACATTAATTGAAACGGCTGCGTTTCTGGCAGAGAGTATCGAGACTGCCAGTAAGGCAACGTTGGTTCTGTCTAACGTGCGTATATCGCCTGTCCTGGACCTTGCCTTAGATGAAATCTCTCACCGTGTTGAGAGCGGGCAGTACGCTAACTTCAGCCTGCGTGTGACTTGCTCCCTGACGGGATGTAAACGTCCTCTCAGGGAGGCGGTGGGTGTCGCTGCCAGATTTTACTTCAAGAACGAGGTCTCGGCTATATTCGGACCGGCCTGCAGCTTCAATGCCCTGAACGTAGGCGACCTGGCTTCTTCTCTTAATCTGCCCTTCATGTCTCCCAGCGCAAGCGACCACCAGCTAGACGACAAAGCAAGGTACCCGACACTTACACAGACGTCCTTCAAGTCCACCAAATGGTGCCCCCTCTTTCTGCGTCTTTGCCATCGCTACAACTGGAAGACCATCGTCCTGGTGAGGGTGGACAGTGGTTTCTTTAACCTTCCTTCTAACTCGCTCGAAGATTGTCTACGGGATGCCGGGATAAGGTCCACGATCGTGCACCTTGACTGGTACCCTGACGACCCCGGGCGTGCCCTGGAAGAAGCCTCTTCGCACGGTCGCAGTAAGTAAATTTCATACTGAAGACTTGACCAATCTTCGTTCATTGATGTTTATTGAAAATACGCGGTAAAGGTGTTGGAGAATAACTCGAAAAAAATTGTAACCAGCATTGGTCAGAATATAATCTGGTGACGCAATTGGTCAATACAAACAAAAGTGTTTTAATGGGGAATTTGTTAGCCAAAATCAATCAGAAAACAAGGCCAAGTGTTAGGCGAACGATTTTGACTAAAACCTTTCACAGAACGTGGATATAATTTGTGCCACGCACTTTATTAGCCTTAATCTCAACATCTTTCGATTCAGCCATCTTTCTGGACCTCCTAAAGCAGGCCTGACTGCATATAAATCTTTCGCATCATTGCGCTTGACTACAATATATTCTTCATCCCCAAAGTGGTTGCTTAGCTTATGCCTCTCAGTGAATGCACATCGCTTGACCAACACCCTGCTTCCAATTGGAAGAGGGCTAGCCTTTGCTAGCCTGTCGTAGCGCTGCTTATTAGCCGCTGCCGCACATACGATCCTTTACTAACTTGTGCGCGCGCTTGATAAATGTGGCCTGTTGCTCAGTAGCACTCTCATCCCAGCTTTTGCCTGTGTTGCAAATGAGATGGTCAAGAGGTACAAGGGGTTCTCTGCCAAACATAAGTGTATGTGGTGCAAAACCTGTGACACAATGAGGAGTACTATTGTACATGAAGATGAGATACGGGAGTAATTCTGGCCACTTGCTCCTACTTTGATTATCTAGAGATTTAATTAGGCTACACAGCGTCTTATTGAATCTTTCGGTTTGGCCGTTTCCTTGGGCATGGTAGGGGGAGGTCCTGGTCTTCTTTATCCCATAGAGATTGCATAGTTCGTGCACCGAGTGACTCTCAAAATTCCTTCCCCTATCGGAGTGAATCTGTGCTGGTACCCCATATCGCGTAAACCATTCGTCCCGCAGAGCACGAGCAACCCTTGGCGCGGTTTGGTCCCTGCAAGCCACAGCCGCAGCAAATTTGGTAAACGCGTCTGTCATAACCAGGACGTCTTCGTAATTACCCCGACCACGGTCAAGCTTCAAGAAATCGATAGCCAGCCTCTCGAGCGGGCGAAATGCCAGCAAGTGCCTCACTGGCGGGCGCACTGTTGGCGTCGGGGCCTTAGAAACTGTACAATTGTAACAGTTGCGGATGTGCTCCCGGACATGACTACTCATTCCCGGCCAGAAACAACGCCTCCTGATAAAATTTAGGGTTCTACCGACACCTTGGTGGCCCCACTGGTCGTGTGATGCCTCAATGACAACCTTACGCAATCTCTTGGGAACCAAGAGCTGTGTCAACTGACCAAAGCCAGGGTCCTCAATAGCCCTATATAGCACACCTTGCCGCTCCACCAATCGCGACCACTCTCTGACCCACACTTTGACCTCAGCACTCAAACCGTCAAGACCCATGTGATCCTCACCAGGATCCCAGCGGCGGTTCCAGAGATCCCATACCTCCCTAAGAGACTCATCCTGCTTCTGCATCATCGCCAAGTCAGAGTGGGAATATGATGGGAAGACTGAAGGCGTCACCGGAGAAGTGTCACCGTTAGATGCACCATTGCCTTCTTCACAAGCTGGATGGTGTGCACTACCATGCCCCAATTCAACGGGGATAAGCGTGGTTTCAGCCGAAAT
Source organism: Luidia sarsii (assembly GCA_949987565.1). Lineage (NCBI taxonomy): Eukaryota > Metazoa > Echinodermata > Asteroidea > Paxillosida > Luidiidae > Luidia > Luidia sarsii. Next base: position 10,268,471 of record OX465106.1, on the reverse strand, counting down.
TTGAAACACAAAGGCTGCCTCAACACGATTCACTTTGGGCGGGTTGCGACTGAGCGCATCTGCACATTTATTACTCCGACCAGATCGGTATTTGATCTCTAAATCAAACGGGGCCAGCTGGGCAGCCCAACGCTGCTCAGTAGCGCCTAGCTTAGCTGTCTGCAAGTGGGCCACAGGGCTATTGTCAGTCCAGACTACGGTATGTCTTCCCCAGAGATACTCCTTGAACTTTTCCGACACAGCCCACTTCAGAGCTAAAAGTTCTAATTTAAAGCTAGAGAGGTCAGAATAATTCCTTTCTGCTCCTCTCAGCCCTCTGCTGGCATATGCCACGGGATGGAGACAACCTAAATCATCTTTCTGAGATAGACACGCCCCAAGTCCCTTAAGTGACGCGTCGACTTCAAGCACAAAGTCCCTATCAAACCTAGGGTAGGCTAAAACTGGTGTGCTACAAAGTGCACTCTTTAAGGTCCGAAAGGCTTCACTAGCTTCCTCCGACCAAGCAAGGGCTCCCCTAGGGTTCCCTACTTTTTCTGGAGCCCTGCCACTCATGGCATGAAGAGGCGCTGCAATCTTTGCAAACCCCTTCACGTAGCGCCTATAATAGGACGCCAGTCCAAGAAATGAGCGAAGCTGATCAATATTAGCTGGGAGCGGCCAGTCCCTGACCCTCTCGATCTTGCTCGGATCTACAGCAATACCTTGGTCACTTACTACGTGGCCCAAGTGGGTCACGGATGTACAAAACAGCAGACATTTACTGCCCTTCAGCTTCAGCCCATGGGTCTCAAGCCGACTAAGAACCTTGTCCAACCTCCTTAAATGCTCCTCGAATGTTTCCGAGAAGACAAGCAGGTCGTCCAAGTACAACACACACTCTGAGAGGTTCATGTCCCCAAAAATAAACTCCATGATCCTTTGAGAAGTACTCGGGCTATTACAGAGTCCTTGAGGGAGACGAAGGAACTCGAACAAACCCCAGGGTACCCTAAAAGCGGTCTTAGCCACCGAGTCTGGATGCATGGCTACCTGGAAGTAGCCATGCGCTAGGTCAAGGGAGGAGAATAGTTTCGAACCTCCGAGAGATTCTAGGGTCTCATCGATCCTAGGGAGTGGAAAAGCGTCTCGGTGCGTCTTAGCATTGAGACACCTGTAATCCACGCAGAGCCGGAACTGGCCATCCTTTTTCCTCACTAGTACTATGGGGCTAGCATATGGACTCAATGACTTTCTTATTATCTTACGGTCAAGAAGATCTTGTAGGAGTTTCTTGACCTCCGATATCTGACTTGGAATTATTCGACGATAGGGCAAATTAATTGGCCTATCATCTGACAAATGTATCTCATGTGGGATCAAATCAGAGTAACCCAGGTCAAACTGACCTTTGGAGAAGGCGTTATGATGCTTCCGAATCAACTCGGCTGCCAACAGCGCATCCGCGGCACTAAGACTTTTTAGACTAACACCGGGAGGCAAAAAGAAGATTGTCCCATCAGGGAACAAAAACAACTCCCTCTGCTGATCACAAGAATCCCGGACATCACCATGCCCAAGGGGATTTGAACCCACCGGCCCAGGGGTATCAGCATCTGTCGCACCCGACAGATCTGCCACAATATTATGGACAGACACATGGAAGCCATTTTCTACAGAATCGACCACAACTTGCTCTGTCATACATGCATCACTAGCGGTAGCTATTTTGGTGAAAGGTGGAACAACAAACGGGTCAGAACTTGTATTTGCAATCAGTAATGACGCGAAAGGACCATTCACCTGCTGAAGACCCTCAACAACATGGCACACAACCTCTGCATCGCGTACGCCGCAAGAAATACCATCCACCGATGGATGAAGGGGGCAAGGTTGGACTAACATAAGTCCACCTTGCAGGTCAACTGGTGACCCACGTAACGAGCAATAAATCTCCCTAACGGACCTAGGTTGAATTGTCTCCTCACCGTGTGTTAAAATGTCGAAATTGGCGGTTGTGGGCTCCTGTACATCTTCAGCCACACTAGCTGATTCTGCGGATCGGAACCAACGAATAGCCAAGTCCCAATCAGAGCTCTGCGTGCAAGCCTCCAAGCACTCTGCATTGGATGTAACCTTCCTAAGGATATTGCACCCTAACAAAACTGGATATTGGCTACGTTTATCCCCAGGGGTGGAACAAACTTGGCTGCTCGAAACTACGAAGCTCGCAGAAAATTTCCAACTAAGAATCTCTATTTGAGTTTCTAAGTACCCCTCAAGGGGTATTTCAATGTGATTCGCACCCATCAACTTGAAGAACCCACCCACATCGTCCAGTTCCCCAACTACCTTGGACAAATGACCATGGTAAAATTCTGATGAGATCATCGAAGTTTCGGCTCCAGTGTCAAGAATACACTTCACCGGAACCCCGCTGATCAAAATCTCGGCGGTAGGACAGCAGGCGAAAAGATTACGCTTGTCGGGTCCTATACAACCTTTCTCTGCATCAGAAACTGTGGGACCGAATAATGGGCTCCTCCATCCCCTCCGACGTTTCGCCCTCTACGACGGAGGCGACGTGTTTTCCGAAACATGCTTCTCGGTGTCCGACTGTTTACCAGGTTGCTCTTTTAAAGCACTAGCCTTCAAGTCCAATTCTCTCTTGAAGCACTTTTCGACCGGGTGCCCGCCCTTCTTACAATAAGTACACTGCACCGGATTCTTCCGTGGTTTCCAGACTTGCTTCTGGTTTGCTTGCTCAGCAGTACCCCGACTAGCGATCGCGTCTGTCCACTCGCGCATCTGCTTTGAGGTTTCCTCTTGCTGCTTCGCAAGGCGTTCTACAGTCTAACACAGCCGCTTCTGACCTTCGACCAAAGTCGAAAGTAACTCGTGATCGCTTGCCGCACGCACATTTTTAGACGGAACCACGGCATCTACGTGCAGAGTTTGACCACTCATCTCTGGCATGGAAGAACGTGCGGTGCAAGTTCTCACTGGTTCACCTTCTACATCACGTAGAATATTCAAGGCCAATTCCCTGAACTTGTAAAACGGAAGTTCAGGATTCTCATGTGTTAGTCGACGGAGCTCACGCTTCGTCAACAAATCACGCGCACCACGAGTGAGCTGCTCTTTGAGAGCACTTTGCTTGAGGTTGCCTAGTGCTTCCTTCTCACTGTTACTAGTGGAGGCTAATTCCATGCGGTCGTATAGCCGCATGAGAATCCGTCTATAGTCTTCTAAACTTTCCCCTTCCAATTGGTCTCGCGAGTAGAACATGCAATTCAACGACTGAACTGTCTCCTTCGTACCAAACCTAGACCTAAGAAGAGCCAGAAGCTTGCCAAACTTGCCCCTCTCATCTTGTGGACAGCACCGGACCTCTTCTTTGGCATCACCCCCAAGGTGATCTATGGCTACTGACAATTTCTCGTCATCAGATAGGCCCAGTTGGCGTGAATACGTCTCAAGATCATCCAGCCACTCGTTAAGTGTTGGGTCCCCAGATTTCTTTGGGCGGCCACTGAATTTGGAGAGTCTCACAGATGAGGCTCGCTGGTACTTCAGACCTTTGAACGCGCTGGCTAGCGTTTCCGCCAAGGCTTGGTTAGATTTAGTTATCACATCCGCTAATCCCTCAGGCGTTGCCATGGTTCCAATCAAGGTCAATCTAAGTCAGAACGTCAGAAGAAGAAAATGCACTACTCGCCACAAACCACGGGCAGGGCAAAGCCTCACTAACTGCAATTACATGTACATATACGAGTTGCTTAATCCATGGAAGCGCTACAACACTATCATTAGGCCTAAGCACATTACAGGGCACCCCCAAAAATAAGGTAACTACAGTTTACTCAGACACACAAAGGAAATAAGAGTATCAAATGGCACTCGGCTTACCACCGTATCTAAGCTACACCCAAATGTATATAGAGCATTCTGGACTAACGCCAGGAACAGCTCGTGGCTCAACACAATCCAGTGTCTTGAAAGGCAATTACTACATAAGCAATGGTAAGCTAAGGCATCAGCATGGCCTCGACATGGTGGTCCTGTCCCTCTTTACACGAAGGTATCCGGGGCGTCAAGAAAACTCCACTTTCACCCATCCTGTCTACGACGCCAGACTGTAGCGGCAGCGCTCACGCACTCGCTGGGGTGCGGGACCCGAGTCTCCGCGGGGTGGAGAATGAACTCCCGGTAAGGGATGGATTGGATGGGCAGCAGTCAATTGAGTTGATCATATAATTTTATTGTTGGATGGTTGATCACTCAATCAGTCAATTAAAGACACACACAAAAAGAAAACCCTATGAAGCAATACACAGAAAAGAATACCTAATTAATCACAAAGTAATTAAGACAAAATAATAATCCAGATGACTAATCGTCTCTATACAGAGCGCTGAGACCAAGCCCGTTCAAACGGTGTCAACCCGCGCACCCACCATACGCGGTCACATACACAGGCCGGTCATAGTTGCAACCAACTACATGTACAGTGTATTATATGCAGTCCAAGTATGCACTGTTACTATTTACTATCACTAACACACAGAGCCATATAACATACAGGCCGTACGACCACACAAGGCAGTCACAACGCACGGAAATGGGCCTTATGCTCACATACGCTAAAAAGCGAGGGCAATCCACAATAACACTAACAAATTCACCCCAATCACCGACACAAGGATACGCCAATCTATCTGAGGGTAACTCACCCGGATACCCTGGGGTTAAGAGCCACAAAGTGGCGACTCACAGGACCTGGCTCGAATGTTGGGACCTCAGCAAACTGGGGTGACCTTCACTGGACAGCAGACAGTTGTCGACAGCTATTAGAAGTCGGCCATGAAGAGGGAGAGTATACCTCGTGGGATCGCTCACTTGCGCAATATCACCCACAGGCAACATGGCGTATCCACGTGCGGCGTGGAGATAAACCCATAATTGTACATGGACATGATTATAAATTATGTTATAATTAATAAAATGAGTGTGGGAGAGTCCTAGCTGCAGGGAGTGTTGTACATCATTAGAGAAATTGAAATTATATGAATAGAACGGGGGTAGGGGTACGATTAATGTAACGGCAGATCAGCACTCGTGTTACCAAGCAACCAAAACACAACAAGAGGATTTAAAGGAACACGCTGTTAAATGCCTTTAACGGAGCTCGAGTACACGCTACAACTAGGGCAGCTCCCCACAGTAATAAAAACCCAGAAAGATATAACAACGAAAGCAACCATGCTATTTTAAACGATTTCATCATTTGCATTCTGCCCGTCAATGCGATGGCTTTTGTCCGAAAACCACGCCCTCTTCTGAAACCGTTCTTTGAGTGACTTGACAATTGCTATCCTCTGGCCAAGATCGTTAAAAGGGTAAGGCAGTCACTCTTTTCAATTGAGAGATCGAGACAGCTCGAGGATCGAGGTTGCTTGAGCGATTGAGCCTAAAGCCTAAGCAACAAATCCTTCCACATAGTGACTTTCTCCCCGACACAGAATGATCCGAGTCATGTAAACCCTTCTGAGAACCAGTTATGTATACCTAAGTAATCCAGCCTGAGTATTAGTTGCAACAAACTAGATACAGGAGTATTGTGAGTAGGTGTTTGGGCGTCGATTATAGTCAATTATAGAGATGGTGGCAAACGCAAGTTCCCTTATTTTTCTGGCAGTCATCACCTCCACAGCTGCACAGTCGATACACAGTGCCATACTTTGGGAAAACTGGAACAGAACGTTCATCCGACCGTCTCATATGTTGTCCCAGCCTCGTCTATCGCCTGCTGTTGACATGGCCCTCGGTGAAATCTCGCATCGTGTTGAGAGCGGGCAGTACGCCAACTTTACCCTGCGTATAACTTACTCCCTAACGGGATGCTCAAGGCCCATGATAGATGCCGTGGGTGTCGCTGCCAGACTTTACTTTGAAGACAATGTATCGGTCATATTCGGACCGGCCTGTAGCACCAGTGCCCTGGTCGTTGGCGACTTAGCTGCTACACTTAATCTACCTATGATATCTTTCGCCGCAAACGACCACAATCTTGACGACAAAGCAAGGTATGCCACTCTTACTCAGACGTCCTTCAAGTCCACCAAATGGTGTCCCTTCTTTCTGGATCTTTGCCGTCGCTACAACTGGAAGACTGTCGTCGTAATGAAAACAGACAAAAAGTTCTTCCGACTTCCTACAAGCTCACTTGAAGATTGTCTGCGTGAGGCAGAAATGCGATCCACGAACATCCATCTTGACTGGTACGAGGACGACCTCGGTCGAGCACTGTAAGAAGCCGCTTTGTATGGCCGCAGTAAGTACCTTTGTTCATCTTCTTCTTGCGTATAAAGGCATGAGAATGATTGTTGAAAGGAGTGACGTACAAAAATATGGTGTGTGAACGTGTGTCAACGAGCGCATAACCTACCTACAAGTTTTTTCTGCATGCAAACAAAATCGACGACCTCGCCGTACTACGACGTATACCAGCGTGCTTCAGCGTGCTCATAATTTCTACAAAACTTACCAATAACGTATTATACGTACGGCAGCATATTCACTTTATTTTTCATACGTTGGCATATGCTGACTAAATCGTCAAGGAGTGACAGGGACATTATGACTTTGATATTATCGGAGCGTTTTGATCAAAAGCAAGGCAGAGCAACACAGGTCAGGCAGACCGGACCATGGTAGGACAGGGGAAGAGAAGTCGAGTCAAGGCAGGATATATATAACTTGGGCACCCGGATCAATGCAAACCAACGCAAGGCAAGGCAAGAGAAGACATGATCCCTAAAGCAAACCAAACTATGCCAAGATGTAAGAATCTCGGAACATTGAGCCCATCATCTCTGCCTTGTAAGCAATGCAATTACTTCCTAACCTTAAGTCATGTTGGAGGTTGACTGTTGTGTAGAAATCCTGACACATTTTTACAGTGCAGCTGACTGTGATCGGAAATATAATACAGAGAAAAAGAGAAGGACGAAGAAGAAGGGTGAATGGCAGTGTTCTTAAAAACAGTGCTTGTCAGCAACCGCTACAGACTTGCCGAGAATGGTCACAAGTACGGGGGATTCAACATAAGTCTTCATTAATACGAAGACATGAATAGAACAACTACTGCAGCTAGGCTAACAAAAACCATATGTAGCAATCGATTTTATTAAACTTTCTGACCAACGTTTGTCTAAATTTTAACTGGTAACAATAGATGGATAGTTCAAAATAATGGTAAGATTGCCAGCACGCAAAACCCGGGGCCTTTAGTTCAAGTCCCGGTCCAGTCAAATTTTCCATGATATTTTTCAAATTTGTTCCCGGTAAATGTTTCCTTTATTCGTTTGGTAACATTATGAATAAATAAATGCAATTCTTGGATTGTGTTTGTTAAGCACAAAGTGGAAACCTTTGTAATAAATTCAGGCAACGGGTTGGAAAAGCGTTTTTGTAAAATGTGTTTTGGCCCACCATGTTCGTGATAGTGTGGGCCTATAGAACTCTCACACTTCGGGAAGGTTTTTTTGTGGGTGTGGCGGCTTCGTTACTTCGTCTTCACATCGGAAACACAATCAGACTTTATTGCCCTTTGCATTATGCCAGGCAACGCGAACCTTCCATGGTCGTTTCTCGATAGCCTGGGTCGAAACTTAGTTTGGTGTAGACAGCAGACGTAATCATTGAAGTGGGACAGACAAATTACTGTAGTCAAGGATGTTGTATATTGAAACCCTTTGTTGCCGCAATGCCGTCAAGAAAATGCAGTTTAATGAATTTTCCATGAAAGAAATGGTCGTCGTTATGCTTGTCCCTCGGTCTTAAAAAGACGAGACACTATCCCGAGGTATAAGATTTTTGAAATAGCCACAGTGCTTGATGAACGTGGTTTTAGGTGCATGTACCGAGATAGACTGCTGTATGCGTATAATCCGGAAACTATTTATCTTTCCATAATCTGGAAACACTCCCGTGTCTGTAGCTCGGTTATAAGCTGACAAATACTTCGGATTGTTATTTCACTTCCACAGTGTATATTTGGGCCTAGCCTTGCATAAGCGCAGTATCGGGCTTGTTTAAATGTACGGATCTCGTCAGACAACAGTGGATGTGCACTCCTGCTAATTGACGTGTTGCGGGGAGAATTGTCATTTGGTCAGAACACCATATACGAAAGTCAAATTCTCCTTTCAGGAAGCCGCTTTCTGTGGTTGCAGTACAAGCGCGCAGCATTGACTCTGAACGTTGTAGAACAGGCCGACATTGCCCATACAGCTTCGGAACATTATGTGAGTACACCGAATAGTTCAAGTATCTTCAATAATCGACAATTCATATGATTTTGTTTCTCCGTAAAGTTGAAATGAAAAAAATGGTACTTGACGAACTTCTACTTGAAGGTGTAACGCGAGCTAGAGTGTATGATACAAGTGACAGAGCGATTCGGATTGTTTATGACTGCAATACTTCAGAAACAACTTCTCGGCTGAGTTCAATCATGTATGTATATCAGACACGAAGTGATACATCTGTCCTTTTCTTTCTGTTAATATCCTAGAGTCCTTGAATGGAATTTATGTAGGACATTGAGCAGACGCAATTACGAAAGTGAGGCACACGAATACTGTTTTGATGAATATTGTCATCGCAATGCTGATGTTTGAGATGGACCGCCCACTCTCTCAAGAGGAAATCTCCTCGTTGCATGTGACTCCACGACAACTCTTTGACAATTTTTTTAGTAAACCCATTAGGCCTAGTCATGAATAGAAAAGCAAGCCTTCGGGTTCCTTGGATCGAGTGCGCAGTAGTAACCGCGTTGGGGAAGGAATGAGGCCGGCATCTGACATTGGCTGTCGCGCTGGTTTTGGAAAGCGAACACCAGGAAGCAGTTTACCGTGCTTGTTACCCTATGGACAGCATGCACGCCTGAACATGAACACCCGGCATTTGATGGGTTTGGTTTTGCTGGCCGTCTCGGCGTGTACGGTCGCAACATTAATTGAAACGGCTGCGTTTCTGGCAGAGAGTATCGAGACTGCCAGTAAGGCAACGTTGGTTCTGTCTAACGTGCGTATATCGCCTGTCCTGGACCTTGCCTTAGATGAAATCTCTCACCGTGTTGAGAGCGGGCAGTACGCTAACTTCAGCCTGCGTGTGACTTGCTCCCTGACGGGATGTAAACGTCCTCTCAGGGAGGCGGTGGGTGTCGCTGCCAGATTTTACTTCAAGAACGAGGTCTCGGCTATATTCGGACCGGCCTGCAGCTTCAATGCCCTGAACGTAGGCGACCTGGCTTCTTCTCTTAATCTGCCCTTCATGTCTCCCAGCGCAAGCGACCACCAGCTAGACGACAAAGCAAGGTACCCGACACTTACACAGACGTCCTTCAAGTCCACCAAATGGTGCCCCCTCTTTCTGCGTCTTTGCCATCGCTACAACTGGAAGACCATCGTCCTGGTGAGGGTGGACATTGGTTTCTTTAACCTTCCTTCTAACTCGCTCGAAGATTGTCTACGGGATGCCGGGATAAGGTCCACGATCGTGCACCTTGACTGGTACCCTGACGACCCCGGGCGTGCCCTGGAAGAAGCCTCTTCGCACGGTCGCAGTAAGTAAATTTCATACTGAAGACTTGACCAATCTTCGTTCATTGATGTTTATTGGAAAATACGCGGTAAAGGTGTTGGAGAATAACTCGAAAAAAATTGTAACCAGCATTGGTCAGAATATAATCTGGTGACGCAATTGGTCAATACAAACAAAAGTGTTTTAATGGGGAATTTGTTAGCCAAAATCAATCAGAAAACAAGGCCAAGTGTTAGGCGAACGATTTTGACTAAAACCTTTCACAGAACGTGGGTATAATTTGTGCCACGCACTTTATTAGCCTTAATCTCACGGTCGTGTCTTGCTTGATGTATCTTAAAGAGAAATTTAATGATCTATGAACACCTGTAGAATTTCAATCTAATAACGCGCATATTTCACATGGGACTCCGGAAAGTTAAGTTTTTCTTAAAAGCTTTAGTGATGTTGACGCTTAGTGATGATTGTACGCTTATTGAGTTTCCTGGAGAATCGTGTTTCCTGTTGATATTATCATGAAATCAAGTCCCGCTTACTGGCTCGGCCCCATTAGTGCTCAATTCCATACAGCTTCTTAAAGCCTCTACACAACATTGTTAAGATCGAAACAGAAATCGTTTACGTCTCACTCTTAGATCTAAACGATTTTTCGGAACAATACATTGCTGCCTTTTCGTGAAACAAATGAAGCGGTTTTCACTATTTTCTCGAGACTCGGTTGGTAGATTGAGCAAAAAGTTTCACAGCTGTGCTATTTTATGCATATTAAGTTGGATCAGACAACGTATGATGCTATTCTTTGACCTCGACCAATGTTGTGCTATCCCTTTAAGCGGGAATATCTGCTAAGCGGGAAAAGTCTCCATTGTGTGTAAACCAGATTACAAGCCTCACTGCGATGTGATGTACTAAGCACGAAACAAAAGCTTTTTGTGCTTAAGTAAATTGGGCCCAGTTCTTACGCAAGACCTCTGCGTGAATGTCAGGATGTGATTACACTGTATTACCTTTGGTGTCGTCGGACCTCGAAGCGAGTTTGGGACGTAACATGTGCGAGGTTTAGCGGTGGGAAAAACCCCAATATACGGTAGTCCTGACATCAACATCTCACAATCCTTTGTGAATACTCTGTATCTCGGATTGATACAATACAATGTGTGTATTTTCTTGTGACCTATACGGACTGGCCTCGGATATACTCGGATGTTCTCGGATATCCTTTTTGAATATTTTCATCATTCTCATACTAGCCTAAGCAACAACCCTGCTCAATGGACCTTTCCCATGAAATATGCAAATAAGAGCTGGAGCATGTGCTTTACTAAATTGGTGGGCAAACGAGTGCGCGTTGCGTGCAGGTTTCGAAATACGCGCGCAGGAGATGCTGAATAGCCAATGACTGCACGCCACACAGTTAGTGAGAAGGAACGCGCGCGCGCACGCCCGTGGAAAACTATGATTGGTTGGCAGGCCGCTTGCCCACCAATTTAGTTAAGCGCATACGCAAGGGCTAATTTGCATATTTCATGGGAAAGGTCTATTCTCCAAATTGTCATTTCTTGCCAGCCTTAGTAGTCGGACGGGCCTTAATTATAAAGTGATTGCGAATCGCTGATCACCACATCGAAGGACATTTCAAATCACGCTTCCCTTTCTCATAACTTTCTAATTCAACATGCTCCACCCCTCATTGCCAATAGACAATCCCAAGCTTTGATTAATTTTCGCAACAATACACGTATTTTTTTTTTACTGCGTTTCAGCCTATCAATCACAGATAGACATTATTGTACACCTCTGATGTTATTTTTGCAATGAGCGTTGGGAAGACTACTTAAGGGGATGAAGCCTGTTCTGGACTGCAAACTCTGACTGAATTGATGTGGCGGTGTATACTTTATGTTCTGAAAAATCTTATTGTGAAAGCACCGTCAACAATGATGATTGTTATACACGTTAGAGGTTTGGTTTTGCTGGCTGCGATTACCAGCAAAGTCGCCATGCCTATCGAAATCGCCACGTTCTTGTCAGTTTGGAACAGAGACATCATTGACCCACGTGCTCTCGTGTCTGACGTGCGTTTAATGCCAGCACTGAACATGGCCCAGGAAGCAATCTCGCGACGTGTTGCGAGCGGGCTGTACGCTAACTTCAGCCTGGGTGTAACCCACTCCCTGACGGGGTGCACACGGCCCCTCAGGAGCGCAGTCGCTGTCGCGGCTAGACTTTACTTCGAGGCGAATGTGTCGGCGCTGGTCGGGCCAGCGTGCAGCTTCGCTGTGCTGAATGTGGGAGACCTGGCTGCCTCGCTCAATCTGCCCATGATATCCCCCAGTGCGAGCGACCACACACTGGACGACAAGGCGAGGTTCCCCACCCTCACCCAAACGTCCTTTAAGTCCACCAAGTGGTGCCCCTTCCTCCTGGGTCTTTGCGAGCGCTACAATTGGAAGACTATCGTCGTGTTGAGAGAGGACTTGGGCTTCTTTATGGTCCCGGGAGACTCACTTGAAGATTGCCTGCGTGAAGCAGAAATTAAGTCCAAGATCATCCACATCGACTGGTACCTAGACGACCTCGGAATTGCCCTTGAAGAAGCCGCTTTCCACGGTCGCAGTAAGTAGCACGTTGCTGAATATTGAGTCGCGTTACATTTTGTAAGACCCATGTACGTGATAACTATTCATGTCGACGGGTATTCGTAATTTGTTGAATGGATGCATACTTAAAGGATTAATAGCGTTCTGGGTGAACGGCGATAGCATGCAGTAAACAGTCAAAGAATAGTTACGTACATACTGGACTGAGGCAGTGTTTCGAACCCCGTGTTTATATACTGGATGCACACGGCTTCACACAGATGGCGTGGTTTAGCTTCCAAACTTGTAACAGCCCAATGGTCTACCGAGTTGTTGCCACGATGACCTGATTGTTTGCGATTTGGCTGTCACACACATCTCCCCATACTATTATTTAGCGCAAACGACCTGACCAACTCAATGTAAGCCTAGTATACGGTTTTAGAACACAGCACTGAACGTTGGGATTTGGACACACGAGGCCCGATTGTTGTTGCTGTTGTACGGTCCCGGCTAAAATTCTGTATTACGCAGATGCTGTACGATAAATTTTGTCTAGGGTATCTTAAGTGAATATGGGCTACGTCGTATGTGTGCACGTAGTGTATACGATTATCGTGTGATTTCTTGTACCAGCCCTCTGCGTAGGTCCCTCCAGAGGCTGCGTGAATACCGTAGGCCTAGCGCCTCCGCACATCGAGCAATCTCGGTGCAGTTGTCGTGCAGTCTCCGAAGCCTCTGTACGTAAATCGTACGTAGCCCGTGCGGCTTCCGTGCAAACAGCGCGGATGTTTTTTTATGGTGCGAGACCGTTGTGCCGTTTTCTAAGTTTCCGGTCAGCAAGCGGTCTCCGCGCGATGCCCGTATGGGAATTGTGCAATGCCACCTATACGATAATTATGTCTACGGGCTACGGGCTCATCGTAGGTCTTTCTCAAAGCTACTCCGAAACAAGATCCCCTCGGAATCCGTGAATCCGTACGGACATCGTACAGCCGCCTTCTGCCACCACAAGGAGGGCCGTACGGACAGGGGGCTACGCACAGTTTACGGGCTCCGTCAACTTCCCATAGCAAGCCAAAAGTGATCCAGGCTTTAAAAAGTACTCAATGCAAATTCACTTTCCCATTTTTAAGCTTGATATAAGATAAATCAAAATGGACACATTAAATGGGTTTAGGGTAGACAAAATTTCCAAAACATGGGCTTCCGCAAAACGCTTTTTCGTCGACTTACGAAACCTTATTATGTATTCATGATTAAGCTAATGATCCTGATACGTCAGTGAGAGAACCACTCACTCCCTTCTCAACATTTGTTTTTTTTTGGGGGGGTCGCCCTACTCCGGTCGTACCGATTGGAGCAGGCGACCGGCTAGCAGGCCCGTAGTGCGTGGTTGATTCGCGCATAATGCAGTGTATAATGTTGTACATGTACATGTATCATGACTGTCTCTCACTGACGTGCGTTTCAGAAATCGGCTTTGCTCTGGGTTGAAATGAAATGCCCCTTGTTTTTCCCGCTGCCATTTTCGACCCATGAATTAATTATGTTTTGTTTGTAAATGACCAATATATCCATAGCCTGAAATAAATACCTGAATGTCAAATAATTATTTACAACCGTTGGAGTTCTTCTTTAAATGTTGGAACTTTTTCCACAGTAAAACATTCAAAACAATCCTTTTTCATCTGGATTGTAAGAACTTAACGGCTCAGTGCATACGTACATGCCTAACTGACTAAACTGATCCAGAATTCCTCAGTAAATCCGCGCCACAAGTACCTGTACCGTGGGTCAATTCTGTGCCGTTCAAGTCTTATAAGCAACCCGGAAGCCTCTGCACGAGGACTGAGGGTAACTTTTTCAATGGCTGTCCTTCAGCTCGACAATCCTCGCAATGGTGCGTGTAGATGAGGTTTAAACCCAATATTCTCACGTGTTGTACATTTCCACTTGACGTGACTTGTTCGCATGTTTGCGTTTTGTGTAGAAATCCCTCTCGACATCGCGTATCACGAACTGCCAAACCCCGATTGCAAGTCCAACTCGTCCTAGACATGCATGCATTAATACCGTGTTTTCCTGTTTCGTTCCCCCAGTCAGCCTTGGATATACTTCCGTTGTTGTGCACTGAAGTGACGTAAACAAAGGGGTGGAGCATAATCATTGTATTACATTAGGACTATTTCTGCCAGCGGAATCAGTGCAGATAGAACGTGGAGGAAATTCCTCCCACGTATATTTTTTTTGCTGAACCAGTCCTTTATCAGTCGCCGTCCAAGTCCGATAGAGCTTTTCAGCGACAATGCATCAGGGAACTCATGAGGATTGACACCCTGTGACCGTGATAGCAGGCTGCGTTGATTCCGGAGTGGACAGTAGTTGAAATACCTAAACCTGTCCTTAATAATTATGAAGAAAGCCATACTGGTACTGTTTGCATGTTTCTTCTTCTTGGTTGGTTTCAGCTGCACAGTCGGCATATCAATAGAAACTGCTGTGTTTTTTGGCAGACTGGAACAAGCACGTCACATCCCCAACGTTTGTACTGTCTTACGTACGAATGTTACCAGTCCTGGGGTGGATTTCACAAAGCTTTACGATGCATCGTAACTCAACTTACGATGGATGACCCATCGTAAGTTGTGTTAGGCCGTATGGTTTATGTGCATTGCTCGTCATCTTGCGATTGATCGTAAGCTACGACGAGTTTGGTGAAATCAACCTCTTGGACCTTGCCTTAGATGAAATTTCTCACCGTGTTGAGAGCGGGCAGTACGCTAACTTCGGCCAGCGTGTGACTTGCTCCCTGACGGGATGTAAACGTCCTCTAAGGGAGGCGGTGGGTGTCGCTGCCAGATTTTACTTCAAGAACGAGGTCTCGGCTATATTCGGACCAGCCTGCAGCTTCAATGCCCTGAACGTAGGCGACCTGGCTTCTTCTTTTAGTATGACCATGTTGTCTTTCGGAGCAAGTGACCACAGCCTGGACGACAAAGCGAGGTACCCGACAATCACGCAGACGACATTCAAATCCACCAAATGGTGCCCCTTCTTTTTGCATCTTTGCCGCCGCTACGGTTGGGAGACTATCGTACTCATACGAGTCGATAGACGTTTCTTTTCCCTCACTTCCAACTCCCTCGAAAATTGTCTACGTGAGGCAGAAATAAGGTCTACGATAATTCACTTTGACTGGTATGCAGACGATCCGAGACGGGCCCTGAAAGAAGCCGCTTTGCATGGTCGCAGTAAGTACCTTACCTACCAGATACCTTTACGAGTTAGGTCTATACATGGTATAAAGTACACATGAGGGTGACAACATTGGGTAAAACAAAGTAAGATCACCTTCATATCGGGCGTGTTCACTTAAGTAAATAAATGAAGCCATACTTGCCTTACTTAAAAAGTGCACTTAAGCATTTCTGCTGGTCGTATCAATTGAGGAAAATGCTCACCAGTCATAGACCGGGAAAACACGCAAAAGAAGTGAAAGAGAAAAGACTCCACGTTTGACACCCACAACACGAGCAATTTGCAGGCAATTATTATAGGGGCCTATAGGCCTAAGTGTCTACGCTCAACGGGAAATAATGAGAATGCCGATCCGTTTCCTTCATTGGAGTTTTACGTTGGAGGCACAGTGGACTGGAGAAAATGCGTTCTTATGGCTTAAGGGATTAATTGGCCCAGAAGAGACAGGTGACAAAGCATTGGAGACAAGCCTAATGTGGAGTACGTGACTGTCAACTTGTCAAGTGATTTTTTGTTTGTTTCTTGTCTGCGTCCCTCATCGATAAAAGTTCAAGCGAAATTCATGGGTGTCAACTTAAATCTTTACTTTGACTTTTTTCAAGACCAGAGAGTGCAGTCAACAATAAAGGTCAATTTAACACACTGCCCCTGAGAAAGGCCCTGCTGCTATCTAACCGTCACACCGTCTAATCATTTCCTTGGTCACCGTAGTAATGCTGTCCGTCTAAGCCGTGAGAAAATGTGGATGAATGTCGTCGGACTATTCAACCACATGGTCTCGACATCCAGGAGGGAAATGACTAACACCATGCAGCTTTCTGTTAATCCTTTGTGTTCACTCCTCCACACTTCTCTCTTTGATCTTTCCCCCTCTTCTCACTAATCCCTACCCTACTCCTGCCCTTCTCTTTGATCTTCCCCCCTCCTCTCACTAATCCCTACCCTACTCCTTGCTCTTCCCTTTGATATCTCCCTACCAGCTTCACTCTTTGTCCTTTGTTTCTCATCCGTGTCCTATTCACTCTCTCCCCCTTCCTTCGTGTACATGTATCTGTTTTGTCCTGTTTTGCCTTTGAGAAAGGTCCTGCTAGGATCGAAACGTCAGGCCCACTAAATTTTAAGATTTACATTTTGGTAATTTTAGTCAGTAAGCAGTTTGCAACATTTTTGTATATCACCAATACTAATATCGATTGTTCTGTCAGATTTATCAGGTGTGGGTATCCCTTCGCCTTTCTCTCCCATACGTCTATCGCATGGCCCTCGGTAAAATCTCGTATCGTGCCGAACACGGACGGTACCCACAACTTCACACTGTGTATTATCTCCTTGCTGACGGGTCATGTGGCCCGTATCATACAATGATTGATTACACGGGCGTTGCTGCCAGGAATTACTGTGAAAGTAATTGACCGCCCTTGTTGGATTCGACATGCAGCAGCAGTGCACTACCCATTAGCCACTTGGCTACGTCACTTAGACTCCCCGTGCTGTTTGCTACTGCAAGCAACCAGAGGTTTGACGGCAAAGCCTCTTATATCCCACCACTGCAGACATTTTTAAAGTCCACAAAATGTTGCCCCTTTTGTTGGGCTGGTAGCGGTCGATACAATACAATAATGCCGTCGTCGTAGTGAGCACAGTTTTGGGTTTCTGAAGACTTCCTCCCAACTAAGGCAGAGATCATCTGCCTTCTTAAAGCAGAAATAACGTCCACGGTCATACACATTGAGTGGTACTTAGACGACTTCAGGAGTGTTCTCAAAGACGCCGCTATGCACGTTCGCATTAAATACCATCATCTACATTATCTACATTTTGAGTTATGAATTTCCCGAGGAATAAACATTCGATTATTTATCGATAAGCACAACAGTCGGAAACCACTAATGTTCTCGCCAATCATTTGACTAGAGATCTAATTTTTGTAGCATTCTCAATTACATGTACTCTATACATATTGTATAATAGGTTCTGGCAAAGTTCTGCCGCTGCTTATTGTAGAATTCTAAACTCCACCACAATTGAACTTCGAATTTGCATACGGTATCTTTATTTCGGACCCGGGTTAATGGGCTTTCATATCCGACGTGATCCTTCACAGGAAAAATAACTTAGTAGTTGATTGGTGGTCTGCTTTAATCCTAGGAAGATCGTCTTAGCGTCCAGGCCATCCTTTCAGGGCAAACCTCAACTTCCGTTTAGTTTACGTGAAGCTAGTAGCCTAAATCTATTCCATATATTGGTCAAGCTCTTACAGGGGTTCTTGTATTTCATTGGGGAATGCCTTTTAGCATAAGTTGGAAGAGCGTCAAGGAAGATATCACGAACAGCTTATACAATAGACCGCGCCCCTTGTACTTCGTAATTCTCAGTTGTTTTTCTTATTGAGATAGGCCTATGCAAGGTCCCGTTTATCACGCACGTTTGCGCAAAGTATACATTGATGATAATTGTTGGCAAAAGAGTGAACTTCTCTCTATTTGCGTCGCGCAGTATATAGGCATGGCTGCGTGGGATCCTGAGGAGTGTCCTTAGCGTCGCCAAAGCGATATAACGAAGTATCTTGGCTAATAACGTACTGTGAGTAGGTGTTACAGTGTACAGTAATGGAGAGTGTAGCAAACGCCAGAAGCCTTCTCTTGATGGCCGTAGTCACCTGTACAGCTGCAAAGTCGATACACATTGCCATATTTTGGGCAGACTGGGACCGAACGTCAAACCAAGCGCCGTTCATGTTGACCCAACCTCGTCTATCGCCTGCTGTTGACATGGCCCTCGGTGAAATCTCGCATCGTGTCGAAAGCGGGCAGTACGCCAACTTTACCCTGCGTATAACTTACTCCCTAACGGGATGCACAAGGCCCATGATAGATGCCGTGGGTGTCGCTGCCAGACTTTACTTTGAAGACAATGTATCGGTCATATTCGGACCGGCCTGTAGCGGCAGTGCCCTGGTCGTGGGCGACTTAGCTGCTACACTTAATCTACCTATGATATCTTTCGCCGCAAACGACCACAATCTTGACGACAAAGCAAGGTATGCCACTCTTACTCAGACATCTTTCAAGTCCACCAAATGGTGTCCCTTCTTTCTGGATCTTTGTCGTCGCTACAACTGGAAGACTGTCGTCGTAATGAAAACAGACAAAACGTTCTTCCGACTTCCATCCAGCTCACTTGAAGATTGTCTGCGTGAGGCAGAAATGAGATCCACGAACATCCATCTTGACTGGTACGAAGACGACCTCGGTCGAGCCCTGGAAGAAGCCGCTTTGTATGGCCGCAGTAAGTACCATAATTTGTGATCATGTGTGGCCATTCAACTCAAACGGGTTGTAAATAGTTGGAGTTCGATCAGCTTAATTCTGTACGGGACGAAGAGAAAACACGTGTGCGTTTAGCTTTATCTTCAGAGCATTTAAGTAAACATTAAATAAAGATCAATTCTCAAATTTTAATAATCTTTATTGAGAGCAATATTTTCATCTGAGGATAATTAGATTGTTTGTGAAGCATTGTTAACGTCATAAAATAATTAGCAAATAAACAGCAATAGTTCGCTTTAAAGGTTCCAGGGGAACACTTGCTAATGCGTAAACTAACATACCAGAAAACAATGTCTGGATATCCAAAACTGTTCTGATGTCAACTATTGGGCACTTCAGTATACAGGATATTTTGTGCTGTTCAACAACAACATATTTGCAACGAAAAGATGATTAAATGATGATCGTTTGGTTTCAATTAAGTTGCAACCATTATCGGGTCGAGGTCTGGCGGTGTACTAAGGCTAATTCTGTCCACGCCTAATGTGTCCTGGGGGACGGAATTACCTGGATTAAAGTGTCCCCGGCCTGATCATTCTGTCCCCTCTGAGTTCACGCTGTCCATTCCATGTAACTGTAGCTCAAGGGATTCTATCTATCTCATTTCATTGAACAGATATGTTGAATTTTGTTCTCTAATCAAACCAAAAGATTCAAGGATTCTAAATCATCTGTCGATAATCATTCAAATTAATGGAATATCATCATGCACAAACAATCACAAAGGCCTTATTCCAAGGAAAACGTATATCTAAAGTATGATATAGCCGCAACTTAGTCGCCAGACTATTCTTTTGTGTATGTAAACATATTTCAATCAGTGCATTAGAAAAATAACAGAAAAATCCGTCATAAAATTGGAACACACCAAAATAATGAAAATTAAGGCCGCCGCACACGAGAGCTATCTGCTGAGCCAAAATTATCTCGAGGTCGTTAGCTCAGCACGTAGCTCACCCTGTGCGCTGGACTTTTAGTGAGATTTCTGCCTCAAGAGGCCGTGAGACCAATATCTATCCTGTTTGATTTTTTCGCCTCTCGTAAATGAAAACTCATCGTGTGCGGTGACTTGCTCTACGTGCTGAGCAAAAAATAACAACTGGCTAATAAAAGCGCACGCTCTGTTCACGTGATGGCTTCCAAAAAATATATTTTTTGCTCAGCAGATAGCTCTCTTGTGCGGCGGTCCCCTTGCATCCCTGGCCCCTTACCACCAGTCCCGGCTTACATATCAACAAAAATGCTGCAGAAACGCCAACGCAAATCGCGATCTCTCTTCTGATTATGTCCTTCAGAGAAAATCTCTTTGCTTTCTTATCGCATGACTACGGCACCAGTTAAACAATGCAATTAAACACGATGACGGACGAAGATAACACAATTTCCAGTGACTTTATTCCAATTCATTCATACATATTCAAGAATATCGAGTCTCCTCATGGCTTGCTGAATGGTTCACTTCATTACACCAGCTATGGAGACAGTTATGTGGGCTCGTAGGAGTAGCACACACGAACATACACCACCAACAAAATCTATGCATACAGTTAGGCTATCTATCCCTGCGAATTAAAGGAAAGAAAATATAGAATTAACAAGAAAATACCAAAAATATAATAAATTAATGATTATGGCATCAATTGTGCCATACAGTATCAACTCTCTGACACATCTACCAGCTGGGTTGATTTTGAATTGGATTACGGTGCATTCTGCTTGGTCGTGATGTCCTGGCATTAGGCTTGAACTTTTCAACATGTTTTTCCATTTTCCACAACATTTGTATTGTCAATCCTGAATAGTGATAATTGCTGCAAACAATTCAATCTTAGCGCACCGGGGTCACTGTCCTTTACAGTGTCATGATAAGCCTGGCTGAAAAGTTGGCACTTTAGACCTGTAGGATGATGAGCAAGACATTAAAGTATGTATAATTAGACAGTCCCTTGAATTTAAATTCCAACATACGTATATTCAAATGTATAACAGTGACTTGTTATAGAAATCTTTAGAGATAGAGGAAAATACATTTACAACATTTCTTTGGTTCTATCTAAATGTATCTATTTCATTTCATATTCTCAAATTTATTTCATTTTTGGGGGTGCATTCGACTTAGTTCTATTTTGAGTAGGGTGTAATTAAAAACGAAAAGGCAATAACAAAAATAAATCTTTTGAAGACAACATATTTTCTGGACAAACTTTATATATCATGTCTAATTTGTTTGCATATTCATTTGTGTGGGGAAGTGAGTTTGGAGGAGTAGTTGATCGGGGTCATGTTACTTTTCATTGATTAGTTTTTGTGCGAGTTGAAACATGAATACATGTACAGAAATCCCAATACATCGGGTTACACTCAGTTTTACTTGGACCGGCGAACAACGGATTTACGTGCATGGCTAACTTTCAAAACAAATATGGTATTCAAATAGAAAATACACTTTGCGTTACAACTTATGATTTATATTGCACCCTCCGTTTGAAAGTTTACCCCTTAAGTTGTAACGCAAAGTGTAGAGAAACCATTGATTATTCCATGGTTGTACTCATCAAATTACTTCGTCTTTTCGTCAAGCCACCCAGACCACCATTACCCTGGAGATTCTTTTCAAGTCCACAAAACGATGCCCATTCTTTGCTGGTCTTCGCTGGAATTAGACGAACGTCGTCTTAGCAGGCAACAGTGTGGGTTTTTTCAGATTTCCTTCCGACTAGCATGAAAATTGTCTGCGTGAAACAGAAATGAAGTTGACGGTCATGTATATTGCGCGGTGCTAAGACGACTCCACTGCAGGGTGCCCTGAAATAAGCCACAATGCACGACCGGAGTAAATACTCCCATCATTGCTGATTATAGATCTAATTGTTGTAGCCTTCACAATTACTCTTACATATTGTATAATAGTTTCTGACAAAGTTCTGCCACTGCTGATTGTAGAATTCTAAACTCCACACGGGTTAACGGGCTTTCATATCCGACGTGATACTTCACAGGAAAAATAACTTAGTAGTTGATTTAGGATCTGCTTTAATCCTAGGAAGATCGTCTTAGCTTCAAGGCCATCCTTTCAGGGCAAAACTCAACTTCCATTTTGTTGACGTGAAGCTAGTAGCCTAAATCTATCCAATATATTGGGCAAGCACATACAGGGGTTATTGTATTTATTTGGGAATACCTTTTAGCATAAGTGGGAAGGTAGCCAAAGAATATATCACGAAGAGTTATACAATAGACCGCGCCCATTGTAATTCGTAATTTCAGTTGTTTTTCTTATTGAGATATACAAAGTCCAGTTTTTCACGCACGTTTGCTCAAATATACTTACGAAGATGATCATTTTCGACAAAAGAGTGTACCTGTCTATTTGCGTCGCGCAGTATATAGGCATGGCTACGTGGAATCCTGAGGAGTGTCATTAGTGTCGCCAAAGCGAAGTAACGTACACATGTAGCATCTTGGCTAATAACGTATTATAATGTGTGTATAGGTGTTTGGTTCTTACAATAGTGTACAGTTATTGAGATGATGGCAAACGTCAGAAGCCTTCTCTTGTTGGCCGTAGTCACATGTACAGCTGCACAGTCGATACACATCGCCATATTTTGGGCAGACTGGGACAGAACGTCAAACCAAGTGCCGTCTATGTTGTCCCAACCTCGTCTATCGCCTGCTGTTGACATGGCCCTCGGTGAAATCTCGCATCGTGTCGAAAGCGGGCAGTACGCCAACTTTACCCTGCGTATAACTTACTCCCTAACGGGATGCTCAAGGCCCATGAAAGATGCCATGGGTGTCGCTGCCAGACTTTACTTTGAAGACAATGTATCGGTCATATTCGGACCGGCCTGTAGCACCAGTGCCCTGGTCGTGGGCGACTTAGCTGCTACACTTAATCTACCTATGATATCTTTCATTGCAAACGACCACAATCTTGACGACAAAGCAAGGTATGCCACTCTTACTCAGACATCTTTCAAGTCCACCAAATGGTGTCCCTTCTTTCTGGATCTTTGTCGTCGCTACAACTGGAAGACTGTCGTCGTAATGAAAACAGACAAAACGTTCTTCCGACTTCCTACAAGCTCACTTGAAGATTGTCTGCGTGAGGCAGAAATGAGATCCACGAACATCCATCTTGACTGGTACGAGGACGACCTCGGTCGAGCCCTGGAAGAAGCCGCTTTGTATGGCCGCAGTAAGTACCATAATTTGTGTTCATTCATGACCAATCTACATTCGTATTAAAAATGTAAACGTCAAGGTATATTATATAACGGGAACTTCCTCAGAGAGACGAAATGGTGGAAACATTGATGATACCCTGAGTTATTAGAGTAGAGATATCTGGTTTTGTGTACCAGCGCGTTAAACACTTGATCTATCTAGCCCTTAAAGGAAATGCAACCCAAAATATGAAGTTTGCCTGTCTGATCGGGTGTTAAAAACATCATACAATTACCTATGAGCCACTCACGTACGATTTTCATAAAGATATAAAATTCCGTGGAATTCTAGAGCCTCCAGTGATCGAATTTGCGTTCCTGTACGACGCCACCCTGTATCACGCACGATTGGGTGTGACGTTTTTGCGGAGAAGAAGGCAACCGCATATTAATTTTCACAAAGTCATATATAAATTGTATACGAAAAAATATTATAAACATACTAGTATTTTTTAAATTGGTTCATATTTAACAATAAAGAAATGAAACTGATTCCTGCAGTCTTTACCGAGGAGGATCTCACACGCACGTTCTGCCTAGTCTTTCGCGCAGACCTCCCAACGCGACGCCGCCCCAGCTCTATATTCTTGTTGCAGCAAAAAATACGGCACGATATACAAAGCACATGTACACATGTATCTACACGTGTGATCAAGTTCCAGATGAGTGGTCTGCGCGAAAGACTAGGCAGAACGTGCGTGAGAGAATAAGTAAACGTTCACGCAGGGACCGAAACGATAACAATTCTGAAATTCGTGAAGCTGTCAATTCGCGTGTCGCCACCGCTGGTCGATGTGGAATAAAGAAAAGAAACTGCATGTTCTTAAATATCCTTTCTCGGCTTCGAGCCGGTGAGTTTGGCCCGCAAGTGCTCCTCCCAATCCTCCTCAGTGAAGTGATCGCTACAGTACAAATCACATTCACATCATTTCGATTGTATTGCCTATTGAGTATTGATAGCTGATTTTAAGAAATTTCTCCACTTTGATGGTCGTAGCCAACTTCCTAAATAATTTAGGTATCTTGTCCTTGTTGGGAATTGCATGGAAAACGTTTTCCAGCTTTTTCCCGCTAGCATTTTTACATGCCAAAGGCCAGACAGTGAACCATATTTCAGCTCGCGATCGAGTGTACCGGTATACAAACTGCACGCAGAGGGGCACCTCATCCGGTAGTTCTCCGCAAAAACGTCACACCCCCCGCAATCGGCGGCGGCACCTTCGAAAAGATGGCTGCGTATACTGTCACGCAAATTCGACCACTGGAGGCTCGAAACTTCCATGACTTTTCTCTCTTTAAAAATAATCTTACGTGATCGGTCCATAGGTAATTGTAGGTTGATTTGAACATCCAATCAGATAAGCAAACTTTGTATTTTGGGTTGCATTCTCCTTTAAATGGTGGCCTTCTCAGATAGACAGCTATCTTTGCCGGGGTGGGGGGCGCCAGTCAGAAGCATTCAACCATGAACTGCCATAATCTCCAAGGATCACGCACCCGTTTTCGTTCTAGTGCAACAACCGACTGGCAGAACGGGATTCACACAAAGTGGATGCGGCTTTCAATGAAACCAAATACAGCAAACAATGACTGGGATCTCTTGAAGAAATTGAGAATTGTCTTTGTCTTTTTTATGTCATGTCAAACCATTGCATGCAGTAATTCTGAACCATGCCTTGAGCTAGGCCTTTTTCAATCGCAAGCAGCTCTCCGGATTGCTACTCGCTCGTCAGCAAAGAAGCATTTTTTTCAAAGCAGGTCAGAACCTACTCTAGATGGAAACCATTAGATTCGCATTTCAGGCAGGTGAAAGCCGTTCATCGGAGCACGTAAAAGAGAGTCGTTAAGCGTCAACACGAACGACGCTTGGTTTTGTTTTGGCCATATGGTGCATCTCCTTGCTCTTTGTTTCAAACATCGAGAGTTACTCGATTAAATTGTAACCTTTTATTTGTTTTGTAGATATTCGTGATCCTCAATATATAAAATGCACATGACTTTTCGGGACAATGTGGGAGTAATATGAAAATCCTAAATCCAAAATTTCTTGGGCCAACAGGGCAAAATTGGAGCCATTTTCATAATAATTGTGGGTTCCCGGATTTCGAAAATGTAATGCTTTGTCATAACAGTATGAATTTGGATATTTCACATACTCGCGTACGTCTCATCCTGGTATCATTGATGGATTCATGATATAAATGTAATGGAAACTAAACGAAGGGCAGGAGCACATCGGCCCAAGCCACAAAATGCAGCACACCGTGCACTCAAGCTACAATAAGCCCAACCTTCAAAGACCACACCGAACACCACACTACCCCACACCACAACAAGCTTCATCTAAACACATCGCACACTCAGCCAAACAACGCAACGGCATAGAAAACACCGCAACAAAGTACACCACAGATTAGACCACGCGACACAAAACCACTTGACACAAGACCATACAAACTCAATCCACACCAATCCACAATGCATTACATTGCACGGTACCAATCGTTTATGCAAAACAATACCACCCTACTGAAGTTCAACACACCGAATCAGGCTACCATAACACGCACGACGTCTAAGGGGAATGTCATACCAAACCACAAAAACATTAAACCACACCATGACATCGCGGAGTATTGGATTCAGCAGTCCATGTGATATGCAGACGCTAGGAAAACACTTTCAACGCTACCTGTCAATTTCTGTGGCGACCTGCTGACTGGCAAAACCTTTCAATGAAAACAGCTCGCCTCTATCATTCTCTTTATAAACGTTAGGACACGGGAGGATGGGTTAGAGGGCTGAAAAACAAACACACAAGACACAGAAAGCGTCTTGCTCATTGTCACCGTCAGATGAATATTACGGTGGACTGCCCCAGATTTGGTAATGGAATGTGATGCCTTTGGTCACGTTGTAGACTTCCACTGCTCATCAGTCGTATGTATGTGCTGGTTGTTAAAAACGTCACTAAGATGTGGGGGCTAATGTGCCTGCCTGCGTGCGTGATTGGTGCCTGCCAACTTCATACTATCGCATATCTGAGGGCCTGTATCTGTATCTAGGATGTGTCTTGCTTAGACGGAATACGGCTTGGTATATTGATGTACTTGTACAATGATGTAATGCACGTACTTGCTTCTGTTCGCGGCCTTGCGTTGCACAATCGCAATAACCATACACATTGCTATGTTTTTTCTTCCCTATTCATAATAAACAATACTCTAATTATCCTTAAATGTGTCCATCACCAGCTTTGAAATTTATCTTATAGACGAAATCTAGCGTCATGTTGAGAACGGACAACACGCAAACTTTAGCCTGCATGTGACTTACTCCCTAACAAGATGTGCATGTCCCATGAAATATGTGTAGTTTAGTTCCAGAATTCAGTTCAGCAAGTTTGGGCGCAAATGACGATTCCTCTCTTTATGAACGGTCTGTATATTAAGCATTTTGACCATGGATATCATCTTCTACTGTATACGCTTTGCCCTTGTGCCTTTCATGAGTTGGCCCTTTGCATCGTCACTGTATATTGCTGCCTTTTTGTCAAATAGTACCGTCAATGACAGGCCGTCCATTTATTCGTATGTGCGTCTAACGCCAGCATTCAACATGGCATTGGATGCAATCTCGCATCGTGTTGAGAGCGGTCTGTACGCCAACTTTAGCCTGCATGTAACGTACTCATGGACAGGATGCACACGTCCCATGAGAGATGCCGTGGGTGTCGCTGCCAGACTTTACTTTGAGAACAACGTGGCGGCCCTATTCGGACCGACGTGTAGCAGCAGCGCCCTGGTTGTGGGCCACTTAGCTGCTACGCTGAATCTCACCATGATGTCTTTCGGCGCAACCGACCACCAACTAGACGACAAAACGAGATATGCTACACTGACTCAGACAACCTTCAAGTCCACCGGCTGGTGTCCCATAATTCAGACCCTTTGCTCTCGCTACAACTGGAAGACCATCGTCCTGGTGAGGGTGGGCACTGGCTTCTTTAGCGTCCCTTCTAACTACCTCGAAGATTGTCTACGGGATGCAGAGATAAGGTCCACGATCGTGCACCTTGACTGGTACCCTGACGACCCCGGGCGTGCCCTGGAAGAAGCCACCTTGCATGGTCGCAGTAAGTAGCTCAATAGTTTGCATTGTATAGAACTCGTTTAAAGCCAAAATGAGGAGACAAACGGAGATGTATCTAGAATGAAGGTATAGGTACATATTCACTCTACACACCCTTGATTTTTATGGTGAAATAATTATAGCCCCCTCCCCATTTCCGCCATTATTATCAAGCTGTAAACAACTCGCATTTTGTCCACGGTGACGGTTTTTTGTGGAGAAGATTCAGAAAATAAAATTGAAATTCAGAACAGAAATTTAAAAAAAAAATGCTTTACTGAAAATAAGGGATCTAAATCGAGTGACAGGCTTCTGTAAAAAGAAACATGCCTGTCTTTAGGTTGAATCTAATCTTCCCCTAGCCCTGGACGCCATTTTGTTTGCTTGTTTTTGCCGGCCTTGGGGGAAATGGAGACCCAAACATGGACGAGTTACAAGGAAAGGAAAAAAGAGGAAAAGCACATTATTTTTTTATTTTCAAAGAAGACCGTCTATTGAATTAGAAGCTATATGTTTGTGTGGCTGTGCTGAGTTATAATGGTCGAAACATCATTACACATTGTTGCGTTCGTGCCCAATAGGGCTGCCCATATCCATATCTCTATGTGCATTCTTTGGTACGTATCTCATGGTAGATACAGTGGGTGTCCCTGCCAGACATTGATAATAGTGTAGCGGTCATAATTTATTCGGACCGTCTTGTAGCAGCAGTGCCCCGGTCGTGGGCAACGTAGCTGCTACGCTTAAAGAGCAACTTAAACGGTTTAAAACCCAAAAATGAGATTTGGGTATTTCTTGACAGATTAATCAATAACGAACCCTAACATAATGGAATTATGGGACGAAAATGACAGCAGGATAAATAACAGACATTTTCTTTCAACCCCGAGTCAGCCTAATTATTCACGCTGCATTTATCGCTCAAGGGCCCACTTCAACTCTCATGAATTTGAGAAATAATAAAAGTTGTACCCTGTGTAATTAGGCCAGTCAGATCCTATATTTATAATGAATTGTTCCTCGGTATTTTTCAAGTTTAATAACACTAATCTTTCAAAAATGATAACTCGCAGATACACAGGAAACACCTCAAAAATGACACGAAAAAAATGACGACGATGACAGAGGTCGGATGATAATGAATGTAATTTCTTGGATCAATATTCCCCGATCTACCACGTATACACGGCCTTGTCGACGGTATTTACGAATAAAGATCAAGGTTCAGCTGGCCGGAGTGAGTGATAAGTGGGATGTAATGAGCACTGACTTATTTTAGATTATAAAAAAATCCCAAAACTACAGCTTATGAGGACTGAGGCTCGTTTCTCAAAGGCTAGCCTGCAATGGCATCTGCGCCATTGCCGCCGCCGCCGAGGTGTACGGGTAGTCACAGTCGCCGCGGTACGATCATGAGACGTACTTCCGTGTCATTGGCTTGACTGGAAGCGCGAACACAGGATAACTCCGAGCTGGAACTTGGAGTTGATCATAGAGCTTTAAGGGAAGGAACATCACTAGGATTTATCCTCAACCTTCTCCTGAATCCAAGTTTCTTCACAATAGGCTTCTGGACTCACCAACGGGATCTTTTGCGAAATACTTTTGGCAGATAGTGACCAACATCTTCCGATTTACTCTTTATTTTTTATCTTCGCCACCCTCGGTTAGTCTGATCAAAGACAAATCTGGATTGGTACCACACTTGACCACAACTATATCCCGATTTAGCATTAAATATGTTCATTGGTACATTACAATCCCTGATCAAACATAATTTTTGTGTTTCAGGCTTATTACACGCGTTTATGTTAGTAGTTATTGAGGGCGCTGTTCTTTACGTCACGGGGTGAACGCAGATATTTGTTTTCTCCACGCGAAGGCCGTATACACTCACATAGTCGGATAATTTCCCTGACGTGTTCAGTAGGTAATGCACCTTTTTTTTTGAGCGCGGCACCAGTCTTTTTCTCAAAAAGAAACTGTGACAAATTTGGTGATCGAGACGTCTTTCCAAGAGACAAAAAAGAATAATACAAAATAATACGGCGCAGGCTTCAGCCGAAGTAGAGAAAGACGAGCGAAGCTATAGCCACATCCCTCTGCATCCGGTCTACGACGCCATGTTTTGAACTGTCGGGCCACGTCCCCCAAGCACAAAGGAGCAGGCAGAGGTTCAGGGACTTCAGGTGGGGATGAAGTGGGGTGGCTTTATTACATAGTTGTAGTTGTACCCTCAAAAACTCCCTATTCAATTGATACAAATAGCAGATTATCCAATGCTTACTACTTAAAGTCGGTTACGATATCAATCAAGAGAACCGACAGTTGTATAATTATAACGATAGCCTACACAGATAAACCAGGTTACATAACCCCTGGACTGCAGGGAGCAGTTAACCGCTCTCTCTCGCGGAGGCGGTCGGACTACTCAGTCTCACGCAGCTACAAATGAACGGATGCAAACGTATAATACATGTACAGTATAAAGAATTGTGATAGTGTGGAACGACATGTATTTCCGACATCACAATATGATTTTGGACCCTTTTTTCGTTGCAAATATTACCTTCCATATCAGATATTGGAGAAATGTAAGGCAGAGAATAGCCGTAATATTGGTTTTGTAAGAGGTCAAGAGATGTTTCTACTCACGTTCGGGCCCAAGGGGGGTATTTGGGGTGGGGGTTTCTTATGCGCTGGGTGGAATTGTTGTCATTCGGCTACGTCCAGATTTCTGCGTTTTATCGATACTCCCCAAAACAAACCGATTATTGAGTATTCGACCTTGGAAAAGGCCTAAGGGGATCGCAATGATAATCGGTTTCTATTCGATACTTGTTTTCGGTGAAGGCAAATAGTGCTGCGTGAAGATGAAATTATAGGATGATGGAGCCGGCGTTGTTACGGAGGCTAAAATAAAACGCATTCAAAGATTCCCTCAGTACACAACCACCCACTGCATAATACCGTGGTATGTTTCACTTCATTAGAGAACTCAACAAATCGACAAACTAAGCTTGAAAGATGGAACGATCGACGATCAAGTTTCTTATTGTGCATGTAATGCGTTCAATTCTGGCCAGTGTTTTCATTGTGACTCCCACTCTGAAGTATTGAGGTCATTAACATACCATTAATACATAATGAGCGTTTCGTAAATCGGCGAAAAAAGTTTTGCTGAAACCCATGTTTGGGAATTTTTTTTCTACAATTAGTGGAAAACTGTGTAAGGGTTCCATGTTGATTTTGAAAGATGGTCATATCTAACTACTGTTGGAGTTGCTCTCATCTGCCCACTCCTATGATATATTTCAGAGCAAACGACCACAAACCTAGATTACCAAAAAAGGTATCCGGCACTTACTCAGACAACTTTCAAGTCCAGCAAAATGTTGTTATATTGTCTGTTTGATCAAATTCGGTTGATAGAATATCAACGTACAGTTTAGATGAATTGCATCTGTTAATGTAATTGTCTCAATACAACAATCTTTAAAAACTATGTAATTTATCAAAGAATTGTATAATTCTTTTACTCTCGCTTTTATGATTTTTAATTATTTGATTGTCGAAACGCAATTCAGATTCATCTGCGATGTTTCGTCTAATAAAATAAACCATTATAATGATATAATAATGGTGCTCCTGTTTTCTGACGTTGTCGTCGCTACGATAGGTCGACTATCATCGTAGTGAGACCAAACAACGAATCATTTGCGCTACCTTCCAACTCACTTGAAGATTGGCAAAAATAAGGTTTACGATCATTCAGCTTGACTTGTACATACACGTTCCTCGTACATACTTTGCAGTATGTAATGTACCTTTCAACTTGTTGCGTACAAGATACCGGACGTTTAGATTTAATCTTTTAAAGCTATAATATTATGTTCATAGACGACTTACTCATTTCTTAAACGACCCTAAAATCTTCATGGGACGAAAATGAAAATAGTAAACATCATATTCGTGAAATTGGCTGTCCTATGCATAACTTCGGGTGAGAGGATTTTTCTTGTTTAACCTTCATTCCCCATTTCCATTGCAAGCGTATGCCTATCCCAATAGGCCTATAAGGCCAACAATGTTTGAACAATGTTTACAGCGTAAAAAACATACCCGTTTGTGACGCACTCACTTAACGAACACAGTAATAGGTACAGAGAAAAAGGTATTGCATCGCGAAGGTACCATTACGTGATAAAGTCGGCACAGCCCCCATGGCAAATGTCTAAGCCCCAAACTCCCCGGCTACTTCGGGAAGCAAGACATAAATTTCAAAGGGGGGGAAATATATATCACAATGCATGTACAATGTAAACGTTGTTTTTGTAGGTTGTATACAGCGGTAAAGCAAATGGTGGAGAAAGGGTCCTATTCAGACCGAATGAAAGCGTTCGCTTCCTGTAGATGTAAGCCCTTTGTTGAAGAGGAATAACACCTCTAAGCTGTCGACAGTGGCTCGGGATGCCTTTTCCCAACGAGACAGATAAGCCGGCCGCTCGGCCGTCCAAGGCCGACTGCTGGGATTAAAAGCTTCATTCACAATATGATACTAGCTATTAAAGACAATGGACGCCCAGACATCTAGCAGATGGGTGCTTGGACATGGAACTGCCCCCACACATGCCCCATCCGTCTCCCTTCTGAAACTGGTCCAACCTGATCAATAATTCTTGTCATGAATGATGGTTTGGGTGTAAAAAAAAAATGAATAAACCATGGTATGCACAAATGTCACAAAATTCAAGAACTTCAGATGGCCTGATTTCTATCGATCTTAGCAGGGTAGTTCTTAAATAAACGCCTAGCGATAAAAAAAAACCTACACTTTGTCCTTGAAGGTCAACTTTTCATCTCTGCGAGGTTTTGTTTGGAGCTCTTGACTCTGTGAAGACCACAAAACTGCTTTAAACATTACTTGAGCAAACAATAGATAATAAAATTAGCCTCTTGGCCACAGGGGACAAAGAGATTAAAATATAGACTAGGCCTACGTTGGAAGGATTACTCGAATTGCGTGGATTAAACAACCACTGGCATTGTAGTTAGCCTGTTCAGTCACGTTTTCCTTTTTTTCGAAACACGCTCGCTGACAAATTAAACAAAATGACGTCTTGAGACCCTATCTGTTTGCTTCGCATTCAGTTGTTAGCGTATCTGATGTAAGTGCGTTTTCTCTAACATACACCTTGGTTAGATGGTACTGCCATGTCACTCCTTAAAACTCCATTGGCAGGCGGAAAGGCTTCAGATAGGATCTTGCCATGCTAGGATGCGTGTCTGAAACATTTGAAGCATGAACGCGTTTAGTTCCAGACTTCAAAAAGGAAAATAATAGCTCAGCTAGTTTGGGAGCACAGGGTGTTTTCTTCTTTTTGGAACTGTCTGCATTCGTAATTTGACCATGGACATCATCTTGTACTGTATAAACCTAGCAATTATGGCTTTCATGAGTTGGCCCTGTGCATCGTCACTGTATATTGCTGCCTTTTTGTCAAATAATACAGTCAATGACAAGCCGTCACTTTATTCGGATGTGCGTCTAACGCCAGCATTCAACATGGCACTGGATGAAATCTCGCTTCGTGTTGAGAGCGGTCTGTACGCCAACTTTAGCCTGCGTGTAATGTACTCTCCGACGGGATGCACACGTCCCATGAAAGATGCCGTGGGTGTCGCTGCCAGACTTTACTTTGAAGACAATGTATCGGTCATATTCGGACCGGCCTGTAGCACCAGTGCCCTGGTCGTGGGCGACTTAGCTGCTACACTTAATCTAACTATGATATCTTTCGGCGCAAACGACCACAATCTTGACGACAAAGCAAGGTATGCCACTCTTACTCAGACAACTTTCAAGTCCACCAAATGGTGTCCCTTCTTTCTGGATCTTTGCCGTCGCTACAACTGGAAGACTGTCGTCGTAATGAAAACAGACACAACGTTCTTCCGACTTCCATCCAGCTCACTTGAAGATTGTCTGCGTGACGCAGAAATGAGATCCACGAACATCCATCTTGACTGGTACGAAGACGACCTCGGTCGAGCCCTGGAAGAAGCCGCTTCGTATGGCCGCAGTAAGTACCATGATTTGTGTTCATTCATGACCAATCTACATTCGTATTAAAAGTAAACGTCAAGGTATATTATATAACGGAAAGTTCCTCAGAGAGACGAAATAGTGGAAACCATTGATGATACCCTCAGTTATTAAAGTAGAGATATCTGGTTTTGAGTACCAGCGCCCTTAACACTTGACCTATATGTAGCCCTTAAATGGTGGCCGTCTCAGATAGGTAGCTATCTTTGCCAGGGTGGGGGCGCCAGTCAGAAGCATTCAACCATGAACTGCCATATATCTCCAGGGATCACGCCCCCGTTTTCGTTCAGGTGCAAACAACCGACTGGCAGATCGGGGATCACACAAAATGGATACGGCATTTTTTTTTTCAATTTCAATGAAACCAAATACAGTAAACACTGAGTGGGATCTCTTGAACAAATTGAGAATTGTCTTTGTCTTTTTTATGACATGTCAAACCATTGCATGCAGTAATTCTTAACCATGCCTTGAGCTAGGCCTTTTTCAATCGCAAGCAGCTCTCCGGATTGCTACTCGCTCGCCAGCAATGAAACATTTATACAAAGCAGGTCAGAACCTACTCTAGATGGAAACCATTAGACTCGCATTTCAGGCAAGTTTTATATCCAAGCATGTACGTGGTTTCACGCTTACTTGAGAGTAATCATTATTTCTCTTTCTCTTCTCAAAATTGTATCTTACCACACCTTGTGATACAATCATAAATTCCCACGGTTTATACACTTTAAAATTAGTTTCCTTACTTACTAAGATACTTTAATTATTCTTATTCCACTGCTACCCTGGACATTTCTATTATACCTTCTGTCCAAAGCGGATTCGTGTCGTTTTTGTGGGGGCAAACCGCCAAAAGTCGACCCATGCTTCCTGCCTGGGTCGGCTCCCCCACTAAAACCCACGATGCCTAAACTCAGGAATGATCATACAAAGTGAAAGCAGTTTTATATCCGAGCATGTACGTAAAGGTCAGTTTTCACGGGGCAGGCGAACGATTCGCGAAGGACGCCCGCAAATGTCGACAAAATGTTCATCATTCGTATTTTAGGCTCCGAAAGTTCGACAAACGTGCACGGAGGTTCGGAAGCGTCGTCATTTGTTCGCGGGAGTCATTTTTAGTTCGTCGGGAATTTCCAAAAACATTGAAATTTCGTGCGAATGTTTCCCGTATCCCGGTAAATGCAGTGCCAAGCTTTACCAGAACTGACTTTATCTGTGCTGCTAATTGGGCAATGGCACAGTTATAGGAAGGAGACCACAACTCACACTCTCTGGAATAGCCCACTTATCCTCTCTGTGTAATCTCAGTAAGACTTCTCTCCTCTCCCTCACAAAACATTCTATTAAAACTCTACCTAACATGCACGGTTGCCTCATTTTATTCGACTTAGTGAAATCGAATGATATAAATATTGATCAAGGGCAATCGTGGCCCTTAGCATAATTCTCACTAACAATAAAGACATGGGTTCGCTGCAAAGTTTTTCCTGTGACAACTAGGGTCTGTTGACTTTCAGTATACAGTACATATTTCGAAATTTCGAAGTATAGACCCTTCTTACTGACGTCACATTGCTACTAGAAACAGCGAGATCCACCATCTTGGAGTACACTCATACGCTTTCGCTCGCACGTTTGTGTTCGTTTAACGTTTCGTTAGTCATCATGGCGAATTCGAATGCTGCACGGTCGGCTTATTACAGTTCTCTCGACATTCTCGGCTTTATTGCTGGAATAGATCCGTACACAATTAACCCGCGACAACCATTTCGTCCATCTTTTTAGCGAAAGTGTACGAGTTGCGTCACCTTCTCTTGTCCGTACAGCGGGTAAACGATAAAAAGATTTCTTATCACGATCCCCCCTGCTTCCACAGCCAAGGACAACGCAAAAGTTAATCATCTTTCAACAAAACAAGTACCTACAATCCATGGTACAACCACGGAGGAATAAAAAGAGATTCCTCCATGGCACAACTAGTAATTAATACTAGTAAAAAGCAGTATTAGTACAACTACGACAAGTTCAAAACTTGCCGCCGTGCATGTGGAGTTGTTTGTATGCACAGCTGACTTAGTAACGGCGGTGATGTGCTCATGGGTGTAATCCAAGATGGCCGATAAACAAAACCGTGACGTCATCGAAGACGGGTCTATATACGGGGTTCATAAACGCTTCCAGAAATACTTTTTTTAAACCAAAATCATTGCAATGTAATCATTTGGAACAATGTATTTATAGTAGGCAAAATAGTGATCAACGGTGATGATTTTTCATATGATGTTTCATTGTGTTTTTATTACCTTATTACACTAGTCGGGTTTGTATTATAAAGAAAAGAGATTATCTAATCATTTATATTTCTATTGTTGTTTTCCGCTTCATTATGTTGAATTAAACCGAGAATTTATGCATGGTGTTTAGCCCTTACACTCTCCAGGGACTTGTTAAGTTCCATGCCTTTAGATACCTTTTCTTCGAGATCTTCCACTATATCTTGGTGGGTTTCATAATCTTCCAGATGCTTGTAACTTGGCAGGAAATCCTTGTAATCATCGAAGACGATTCTCTTGACTGCCCAGAGGGTCTTCCTATTGGTTTTGTCTCCAGCTTCTCTCTGTCTCTCGTCAATACCCTCGCCAGTGTACTTCTTTTTTTATCATTTCACATCTCTTCGGTGGCTTCTTTGGTCTCTTCCGACCAGTCTTGTAATAGTCTTCCTCTGATTCCAGTTCCTTGTCACTCTCCTCTGAATCGCCGTCTTCAACCGTAGATTCACTACCTCAGCTGTCTGTATCCCAATCCTGCCATTTGCGTCTCTTCAATCCGTGTCGATACAAATCTACGTTAGAATCGCCAGACCCAAATTCCCCAATTTGACAATTACAGC
Source organism: Luidia sarsii (assembly GCA_949987565.1). Classification (NCBI taxonomy): domain Eukaryota; kingdom Metazoa; phylum Echinodermata; class Asteroidea; order Paxillosida; family Luidiidae; genus Luidia; species Luidia sarsii. Next base: position 10,232,358 of record OX465106.1, on the reverse strand, counting down.
ATGTGCGTTTTCTACATGTCTTCGAAGGTTGTACCGACGACAATAGCTTTTGCTGAAATGGTCACAAGCAAAGGGCTTGATCACAAAATTAGTGTTGATTTGGCTCATTGAGATTTAATCGCAAAATGGCAAGACAGATTTGAAATCGTCAAATAATTATATTCACGCTCATTCCGATTTCTCTGCTCATTTTGTTCACTGTGCTGCTCATTTTGTTCACTGCGATTAACCTTCAACGATAATGAAATGTATTGTCCACGTTCGAAATGATTAAAATGGAAATTGCTCCTCGCAATTACCAACACCTCCCAATTAATGGAAGATCCTGGCTCCATTTTTACGCTATTGATGGTCCCGTTAGAGTAAATCCAGCCTTCTGATTTGTCGATAATTCCCCCAAAAAATTGCGAAAATATCGTATAGGCTACATGTACAGTCGGGATGTACTACTCCTGCCATGTCACTCCTTAAAACTCTATTGACAGGCAGAGAGGCTTCAGATAGGATCTTGCCATGCTAGGATGCGTGTCTCAAACATTTGAAGCATGAACGTATTTAGATCCAGAATTAAAAAAATAAAATAATAGCTCAGATAGTTTGGGAGCACAGGGTGGTTTTTCTTTTGGGGAACTGTCTGCATTGGCAATTTGACCATGGACATCATCTTCTACTGTATAAGCTTTGCCCTTGTGGTTTTTATGAGTTGGCCCTTTGCATCGTCACTGTATGTTGCTGCCTTTTTGTCAAATAATACAGTCAACGGCAAACCGTCCATTTTGTCGTATGTTCGTCTAACCTCAGCTTTCGACATGGCACTGGATGAAATCTCGCATCGTGTTGAGAGCGGCTTGTACGCCAACTTTAGCCTGCGTGTAACGTACTCTCCGACGGGATGCACACTTCCCATGAAAGATGCCGTGGGTGTCGCTGCCAGACTTTACTTTGAAGACAATGTATCGGTCATATTCGGACCGGCCTGTAGCACCAGTGCCCTGGTCGTGGGCGACTTAGCTGCTACACTTAATCTACCTATGATATCTTTCGCCGCAAACGACCACAATCTTGACTACAAAGCAAGGTATGCCACTCTTACTCAGACAACTTTCAAGTCCACCAAATGGTGTCCCTTCTTTCTGGATCTTTGTCGTCGCTACAACTGGAAGACTGTCGTCGTAATGAAAACAGACAAAACGTTCTTCCGACTTCCATCCAGCTCACTTGAAGATTGTCTGCGTGAGGCAGAAATGAGATCCACGAACATCCATCTTGACTGGTACGAGGACGACCTCGGTCGAGCCCTGGAAGAAGCCGCTTTGTATGGCCGCAGTAAGTACCATCATTTGTGTTCATTCATGACCAATCTATATTCGTGTTGAAAATGTAAACGTCAAGGTATATTATATAACGGAAAATTCCTCAGAGAGACGAAATGGTGGAAACCATTAATGATACACTGTAAAATCTGTGCTCACATCATGCACATGGATGAAATATGTTGAGGCACATGGTGCACGATACATGCGCACGAGGTGATGCTCACTTTCACTCCATGTGCTTGAGGTACAGTAAATAGGGAGACATTCTTGTACATGAAGCACTTCATGTTTAGTGTTAAGGGGAATGAACACACTAATTTACTCTTGGGCTGAGATGGCGGTACAGTATTTTATTGATGTACAAGACAGTGTACATGTATATGTACAGAGCTATGCTTGAATGCCCAAGTTGAAAGGTGGAGCGCTAAGAAAAGTGATGTGGCTCGAATGAAGGTAGCAGGAGAAGTGAGAAATAGTCTTAGGAGAAAGAATTGGTAGATTGAGAAACAAACAAGTCAGGGTAGCTTTCTAAGAAAAAAATGATGACTCATAGTCAGGAGTGCAACACTGGACAGAGCACTGACCACTCAGGGTCATTGGTCAGCCTCACTGGTGTAAAACAATGTGTGCAAGTAATTGCTTGAGGCTGTACAGTGTAAGTGTAGGTCCAGGAAGTAGTGAGTAACAACAATTCTATGAAATGGTGGACATGTGGCAAAACAATTACACGGTGTCTTATGTGGAAATAAGGATATACAGTATTGATCAGCAAATTGAAAAAAGTAACAGAGGAAAATGCATATAAGGAAATATAATCAATGTCTGTAATGAAACGCTACAGGAGCCCCCTTCCAGTGAGTGTGTGGCTAGTAGCGAACGAATGTGACATAGCGTTTAGGCCAATGCACGCTGCGACCAGAACGGGTGGTGCGGGCAGATGGCACAGCAGTGGGTTGTGCTGTGTCGGTATTGTCCGCAATGGTGTCTGTATGGTCGGGTGGGCGCGGTGCATTGGGATTAGAACTAGTGTCCTGAGTGTGATCCATGGTGGCGCTTTTTAGTCAATCAATGCTCACAGTATCGGTGCGAGTGTGCATGTCAAGCACGAAATGCTTGGTGGTACGACTGAGCACTTTGAAGGGTCCATCGTAGGGCGGTTGTAAGGGTTTGCGTACCGAGTCACGTCGAACAAAAACATGTGTGCATGTCTGGAGGTCCTTGGGAACATGCACAGTGGGACGTTGCTGTGTGCGAGGTGTCGGCGGCTGAAGATTGTGCATTGTGTTCCTGAGGCGATGGACATAGTTCGTGGGGTCCAAACTAGTGGTATTGGTTGTGTCAAAGAATTCTCCTGGTAAACGGAGGGTTATGCCGTATACGCGTTCGGCGACACTGTGGCCGAAATCGGACTTGACCGCTGTCCGTATTCCGAGAAGAACAAGTGGTAAAGTCTCTGTCCATTTGTGCGCGTCCACTTGGGCCCGTAGCCGATGCCTTTAGTTGTCTGTGAAAACGTTCCACAAGGCCATTTGCGATTGGGTGGTAGGCGGTGGTGCGAACGCGTTTTGTTCCAAGGAGGTTTGTCAGAGCGAGAAAAAGTGCAGATTCAAACTGACCCCCTCGATCGGTGGTGATGGTAGATGGAACGCCAAAGGAAGCGACCCATCTGGTCACAAACGCACGTGCGACTGTCTCAGCTGTGATGTTGGGCAGTGGTATTGCTTCCGGCCAACGTGTGAAACGATCAATGCAAGTTAATATGTAGCTGCATCCATCGGATGGAGGCAATGGGCCCACAAGATCAATGTGGACATGATCAAATCTTGCGCTTGGGGCCTGAAATTGGGACGGGGGTGCAAAGGTGTGACGATGAACCTTTGCTCGCTGACATTGTATGCAAGATCGTGCCCATGTTCTAACATCACGGTTCATACCTGGCCAAACGTAGCGTTCTGTAATGAGACGTTGGGTGGTGCGAATCCCTGGGTGTGACAAGGAATGCAGCGAGTCGAACACTGCGCGGCGTAGGTCTGCAGGAACAAATGGGCGTGGGTTGCCAGTTGAAATGTCGCAGGTTAATGTTGTATCGCATGCTGGCAGGGAAACATCCCTGAAGGTGAGCGAAGTTGAAGAATTGCGAAGTTGCGTGAGTTCATCATTGGCAAGCTGTAACTCTGCCATCTTGCAAAAATCAACCGGTGCAGACTGCTCTGGGTGAAGGGCATTGAGTTCGATACGCGAAAGGGCATCGGCTGCGAAGTTCTCTTTACCTTTTACGTGCCGGATGTCGCAGGTAAACTGAGAAATGAAATCGAGATGGCGAATTTCTCGTGGGGAATGTCTGTCGGCCGATGACGAGAGCGCGTAGGTGAGGGGTTTGTGATCCGTGAGGACGTAGAATTCACGACCCTCAAGTAAGTGACGGAAATGGCGAACAGTGAGGTACACTGCTAAAAGTTCACGTCCAGAGGTGCTGTAGCGAGTTTCAGCGAATTGCAGCTTTTTGGAGAAGAACGAGATTGGCTGCCATGCGTCGTTTACCCATTGTTGAAGCACAGCTCCTACGGCAACATCCGAAGCGTCCGTCATGACGCAAAGAGGAGCGTCTGGCTTGGGATGTGCAAGGAGGGTAGCGTTTGCGAGGGCAATTTTGACCTGTTGAAATGAAGCTGTGGCTTGGTCATTCCATGCGAGTGGAGCTGATTTCTTTCCCGCGTTAGTCAACAGGTCTGTGAGCGGATGCAGGACGTGTTAGCACCGTGGGATAAAACGGCGGTAGAAATTGACAAGTCCGAGGAATTATCTGAGCTTTGTCTGAGTTGTTGGCTGGGGAAAGTTGTGGATAGCACTGACCTTATCTGCAAGTGGTTTAACACCATGACAGTCAACGTGATGTCCAAGGAACTCGAGTGAATTCACACCGAATTGACTTTTCGCTGGGTTGATGACGACCCCATATTGGTCGAGGCGGGTGAGCAGCAAGTGAAGATGTTGTGCATGTTGGTCAGCATCGGCAGTGGCAATGAGAAGGTCGTCAATGTACGCATAACAAAAGTCAAGTCCGCGGGTGACTTCGTCGATAAAGCGTTGGAACGTTTGGGCGGCGTTGCGCAATCCAAATGGCATTCGAACAAATTCAAACAGTCCGAAGGGTGTAGTGATTGCAGTTTTAGCGATGTCATCCGGTGCCATGGGTATTTGGTGATACGCACGAACAAGATCAATTTTCGAGAAAACTGTTGCTCCGTGGAGTGATGCAGTGAAATCTTGGATGTGCGGCACTGGGTAGCGGTCAGGCACCGTGGCTGTATTCAGCGCCCGGTAGTCTCCACATGGTCGCCAATCTCCCGGTTGTTTCTTGGGGACCATGTGAAGTGGAGATGACCAGTTACTGTCCGAAGGACGGATGATGCCGAGTTCCAGCATGTGTTGGAACTCATCCTTTGCGGCCTTAAGACGGTCGGGGGCAAGTCGACGTGGTCGTGCAGCAGCTGGTGGGCCAGTCGTGACAATGTGGTGAGTCACATTGTGCTTGACCGGTGTGTCACGAAAGGAGGGACGTGCGATGTCGGGGAAATCCTTTAAAATGTCCGCAAAGCGTGATAGAGTTGGTGCTGCGAGGACAGGACTGATTGCTGGGGCGCTCGAGGCTTTACCGTTGACGCTCAAGTTGGTAGTGGCGTCGATGAGCCTGCGATTGCGAACGTCGACCAGAAAATTGAAATGTCGGAGGAAATTCGCGCCAATGATCGCATGGTGAACCTCCGCAACAATAAACACCCAGCGGCATGGTCGCCGGAGACCAATGTCCAATGTCAAAGATCTCTCAGCGTAAGTAGCAATCGGGGAAGCGTTTGCTGCTTGGAGATCTTGTCCATGTAGACGGTTGGTGCGCTCGTGAGTTGAAGGAGGGATGACGCTCACCTCCTGTGTCCACGAGGAATTGGTGTTTAGTGTGGCGGTCGGTTACGTAGAAAAGGCGACTGGGTGAGGCGTGACCGGCAAGGCTTGTCGCCCCTAGTTGCCGGCTTGGCCGTTTCCCTGGCTCTGGACGGCACCTGCAGTGTGGGAGCATGGCTGCTGGCATCTGCGAGCATTGGTACCATACTTCCAATGGTACCAGCACTCCTTCTGCTCATCGCGGGATGGGGTCTGGTCGCGGCGATGACGGTCGCGAGACTGACTGCGACCGCTGCTCCTGTGTCGTGGCTGGGCGGACAGGGCTGACATATGTGCTGTCAACTTGTGCACAGCATCCCGGAGTTGTTGCAGCTCCGTCGGTTGAGATGTGACTGGAGCTGTGACTGCGGCGATGGGAGCAGAGGCTGGCACTGGACTTGGAGAAACTTCCAGGATGTTGTCGGCCAACTTCGCCAAATGGTCGATGTCGACCTGGTCTGCCGTCGATGCCAATATCAGTTGAATGTTAGTGGGGAGTCGCTGAAGGAAGAGCTGCCGTAGGATGGAGGGCTCGAGTGTGCAACCACCCAGTAGTTGTTGCATCTTGCGGAGGAGTTGGGAAGGTTTTCTATCGCCCAATTCCTCCGTTATCAGGAGTTGGTGCAGGCGTTTCCGCTCCGATTCTGAAGTACGCTTGACCAACTGCTCCTTCAGAGTACTATAGGGGTGAGTCGCAGGCGGAGACATGAGGATGTCCCGTACCTCCTGCGCTATACTAGGCTGAAGCGCCGCGACGACATAGGCATAGCGAGTCTCTTCGGTGGTTATACACCGTGTGGCGAACTGGGCCTCGACCTGCATGAACCAAATGGCAGGATCGCTGGGCCAATACGGTGGCAACTTAAGGCTGACTGCGGCGACTGGTGGCTGGCTTGGAGTGGAAGTGGCCATTGTGCTGAATTCGGTTGCAATAGTTCGGAGTCTGGGTCACCAATTTAGTGTTAAGGGGAATGAACACACTAATTTACTCTTGGGCCGAGATGGCGGTACAGTATTTTATTGATGTACAAGACAGTGTACATGTATATGTACAGAGCTATGCTTGAATGCCCAAGTTGAAAGGTGGAGCGCTAAGAAAAGTGATGTGGCTCGAATGAAGGTAGCAGGAGAAGTGAGAAATAGTCTTAGGAGAAATAATTGGTAGATTGAGAAACAAACAAGTCAGGGTAGCTTTCTAAGAAAAAATGATGACTCATAGTCAGGAGTGCAACACTGGACAGAGCACTGACCACTCAGGGTCATTGGTCAGCCTCACTGGTGTAAAACAATGTGTGCAAGTAATTGCTTGAGGCTGTACAGTGTAAGTGTAGGTCCAGGAAGTAGTGAGTAACAACAATTCTATGAAATGGTGGACATGTGGCAAAACAATTACACGGTGTCTTATGTGGAAATAAGGATATACAGTATTGATCAGCAAATTGAAAAAAGTAACAGAGGAAAATGCATATAAGGAAATATAATCAATGTCTGTAATGAAACGCTACACATGCACCTCATCCGACTTTTGCTCAAGTGATCACGATGCCACATGTGCTTGAGCTACTGTATTTCATGTGCATGTAGTACAGTAGGTGCCTCAAGTATTCATGATTCTGGGACAAATATGTGCCATTGCAGAAGTGCCTGAGGTGCAGTTCGTTTTTACAGTGTACCCTCAGTTATTAGAGTAGAGATATCTGGTTTTGCGTACCAGCTCCCTTAACACTTGACCTATATGTAGCCCTTAAACGGTGGCCTTCTCAGATAGGCAGCTATCTTTGCCGGGGTGGGGGCGCCAGTCAGAAGCATTCAACCATGAACTGCCATATATCTCCAGGGATCACGCCCCCGTTTTCGTTCAGGTGCAAACAACCGACTGGCAGATCGGGGATCACACAAAATGGATGCGGCTTTTTTTGTTTCAATTTCAATTAAACCAAATACAGCAAACACTGAGTGGGATCTCTTGAACAAATTGAGAATTGTCTTTGTCTTTTTTATGACATGTCAAACCATTGCATGCAGTAATTCTGAACCATGCCTTGAGCTAGGCCTTTTTTCGATCGCAAGCAGCTCTCCTGGTTGCTGCTCGCTCGTCAGCAATGAAACATTTATACAAAGCAGGTCAGAACCTACTCTAGATGGAAATCATTAGACTCGCATTTCATGCAAGTGAAAGCAGTTTTATATCCGAGCATGTACGTAAAGGTCAGTTTTCACGGGGCAGGCGAACGATTCGCGAAGGACGCCCGCAAATGTCGACAAAATGTTCATCATTCGTATTTTAGGCTCCGAAAGTTCGACAAACGTGCACGGAGGTTCGGAAGCGTCGTCATTTGTTCGCGGGAGTCATTTTTAGTTCGTCGGGAATTTCCAAAAACATTGAAATTTCTTGCGAATGTTTCCCGTATCCCGGTAAATGCAGTGCCAAGCTTTACCAGAACTGACTTTGTCTGTGCTGCTAATTGGGCGTTGGCACAGTTATAGGAAGGGGACCACAACTCACACTCTCTGGAATAGCCCACTTATCCTCTCTGTGTAATCTCAGTAAGCCTTCTCTCGTCTCCCTCACAAAACATTCTATTAAAACTCTACCTAACATGCACGGTAGCCTCATTTTATTCGACTTAGTGAAATCGAATGATATAAATATTGATCAAGGGCAATCGTGGCCCTTAGCATAATTCTCACTAACAATAAAGACATGGGTTCGCTGCAAAGTTTTTCCTGTGACAACTAGGGTCTGTTGACTTTCAGTATACAGTACATATTTCGAAATTTCGAAGTATAGACCCTTCTTACTGACGTCACATTGCTACTAGAAACAGCGAGATCCGCCATCTTGGAGTACACTCATACGCTTTCGCTCGCACGTTTGTGTTCGTTTAACGTTTCGTTAGTCATCATGGCGAATTCGAATGCTGCACGGTCGGCTTATTACAGTTCTCTCGACATTCTCGGCTTTATTGCTGGAATAGATCCGTACACAATTAACCCGCGACAACCATTTCGTCCATCTTTTTAGCGAAAGTGTACGAGTTGCGTCACCTTCTCTTGTCAGTACAGCGGGTAAACGATAAAAATATTTCTTATCACGATCCCCCCTGCTTCCACAGCCAAGGACAACGCAAAAGTTAATCATCTTTCAACAAAACAAGTACCTCCAATCCATGGTACAACCACGGAGGAATAAAAAGAGATTCCTCCATGGCACAACTAGTAATTAATACTAGTAAAAAGCAGTATTAGTACAACTACGACGAGTTCAAAACTTGCCGCCGCTGCCTTGTGGAGTTGTTTGTATGCACAGCTGACATAGTAACGGCGGTGATGTGCTCATGTGTGTAATCCAAGATGGCCGGTAAACAAAACCGTGACGTCATCGAAGACGGGTCTATATACGGGGTTCATAAACGCTTCCAGAAATACTTTTTTTAAACCAAAATCATTGCAATGTAATCATTTGGAACAATGTATTTATAGTAGGCAAAATAGTGATCAACGGTGATGATTTTTCATATGATGTTTCATTGGGTTTTTATTACCTTATTACACTAGTCGGGTTTGTATTATAAAGAAAAGAGATTATCTAATCATTTATATTTCTATTGTTGTTTTCCGCTTCATTATGTTGAATTAAACCGAAAATTTATGCATGGTGTTTAGCCCTTACACTCTCCAGGGACTTGTTAAGTTCCATGCCTTTAGATACCTTTTCTTCGAGATCTTCCACTATATCTTGGTGGGTTTCATAATCTTCCAGATGCTTGTAACTTGGCAGGAAATCCTTGTAATCATCGAAGACGATTCTCTTGACTGCCCAGAGGGTCTTCCTATTGGTTTTGTCTCCAGCTTCTCTCTGTCTCTCGTCAATACCCTCGCCAGTGTACTTCTTTTTTTATCATTTCACATCTCTTCGGTGGCTTCTTTGGTCTCTTCCGACCAGTCTTGTAATAGTCTTCCTCTGATTCCAGTTCCTTGTCACTCTCCTCTGAATCGCCGTCTTCAACCGTAGATTCACTACCTCAGCTGTCTGTATCCCAATCCTGCCATTTGCGTCTCTTCAATCCGTGTCGATACAAATCTACGTTAGAATCGCCAGACCCAAATTCCCCAATTTGACAATTACAGCATGTGCGTTTTCTACATGTCTTCGAAAGTTGTACCGACGACAATAGCTTTTGCTGAAATGGTCACAAGCAAAGGGGTTGATCACAAAATTAGTGTTGATTTGGCTCATTGAGATTTAATCGCAAAATGGCAAGACAGATTTGAAATCGTCAAATAATTACATTCACGCTCATTCCAATTTCTCTGCTCATTTTGTTTACTGTGCTGCTCATTTTGTTTACTGCGATTAACCTTCAACGATAATGAAATGGTATTGTCCAAGTTCGTAATGATTAAAATGGAAATTGCTCCTCGCAATTACCAACACCTCCCAATTAATGGAAGATCCTGGCTCCATTTTTACGCTATTGATGGTCCCGTTAGAGTAAATCCAGCCTTCTGATTTGTCGATAATTCCAAAAAAAAATTGCGAAAATATCGTATAGGCTACATGTACAGTCGGGATGTACTACTCCTGCCATGTCACTCCTTAAAACTCTATTGACAGGCAGAGAGGCTTCAGATAGGATCTTGCCATGCTAGGATGCGTGTCTCAAACATTTGAAGCATGAACGTGTTTAGATCCAGAATTCAAAAAATTTAATAATAGCTCAGCTATAGTTTGGGAGCACAGGGTGGTTTTTCTTTTTGGGAACTGTCTGCATTGGCAATTTGACCATGGACATCATCTTCTACTGTATAAGCTTTGCCCTTGTGGTTTTTATGAGTTGGACCTTTGCATCGTCACTGTATATTGCTGCCTTTTTGTCAAATAATACCGTCAACGGCAGACCCTCACTTTATTCGGATGTGCGTCTAACGCCAGCATTCGACATGGCATTGGATGAAATCTCGCATCGTGTTGAGAGCGGTCTGTACGCCAACTTTAGCCTGCGTGTAACGTACTCTCCGACGGGATGCACACGTCCCATGAAAGATGCCGTGGGTGTCGCTGCCAGACTTTACTTTGAAGACAATGTATCGGTCATATTCGGACCGGCCTGTAGCACCAGTGCCCTGGTCGTGGGCGACTTAGCTGCTACACTTAATCTACCTATGATATCTTTCGGCGCAAACGACCACAATCTTGACTACAAAGCAAGGTATGCCACTCTTACTCAGACAACTTTCAAGTCCACCAAATGGTGTCCCTTCTTTCTGGATCTTTGTCGTCGCTACAACTGGAAGACTGTCGTCGTAATGACAGCAGCTAGAACGTTTTTTCGACTTCCCTCTAACTCACTTGAAGATTGTCTGCGTGAGGCAGAAATGAGATCCACGAACATCCATCTTGACTGGTACGAGGACGACCTCGGTCGAGCCCTGGAAGAAGCCGCTTCGTATGGCCGCAGTAAGTACCATGATTTATGTTCATTCATGACCAATCTATATTCGTATTAAAAATGTAAACGTCAAGGTATATTATATAACGGAAAGTTCCACAGAGAGACGAAATGGTGGAAACCATTAATGATAACCCTCAGTTATTAGAGTAGAGATATCTGGTTTTGCGTACCAGCTCCCTTAACACTTGACCTATATGTAGCCCTTAAACGGTGGCCTTCTCAGATAGGCAGCTATCTTTGCCGGGGTGGGGGCGCCAGTCAGAAGCATTCAACCATGAACTGCCATATATCTCCAGGGATCACGCCCCCGTTTTCGTTCAGGTGCAAACAACCGACTGGCAGATCGGGGATCACACAAAATGGTTGCGGCTTTTTTTGTTTCAATTTCAATTAAACCAAATACAGCAAACCCTGAGTGGGATCTCTTGAACAAATTGAGAATTGTCTTTGTCTTTTTTATGACATGTCAAACCATTGCATGCAGTAATTCTGAACCATGCCTTGAGCTAGGCCTTTTTCAATCGCAAGCAGCTCTCCGGATTGCTACTCGCTCGCCAGCAATGAAACATTTATACAAAGCAGGTCAGAACCTACTCTAGATGGAAACCATTAGACTCGCATTTCAGGCAAGTGAAAGCAGTTTTATATCCAAGCATGTACGTGGTTTCACGCTTACTTGAGAGTAATCATTATTTCTCTTTCTCTTCTCAAAATTGTATCTTTACCACACCTTGTGATACAATCATAAATTCCCACGGTTTATACACTTTAAAATTAGTTTCCTTACTTACTAAGATACTTTAATTATTCTTATTCCACTGCTACCCTGGACATTTCTATTATACCTTCTGTCCAAAGCGGATTCGTGTCGTTTTTGTGGGGGCAAACCGCCAAAAGTCGACCCATGCTTCCTGCCTGGGTCGGCTCCCCCACTAAAACCCACGATGCCTAAACTCAGGAATGATCATACAAAGTGAAAGCAGTTTTATATCCGAGCATGTACGTAAAGGTCAGTTTTCACGGGGCAGGCGAACGATTCGCGAAGGACGCCCGCAAATGTCGACAAAATGTTCATCATTCGTATTTTAGGCTCCGAAAGTTCGACAAACGTGCACGGAGGTTCGGAAGCGTCGTCATTTGTTCGCGGGAGTCATTTTTAGTTCGTCGGGAATTTCCAAAAACATTGAAATTTCTTGCGAATGTTTCCCGTATCCCGGTAAATGCAGTGCCAAGCTTTACCAGAACTGACTTAATCTGTGCTGCTAATTGGGCGTTGGCACAGTTATAGGAAGGAGACCACAACTCACACTCTCTGGAATAGCCCACTTATCCTCTCTGTGTAATCTCAGTAAGACTTCTCTCCTCTCCCTCACAAAACATTCTATTAAAACTCTACCTAACATGCACGGTAGCCTCATTTTATTCGATTTAGTGAAATCAATTGATGAAAATATTGATCTTAGCTTAATTCTCACTTACAATAAAGACGGGTTCGCTGCAAAGTTTTTCCTGTGACAGCTAGAGTATGTTGACTTTCAGGATACCGTACACTTTTCGAAATTTCGAAGTATTTACGGCTATACTTAGGCGGTACCGGGGGAACCTCAAAAGGAATTCGAATGAGCATTGAATTAGTACAGGAAATATGGCTTACTGATTGCTTGAAGAAAGGCAGATTTTGAGAAGTACCTGGTATTGTTATCACAGCCGAGCGTTTACTCAAAGACAGAGACAAGTCCCTTTATAGCTGTCCTGCTGTAGAGTCACGACGAGGTCTCTGTCCTTGTTTGATTTGTAATTGATTGCAATTATTACAAATGTTGTGATCTATTTTGTAACGAAAAAGAGTTGGGAACCATCAATGCACCATCGAAATCATGATATTAATTCCGGCTGTACGTCATCTTAGATGAAGAAAGTGGCCTTCTTTCCCTCCCCATATCCCCGAAGATATACAGGGTCGTGACAACACGGGTTTATTTATGCTGTTACCAAAAAGGCCAAACATCGAACCCTTCCTTTTCACCGCAGTGCGCTGTTCATTATTGTTGTTGCGGTCAGGCGACCAATCAAAGTGGGCAAGCTAGTATTTCTCTTTAGCAGGTTCCTTTGTCCTATTTCCGGAGAGATCACAGCGCGTTTCCTTTGCTCGATCGGAAGAAATTTAAAATTAACTTCGAGATTTCTCACCGCACGCAGTAACCTTTGTTGTCTGAATGGTTCAACAACAAACAAAGCAATGCCATTCGCGACTACTCTCAACTCACTGGGGTAGAAATGAAAGGGTTAGGGGTGAATTGATCGTTAAATGCGGAGTTTTCCTGCATTTTCAATGAACCAACCGGCAGGGGATTTTTCCAAAATCCATTTCGGATTAAGTTTGTCCACAGTGCGGTCGTCGGCAGTTACATATAAGGCTGGAGCCACCAGGCACGGCTCTCCTGTCTACTGCACTCTAGGGACGGCTACGAAGCTGCGCACGCAAACAACGACAGATCCCGGCCGTTGCTGTACCTCACTGCTGAGCTGATGCTAGGGCTAGGATTCCAGTGAAAACCCGCTCCCGAAGGAAACTCTTCTGCCTGGACCTGACTTTCCTTGCGCAGCCTCGCACCGGTCTTGTGATCAGTATCGCGGGCCGCATTGTCACAAGTGCTGGAGGCGATATGGAGGGGAGGAAGGGCTTGTTCGGGAAGCTTCTTTGGGTGGCTACGGTTGGTTGCACGCTAGCAACAACGGTGGAAATCGCTGCGTTCTTTTCCGCCTGGAGGGGCCATCCGCTTGCACGGCCGTCCCTCTACTCGTACGCGCGCCTAACGCCCGCGTTCGACATGGCACGGAACGAAATCTCGCGCCGTGTCGAAGGCGGGCTGTACGCCAACTTTAGCCTGCACGCGACCAACTCTTTGACGGGATGCGGAGGTCCCATGCGGATGGCCGTGGGTGTCGCTGCCAGACTTTACTTTGAGAACAACGTGGCGGCCCTATTCGGACCGACGTGTAGCAGCAGCGCCCTGGTTGTGGGCCACTTAGCTGCTACGCTGAATCTCACCATGATGTCTTTCGGCGCAAACGACCACCAACTAGACGACAAAACGAGATATGCTACACTGACTCAGACAACCTTCAAGTCCACCGGCTGGTGTCCCATAATTCAGACCCTTTGCTCTCGCTACAACTGGAAGACCATCGTCCTGGTGAGGGTGGGCACTGGCTTCTTTAGCGTCCCTTCTAACTCCCTCGAAGAATGTCTACGGGATGCAGAGATAAGGTCCACGATCGTGCACCTTGACTGGTACCCTGACGACCCCGGGCGTGCCCTGGAAGAAGCCACCTTGCACGGTCGCAGTAAGTAGTACTGAGAACAAATAAATAAAAACAATCCCCAGATAAATCTTCGTTTTAAAGACAGGTTCATATTCACTCTACACACCCTTGATATATGTTTTTGCAATCTTGGCAAATGTGTCAAGTAATTTTATCAGAACAATAAGATTTCTAGCGCGCTTCAATATCGCCTTTCTGTTTTTGGTTATTTAAAGTACCGATGAAAGTCAGTCGGGTATATTCGTACTGAAAGGGTTACTGAGCGTTGAATTTAAGTATAGATTAAATGAGACCGCAGTACCATCACAACAAGTAATAAAGTTGATTCATATTTTCAAACGAGAAATATCCGTTAAGTACGGTATAGCATTATCATAGAAAAGTGTATTACAATACGTGGACTTCTCCTCCGTGTCAAGCGGAACCACTGATAAGCGTAATGTAATAAGATGTACATTTAAAATGATAAACAAAAATGTTGCAAACTGCTTACTGACTAAAATTACCATACGCAAATTTCAAAATTTTGTTTTATATTTACAGTAGGCCTACATTTATGTCAATGCTGTCATTCTATACAGTGTAACCACGCATGTACAAATTACAGGAATATACAATTGGTCATTGAGTAACATTTCATAAAATAGTATTACACATTTTGATAAATCATATTGTACATTTTGATAAATTAATTGGCAACATTTAGGTTTGAGGTTAAGTAAGAACGCTTTTGTACCCAACCTATGTGGCAGTATCACGTTATCTCCCTCTGAAGCCAGTACCAAATGCGATTGCCGGTCTGGCTGGCAAGCAACTCCGGAGGCCGAATCTTTCACTAACGTCGCCAAATCGACGTAAGCCCCTGCCCAGATCTTTTCTTTCGTGGACAAGGGGACATGGTATCCTAAACTAGTAGTAACTAAAAACATCGGAGCTGGCCGATCTGGTACGGCGACCGATCCCTGACCAAAACCATCAACGGCGGCATACTCACCTCCTGCCACAGCGGTGAGTGTCGGGGAAGCTGTGGCCGAGTGGTTGACCTCCAAAACTGGAGGTGGAGGAGCAGACGCAGAAGGTGTCGGTGCAGGGGCTGGCAGGACATCGACGACGGTGCGTGCGCGTCCTCGTCTCTTCTGGGCCGATCCCTTGCCGACTCCCTCCCCAGTAACCGAAGGGGCCGTACGCTTTTGCGAAGCTTTACGGGGTGTGGACTTCGGCATGCTGACTAATATATGGCAGTCGAACGAATGTAAACCTAGGCCTAACACGAACCGAACGGGATTTATGAACGAAGCTAATGTGACAAACGCAAATGGGTTAAGTGAAAATGGGGGTAAGAGCTCTTGGAATTCCTCCGTCGAACGTCAGAGGAACAATTTACTTTCTATGGAACGTTAGAAATTAAGCACAGAGTAAAAAAAAAAAAATTCAGGGTAGTTTGGTCAGTTTGCTGTGTGAAGGGCTGCAACGAACTAGCACCGTCCACTTGGGCTCAGCTCTTTTAAACAAGGACTCTGCCTATACATTCTGGCCAGGGGTGTCCAGTTGCATTCCAAGAACCCCCCCCCCCCCCTGGACACAGACCACATGTACACCATCTGTCAACAAGTGTCCATTTGCCTTCTTGCCACCCTGGAAGCAATTGGGGGGGGTACTCTGGCCTAGTATAAATCATTTTATCCTTTAGTGATAAAATGGATTAAGTAAGAACGCTTTTGTATCCAACCTATGTGACATAACAAAAACAACCGTACAATCAAACATAGGACAGATCTCGACAAATGGCGAACAAAACCAAATAGACAAGTGTGAGACAATACAGCATTAATAACAATTATAGAAGAAAACAAATACATACAATTTGGAATATATGAGCCAGGCAACTGAGTTGTTAGTCTTTCAACAAAGACAGATAGAGCGTAATGATTTCAGAGAATCATCTAGACCATTCCAGTACAAGATACCTTGATGAACACCATCATGCTTAGCCAGTGACGTTCTGTTAAATTGGGCGTACAAGTTTCCTCTTGCATTACTTCGGGTATTAGAGTTATATGTGTGTTAGATCCTGAAGCATCTAAAACTACAGGGGGTAAATTGTGCATCAGCTTGTAGTACATATATTTTCCCAGATTAAGTTCATACAACGGAGCGAAATAATCACGATAGCCAGCATTTCAAATGATGCGGACCACTCGTTTGTGTAGGGTGAGAAATTTGTTATATAATTATGTCAAGCAGCCCTTGGTCAAAATGAAAAAAAAAATAAGGTAATATTAGGAAATTGTGCAATGTTAATAAAATCTTACTCGGAAGATATCATCTCAGACGATACATGATACCGATATTCATCGATAAGATATTTCCATGTAAGATTATCATCAATAGTTATACCCGAAAATTGAGTACTTGTGACATGCCTTAATATCGTATTATTCAAGAAAAGTAGGACATTACAAAAAGTACAAAAAGTGACATATTGTGCATTGAGGGCATTGATCTGTTAGCTAAGATCTGTTAGCTGTTAGCTAAGAGCTATGAACTGATCTTTGTAAGTTACAAATTTAGGTTTTGAATAGCTTCATTTTCATTGTTGCGAGAATACAACAGACTCTTGTCATCATCAAATAAACATAATGGCATACAATCTGGGGTATTACATGATGTCGTTGATATGAAGAATGAATAGTAAAGAGCCCAGCATAGATCCCTGGGGTACCCCACACGTAGTGGCTCGTTTAGTAGATTACAGAATGAAAGTATACATACCGCTGTCTCTTACACAGATAACTTTCCTGAAGGTCTAGTGCTATTCCTCGCACACCATAATTATGATTATGATATCATGTTTGACAGTATCAATTGCTTAAGATGCGGTTGGTCCAGAAATACACCTATGCAATTTTCTTTATGACCAATCGCACTATACACGTGTTATCGCCATTTCAGTAGAGCATTTGTCTCTAAATCCAAATTGTGACTCAGAACGAATCTTGCGTTTATTGATGAAAGACATAATTCTTTGGTAAATAATTTTCTCCAAAAAAAAATCTAAACAAGACTGATATGCGCCTATAGCTAGTCATGTCGCGTTTATACAATTTTTTTTTTATAGATATGTGATAGCTTGACTATTTTTGGACTATCAGGAACAATTCCAGCTGTCAGACTCTTATTGATCCTATTCCTGCAAGAGGCTTAACTAATGAATACCTTGCTTGTTTAAAAACAAAAGGATTCAAGTCATCGTGTCCAGGTGCCTTTCCCGAGGGGAGCTTGTTTACACATTCCATTACTTTTTGCGAAATAGGTGTTAAAAAGTGATTTAGAGTATTGCTTGATTAATGGGTAAGCACAATTGAAATTCGAATTTCTAATTTCAGTTGTATTAAATTTAGTTGTATAAAATCCAGTTGTATTAAACCTAATCACCCAACCAAAACATCCCGAAAACGTCGTCTACTACAAAAACTTGTCGCCATGTTGATGACGTAGGAGCATGCACACTCGTTCACATGCGATCGACCGTGTACACGCACACGCACGTATATTCCGAATTTTAACCAAAGTTTTAAGTGTCTCTAATTTGAAAAATAACAACAAAAAGTTACTTAGAAATGCATAATCGCTAAAATTGGTCGGGTAAGAACGGTGTTATGTGATTTCTTGTAGTATTCTGTACACGAATCAGCTTTGTGGTAAAACGATCGTGCTTACCATTTAAGAATGAATGGAAATAAGTGTAACACGATGGGAGCCGACTGAAAAGGCTATTGCCAACATTCACAAAGTACTTATTAAACGCATCAGCAATTTCTTTAGCGTCGATGATTTCAATACCATCCTCAGTAGAGTAGGAAGTGGTGAAGTCTTGTTTCCGTTTGTTAAGCAAAGAATGGATAATTTTCCAGGTATCTCTAATATTGCCTTTCACAGAAGTGATTATAGACTTTTTAGGGAATTTAATTTGCTTTTATATAGGGATTACATACATTTGTTGTTCTCAGTTGTGTTTCTCTGGAAGTTTCGGTTTAGATGGTTTTTGCGTCTAATAGAATTGTAAATAGCATCAGATAAGCATTTTACTTATCAAAGTGCAACAAATCACAAACACTTTACATCATTTCAAAAACTTTAAAATGTTCATTTCTAATTTGATGAACGCCTCATTGTTCGGGTCACAGGACAGATGCATGTATACGAAATTATTTATGAATCCTTATCCCACTCTGAATAGAGGTGAATGTGCTAACTTCCAAATGGCTTGTGTACGGACCTGCCGTACGAACTAGCAGTTTGAGCTTGGATGCAATACATTTTTTTTTCGAATCTTTGCTCGGTTGTCCGTTCTTAATTTCTCTGCAGCAATTGGCATAGCAGCGTTTATAACTAACTGGGGCAGCAGCGGCACCGGCCTTGTACATTACACAGTGCAATCTCGTTACATGTCGAGAGCGGCCAGGTCAAAACCTGAATCACATGAATTATAAACTGGCTAGAGATGAGTTTACGAAGGCCGTACACTGCCAGTAGACTCTCCGTGTGGCATCCGTACGGAGGCATACGACGGCTGTACGATGCACTCCGCGGTCTCTACGGTTGTGTTTAGCGAGCACATTTGACAAAGCTGAACAGAAAAATAAACTAGAGCTTCGACTGTTCAACGAACAGCATGCTGAGCTTTTCTACCTTTTGTGACTTCATAGTAAAATTGTATATGTTTTCTGCCGACCAAATTTGAAGCTTATTGCCCAATGTCTATGGGACTAGTTTATAATGATATAAATAAAATCATACAAAAATGAAATAATACCCAATCAGCACATAACTTCACATTTCCATATCTGGCTCAAGACCTACCCGCACTCCAAAATTCAAGGCCATCGTCCTATGGCTTATAATTATGCGAAATGAAATATTGCGATTTGATGTCAACAAGATGACGTTATCAAATTTCTGCACTAAAGGGTGGTTGTTTATCCTATAGTCAATACTGTCGATATGGAAAAAAATATTGACCTGTTGGCCAAATATTATGGTCTATTGAATGTGAAATTCCAAAAAATACATTGCCTCATTAATATTCATGATATGACGTCACTGTCACACGATGGCAGTCTTTTGGATACAACTTTTCCCAACTTAGATACGTGTGTTAGATAAGTGTGGATCCCATCGGACCTACGATTGCGTCATAATTTGCATTTAAAATTTGAAAATTTGACTTCCTTCTAATGTAATAGTCAAAGGACAATTAAATCCAGACAACCTTTTTAAAATAGAGGGCGCTCTATGTTGCTTGGTAAACATAGCGACTGCACTGCGCCACAAAAAATGCAGTCACGTGACATCCACATTATCGAAGCAAAAAGAAGAAGAAAAGGGCGACGGGCTACGCGCGACGGGCGACGGGCGACGGAAAGTGACATGTATGGAACTAGCAAATGGCAGAAATGGAACACAACAAAAATTAAGAGGCGACGGGCGACGGGCGACGCGCGACGCGCGATGGGCGACGGGTGACAAGCGACGGACGATGCGCGACGGGCGACGGGTGACAAGCGACGGGCGACGGAAAGTGGCATATATGGAACTAGCAAATGGCAGAATTGGGACACACAAACATTTAAGAGGCGACGGGCGACGGACGACGCGCGACGGAGGACGGGCGACGGACGACGGGCGACGGCAGATATGGAGTTCCATAGCTGATACCGGGCTCCCGGTCTAAAAACCCAGGATGTCATCCCGGAAGTGTAGACAAAATGAAAAACTTGTCACGCTTCCACCGTTGAGGGCATCTGTCATTGGCGCCCTTCTCAATACACGCTTTTCATATGGGGAATCGGAAAACCAGATATTGTGACGTGTATATGAGGACTTGGTTGTAACCAAGTGGACAACAAAAACCTCGGTACGATCGCCGTGTGTGGTGTGTATTTTGGTGATCAACATTTTTCGTGCTCCCCTAAAACAAATTCGATGTCGTGAATTGTGTTGATGGCGGGTGCATACGCACGTGAACGATGAATGGGGGGGGGGGGTGAGATTATTTGCGTTTCCAAAAGATGAAAAAACCGCGGAGGAATTGGGTTCGTTTTGTGCATATTGACATCGAGTACGCTGGAAGACTCCTCATGTAGGCCTTCACGTCACAAGCAGCTCATGCATTATGCATTTTCGTGTACATTGGGTGATGACGAAACACTGTTTATGCGCTCAGGGTTGAAAATGGCAAAAAGAAAATCGAAAATGTTCCTTGTTTAGATATTTTTAGTTTTTGTAGACATAGGCCTATATTTAAACATAAACAACTCATAAAAACATTTTTTGCAAAATTTGATATTCAAAACCGTTTTACTTGCCCTCTTATAATCTGCTGGAAAATGTTCAGGTTTTGCGGAATTCACGACAAGTGCTTTCCCAAAACCTCAATTTTCCGCAAGCAGAATTTAGTATCTATAAATCTGGAACTGTCGTGGCGCCGCAAATGTGGACAACTTGAAAGTTCAAATTTTTACCATCAGCAAAACAGAGTGAAGCTCCAAAAGTGTACAACCTCTTTTTTATCTTTTTATTTTCTGCATGTAGATTTTCAGATTTTTAGATTCAAATCGAACATCTTCCAAAAACTTCATAGCTTTTACTTTGAACTACTGGCGGTGCTTCAAAAGTGGACATTTGAAATCTGCCGTTGTGTTCTGCACCGCTATTATGCTCATAATGGTACTGTAGGTGTGCAATCGATGTCGCCACACTACTTTATAACAATCATCCCAGGAGATAATGGACTATCCCGGCTCGCAGACGTTTGAACTATTTGTGCCCATGCTTGATTTTGGACCGTACCGTAAACTTCCCGACTCTCTCCACCCCTCTCTCTATATATCTTCCTCTCTCCATTTCTCTCTCGATCTCTCTCTTTCTCCCTCTTTCTTTCTGTATCTTGTTTTCTCTCTCTATCTTTCTCTCTATATACTTCTCCCTCTCTATCTATATCTGTTTCTTTCTTTTTCTGTCTCTCTCTCTCTCTCTTTCTCTATCTCTTTCTCTCTCTATCTCTCTGTCTATCCTTTTCTCTCTATTTCTCTATCTCTCTCTCTCTTTCTCTCGCTCTCTCTCTCTTTCTCTCTCTCTTTTTCTATCTCCCTCTCTCTCTTTCTCTATCATTCTTTCTCTCTCTCTATCTCTCTGTTTATCTTTCTCTCTTTCTCTCTATCGAAGACGGACTTGAATCGTTAACCAGGAAATTGAATGTCACATTGCTTTATTTCAACATAAGGTTTCTACTTTTTTATCATTTTTTTATCATTTTATTAGAATTCGTGTTTTTCACAGCAATTTTTGGAAAGTAGTGTACTTAGCGCGAATTCCGAGAAACCTGAAAATGTACTTGCAGAAAATTTGAAATTTTGATTATTCCCTTTATGCGCTAGAGTGGACTTGGTAATGAATGTAGCTTCCAGACTTAACGTTAAAAACGACGGGTCGGCATTTTTTCGGACCATCTAAGATCTTGTAACAGCAGTGTCCTGATTTTGGGTGCACAGCCTCTACGCTTAACAAGAAAGGGCGTGAATTCTTATTTGATTTGTCTTGAAATCTACTTTCGGTCATTGTTTGCACAAGGCAAAGAAAATCTCCGCGTCCATACACTTTGATGGCACTTCTACCGAAGGATTGAAGTTCCATAAAAGTAGCTTTCCTCAACCCAACGGAATGCTTCTCAAATAGGAAAGGTTGCGGTCTCGGTCTGAAATTAAAAATACATTTCATACGTGAAACTATAATTGCGAGTGCGGGGAAGGTGGGGCGGTGCTCTGTTAACCTCTCAGGATGCGATCATGCTTCAATGGTGGCAATGGAGAGTTTGAAACTCTTGATGGCGGCAAGCGATTTTGTTTCCGTACCACATATTCGCTATGGGCCCATTATTATGTTTGTGCACAAACAATTTACGGGGTGGGGGCAAGGGGGAGGGGAGGGGGCTATACCAGTTGAAGTTAAAGCTAGGGATAGGCTTTCTGCACAGCCAATAAAGGCTTTATGCACAGTGAATACAACGTACGTGAACTGACCATCTGACCATCTGACCATCTACATCAATGTCACCCATGATCACATACATCCTGTCAAACCAAAAAGGCTCGTCCTGTGTGATCAGGCTGGGTTTAATCTGGAGGTTTCTCTCATACGGCTGTAAATGATTAACATAACGTCTGAAAGGGAACCCAAACCAACCCACAGCACCTATGCACTCCTATGCCTATGGAGAAAACCGTTTAAAAGCTCTACACATGGAAATCTGATGTATTCATCCAGATCAAAGTGGCGGATTCCATCAGGTTTTAGTCATTCCGAATGTTATTCTTTTTGTCTTCTCTTTCTGCTCAATGTTATCACACCAAATCAATATGTACCTTTTTGTGTGCACTGCTTTATGTACTGGTACGTAATTCCGTAGATTTTTGTAAGCCTTTCAGGGAATTTCTCGTGAGCCAGTGGGGAATTTCGGTACTTATAGGATTGAACAGATGCATCACTGACATTTTTTTAATGAAATTATTTGTCTGCCATTGCAGTACCCTTTTCGTAATAACCTTTGCCACTCCTAAAGGGAACTCTTAGACTGACAAAGAGATTTCTAGTAGCCTACATGCAGTGCTTCGTCGAACGTTTCGAGGCAAGGAAACCCTGAATATCCACATACTTGTACTCTGGTCTCGTTTCCTCTGCTCTCAGTGAACTCAGTTAAAGCCTTGTATAGAGAATCACTCACCGATGAAAGGGACTATAAGGAACGGCTGTGTCGATTTGGAATTGAACACCAGACTCTTTGTAAGCTATTTTGTTGCTCTTGCTGTGAATATGAAGATCGCCGTATTCTTTGGAAGCATTGTTTTGCTTGCTCTATTCACAAGCACCTTTGCAATATCTATAGATATCGCTGTGTTGCTGGCAGATTGGGACACGTCTGATGTGTACACCATATTGATGAATGTAGAAAACCACCCTTATATAAGATATCAGCCATTACTCACACGAGAACCAGAGGGGCGAGGTTCAGAGACGTTCCTCACGGAAAGTGCCGAGCATGGTACGGAGCTGCCTACCGGTGTATGACATTGAAGATCGGTGACGACTAGCGTGAGAAAGGGCCCATGCAGCCACGAGACCAGGCCAGTGGCATTGTAGCCAGTGGCATTGTAGCCAGTGGCATTGTAGCCAGTGGCATTGTAGCCAGTGGCATTGTAGCCAGTGGCATTGTAGTCTCAACAACTGTGTCCGAAGCACCACCAACGAGCAACAACGTTATCAGATCTCTCACAGAATTTGTAATACACAGATAGATAGGGACAATTAACTCTTGATGCGAAATTATCAATATAGTATCACACACAAGGGGGATTGGTGACGGAGGCCGCACTTCGGCGCTGACTTTTCTAACAACCCGTTACGGCGTTAGGAAAGAGGGAAGGGGTGTGTCCCTTAGATGAAGTACAAGGGCGCCAGCACAGAGCACACCCTACATCAGCCAGACAGTTACAGATGCATGAGTTAGAGATGCATGAGAAGAGATGAGATGGTGTATAGACTACAGATGACAGAAAGCGAAGACCAACGGAACAAACTTGAAAGAACCCCGAACTCTCACCAAGGCGCTACACATTGTATACAAGAAAAAGGAGCGTGGATTTGCTGTAACCAGTAAACACAATGCTACACACTTATGTTACACGGACAAATATTTTTCATTTTTTTTCATAAAAATGCTGAAGTGAACAATAGCCCATGAAGAAAAGAATAAATTCAAACACTAACGTAGGCAGCATTGAACTATGAAAGATATCCCCATGGCCTAATCAGTGGTTCACAGCAAGAGGAAAACTGGAGTGCAGGGGTTCAGATTCAGACGAGTGACATAAGATGCTGGTGCACTCTGCTTTTGAAGGTTGCAACACCATTTTTCGGTGATGTTGCCAACTACATCATCCGGCAGGCTGTTGCAGACATGTACTGCTGCGTGGATAAAAGTCCGGCCAGTAGAGATGGTCCTGGATGCAGGTTCTGCAAGGGCATGGCAAGGCATTGACAGGCTGGTACGGTTGACTCTACTGACAGTATAAGGCTGAGGAAGTAGAGCTTGAAGGTCTACTGGGCAAATGCTGGTCTGCATTTTGTAAAGAACTGAAGCTGCTACCACTTGACGTATTTGATGGAGATTTGTGATGTTAAGTTTAGATCGTGCTTCATCCTCATCTACCCCAATAACTCGGAGCGCCTTCCTTGGAATGGAGTCTAGAAGATAAGATAAGCTTAGTTGTCATGATACAGCAACAAACACTAACCACGTGTATGGAAGAATTGCATTTCAATCGGGCGTGAAAGCCACTCAATGAAATCGTCAAAAACCAAACGTATTGACACGGTCACGCCTGCATTGTATACGTATACGTTCTCATTGCGCTCCTGTCAGTTCACCTTTGACCCAAGATCAGATCATTGAACAATAATTTTCGTTTGAAACAGGAGAAATTATAAAAGTTTGCTTTAAATGTCCCTTCCACGGATAATATGAGTGATGATTAAGATTAATTTGGATAATTATATAATCAAATCTAAATGCAATCATGCTGATTTGAGGAGTTGAATTATATTGAGTGTGGAAAGAGGGTGCCAGGTCAAGGATCCTGCGTACTGTGAATGTGATTTCGCAATTCTGCGATAGCTGGATCCCCACATTATTTTTTTTTAAATCAGTGTCTGGCAAGATTAATCTTCAATCATGTTTGAACCCCCCTCCATTATGCCACAATGGAATCGTCCAAGAGAACTTGAAAACAAAAATAATAAGGTGGTCAATATCATACTTGCACCGCGATCCCCACAATACACATATAGACAATAAGTTACCACATCAATAATTTGACATTTAGGTACATGTATTTATGGATAAATTGGTCATCTACAAACCCAAACAGAACGAATTCATGGGCTGAACGTGACAGCGGGATAAATAAAGGGAATTTTCTAATAACAGCGAGTCAGCCCGATTTCTGAAACGCGCGAGATCAATAATTATGTTTACTTCGGGCTTGTGACGTCATTGGTGGACGGCAATCATAACACATCCACGCCTCAGGGTACGGTGAACAGTGCTGCTGTGTACGTCTTATTTGCTATTTTGCCTCAGTGCGAAGGTTTTATAGCGTCAGATTGCTCAACAATTAGAGACTAAAATATCGACTTCTTCTAGAGAAGGTGGCGAGGAATATCCCTCATAATTATGATAGCAGTAATGAAGAATTTATGATGTCGAGGACAACGGCACGGGGCCCGCTGTTGTGGTTCGTGGTACCGAGCCATATCGTTTTGAACCCGTGGCCGTGGCCCAAGAAGAAAGTACGAAGATCGCGCACGACGGTCATGTTAGCTGGTCGCCCTGCTCACATGCCCGGTGGGTCGCTCCGATAATCACGCTGCGATTTATCGCTCTCATGAATTTGGGAATTTGTACATGTTGGACCCTCTGGAAGAAGTCAGATCCTTCATTTAGGCCTATAAAGAATTGTTCCTCGGTATTTCTCAGATTTAATCACCCAAACCTTTCAAAACAATTTACTCGTAGATCTGATTCTGGTCCAGTCAATTTTGTGGACCCTTTATTAACTAAGTTTTGACAAATTTAAGGATAAAAAAGGCATTCCAAATGTAGATACAATAAACATACGCCACATGGCGCTATGGTCGACTGATCTAGTTTTCAGCGCACACATTTTGTATGGCCAGGCAACGTTTTGGATTCGTAACGTTTTGAATGGATAGACATAAATACATACCCGGTACATACATGAACCCCTCTAGCTAAACACAGTAGTATACACAGTCAAGCAAGAGCATGACACAATGTCAATATAGGCCTATTGCTCTAATGTTACTAATGCACGGGGCATGGTCGGTTGAATTTCTCTAATATTTTGTTTAACTTATGGCTTCCCTTGAAATACCATTTCATCATCATGTATTTTCTGGGTTTTTTTACTCTTCTCTCGATTATAACAATTGAATGTATACCTTTTGTGTGCTCTTCCTAATAGACGTAACAACCATAACTTTTGAGCTTCCCTGAAGTATCATTTCATCATCATGTTTTTTCACAATTGCATCAATTTCATTTATACCATTTGTATGCTCTGCCTAATGTACGTAATTTGCTTTGACATCATCTTATGCAACATTTTCTATTAGAAAACTCATTTGATTGAGTGGTTGCAGTACAGGCCATGGACAAATTTAATGCAATTATTTCAGGCATTGCAGCACCGAATACTAGACTACAATGGGCGCACTGAATATGAAATCGTTCAGGAAACTGTTTACGACAAATAGGTTAGCTGAGCTTCGCTGGGCATTTTCAGAGATAGCGATACCACTCGCCTGATGATATAGCATGCAGTACGAAGACAGCGCTCTGGTCTCATAATATGCTCAGCGCAGCGAGTTACAAACGACGACGTCCATTTGGTTATAAACATCATTTACTTTGTATGTCAACTTGTTGCTCTTGCTGGGATCATGAAGATCGCCGTATTCTTTGGAAGCATTGTTTTGCTTGCTCTATTCACAAGCACCTTTGAAACATCTATTGGTATCGCTGTGTTGCTGGCAGATTGGGACACGACTGATGTGTACACCATATTGTCGATCGTCTCTCCCGTACGTTTATCACCAGTTTTGGATATGGCCTTAGATGACATCTCTCATCGTGTTGAGAGCGGACAGTACGCCAACTTTACCCTGCGTGTGACTTGCTCCCTGACGGGATGTGCAATGCCCCCAAAAAGATGCCGTGAGTGTCGCTGCTAGACTTTACTTTGAAGACAATGTATCGGCCTTATTCGGTCCAGTTTGTAGCGACATTACCCTGGCTGTAGGAGACTTGGCTGCTCCACTTAATCTGCCGATAATATCATTCAGTGCGAATGATCCCAAGCTTGACGACAAAGACAGGTTTTCCACATTTACTCAGACCACAATCAGGTCCACCGAATGGTGTCCCTTCCTTTTGCATCTTTGCCATCTCTACAATTGGAGGACAATCGTCTTAATAAAAAAAGGATATCTTCTTTAGAATTTCTACAGATTCCTTCAATGAATGTCTTCATGAGACTGAAATAATGTCCACCATCATTTACCTTGATTAGTACTCTGAAGACCCCGGGCGAGCCCTGAAGGACGCCGCTTTGTTCGGTCGTATTAAGTAGCAATCAGTTTCATTATCGTGCGGACGTGGGAAAATGAGATGCTTGCTTAAGAGCTCCAAATGAACCATTAGGTCTGGTAAAGTTTGGTATTATTCGTTATTGTGGTCCCAAAGAAGAGGCCATTTTCATATTGTTGTTGCCATTGAGGTTTGGCGGCTTCCGTTGGTTCAAACTTTACGACAAAGAGGCAGAGATGCGTGCAGTATTTGCAGTTATAATACATTGCACGGAGAAATACAATCCGGAAACGAAGATAAAACAGGAAAACAGCCAGTGGTTGAGTACTTGTACATTAGATCGGAGATCGTGATCGGATCCTGTTCCAGTCACATCTTGTTGACCCTTTATCAAGTTAAGTGTTTTGAACAATTTAAAGAGAAGACTCACCTTTTGAGTGTGATTTAGTTGACAAGAGTCGAGGTATGTGATGTTTGAGGTGGTACATGAAATAGTGCGTTAGGCCATGGGGGTTGTGCCCGAATAATTTCCATTGCAAGAATCGATATATGGTTAATATAGAAATAGCGCGCAAACTAAGGAATCGCACTGGTACGTGTAATATCGATTATCCTGAATACTGTGATCTGTGCAAACTCTTTTAAAGGTCAACTGCAATGCATTTCAAATAATACTATGGTGTCAGTAAAATACATCCATGCATTTTTTCCGAATTTTGAACTATGGGAAAGAGTTTTAAAAAAGTATTTAAGTTTGGAAGGGGGAGCAGCCACGCCCCCGTGGAGGACGTCCTTGGTGACGTCAGCGGATATAAACTTTTAGATGAGGGGACTTTGAATTCAGTGCTCACTTCAAAACGCTAAAAGCTTACTTGACAAATTCATCCTTTAGTTAAATGACTGCGGTGAAACCATCTTAAACATCACTTTGAGAGGTAATAAGACTCTAAAAAGAGCGGGTAACTCAAATCTCATCTACAGTCACCCTACCAACTATATGAACTCTATATACGTCCATCGTTTTGTTCCCGGGTCTTTCTGAAAGACTTTCAGTATTTTTCGTACCGGAAAAAGGACCATGTATATCAAATTATAGTTATATAATACCTTGGTGAAATTGATTGCAATTATTTTCATTTCATTTTTGCCTTTTAAATTTCCTCCTTAATTCTTCCTAGTCGGATGTTTAGTTTAATACCCTGTATCTTGATGCATGCATTCAATGAAAACAAGGTTCCATGATTATTGAGTCGTCCAGGCATTTGAGACGTGGAATTGGTGAATATGCTCCCATCCTATCTATACAAATCGGGACAGTCTCATTCGGTCTCTGTGCTCCAGGTAGTACTTATACCGGAGTGAAATCATTTAAAAGCGTCATGGGATGTAAACGGAAAGCACGACAAGCAGTTGCGTCGAGTTAGTAGCTTACCTGTCTAAGGGACCAGTCAGTATATGAAGACTGTCGCATTCTTTGGAAGCATTGTTTTCTTTGCTCTATCCACAAGCATCTTTGAAACATCTACATGTATACGTATCGCTGTGTTGCTGGCAGATTGGGACACGACTGATGTGTACACCATATTGTCGATCGTTTCTCCCGTACGTTTATCGCCACTTTTGGATATGGCCTTAGATGACATCTCTCCCGTGTTGAGAGCGGATAGTACGCCAACTTTACCCTGCGTGTGACTTGCTCGCTGACGGGATGTGCAATGCCCCAAAAAGATGCCGTGGGTGTCGCTGCTAGACTTTACTTTGAAGACAATGTATCGGCCTTATTCGGTCAAGTTTGTAGCGACATTACCCTGGCTGTAGGAGACTTGGCTGCTCCACTTAATCTGCCAATGATATCATTCTTTGCCATCTCTACAATTGGAGGACAATCGTCTTAATGAGAATGAATCTTCTTTAAACTTCCTGCAAATTCCCTTGAAGATTTTCTCCGTGAGACTGAAATAATGTCCACCATCATTTACCTTGATTAGTCCTCTGAAGACCCCGGACGAGCCCTGAAGGACGCCGCTTTGTTCGGTCGTATTAAGTAGCAATCAGTTCCATTATCGTGCGGACGTGGGAAAAATTAGATGCTTGCTTAAGAACTCCAAATGAGTCATTAGGTCCGGTAAAGTTTGGTATTATTCGTTATTGTGGTCCCAAAGAAGAGGCCATTGTCATATTGTTGTTGCCATTGAGGTTTGGCGGCTTCCGTTGGTTCAAACTTTACGACAAAGAGGCAGAGATGCGTGCAGGTATTCGCAGTTATAATACATTGCACGGAGAAACGCAATCCGGAAACGAAGATAAAATCCAATGGTTGGATCGGAGATCGGAATCGGATCCTGGTCCAGTCACATCTTGTGGACCCTTTATCAAGTTAAGTGTTTTAAAAAATTTAAGGATACAAAGGTTTTCAAAATGTAAATACAATCATTACACGCCACATGGCGCCACGATTGACTGATCTAGTTTGCTGCGCTGCGCTCACATTTTATATGGCAAGGCTACGTTCATGTGGGTTCGTAACGTTGTGAGCAGATAGATGTGTGTATTGCTAAAAATATATAAAACGTCTGTCTTCAAAACGGAGTACACAGTTGAGTGAGACCACAACACAGTCAGTATAGTGGTCTAATGTCACTAAAGCATGGGGCATGATCTAGCGAATTTCTCTAGTTGTACCCTCGAGCACACCAATAACCTATGGCTTCTCCTGAAGTATAATTTCATCATAATGTATTTTCTATTTTCTTTTCTATCTCAATTATAAGAGTTGAAGTTTTCATTTTGTGTGCTTTGCCTAATGGACGAAATTCATTTGAGGTGGCATTTCCTATTAGAAAGCTTCTTGGACGCTGAGTCCTGATGGGATTGAGTGCATGCAGTACAGGCCGTGAAAATGGTTAATGCAATTATTTTCAGACATTACGTTGCCCAATATTTAACCAAAGGGCCTCGCTGAATATAAATTCGTTCAGAAAATAATTTCCGACAAAAAGGTTAACAGTGTTTCGCTCTGGGTTTTGGGAGATAGCGATACTGAGCATCTGCCCGATGATATAGCAGTAGGAAAACAGCGCTCTGGTCTCATATACCTGCTGCCAGTAACTGAACTCGAATGAATGACTGACCTCACTCAGCGCAGCGAGTTACAAACGACGACGTCCATTTGGTTATAAACATCATTTACTTTGTATGTCAACTTGTTGCTCTTGCTGGGATCATGAAGATCGCCGTATTCTTTGGAAGCATTGTTTTGCTTGCTCTATTCACAAGCACCTTTGCAACATCTATAGATATCGCTGTGTTGCTGGCAGATTGGGACACGACTGATGTGTACACCATATTGTCGATCATTTCTCCCGTACGTTTATCGCCAGTTTTGGATATGGCCTTAGATGACATCTCTCATCGTGTTGAGAGCGGACAGTACGCTAACTTTACCCTGCGTGTGACTTGCTCGCTGACGGGATGTGCAATGCCCCAAAAAGATGCCGTGGGTGTCGCTGCTAGACTTTACTTTGAAGACAATGTATCGGCCTTATTCGGTCCAGTTTGTAGCGACATTACCCTGGCTGTAGGAGACTTGGCTGCTCCTCTTAATCTGCCTATAATATCATTCAGTGCGAATGATCACAAACTGAACGACAAAGCCAGGTTTTCCACACTTACTCAGACCACCATCAAGTCCACCGAATGGTGTCCTCTCCTTCTGCATCTTTGCCATCTCTACAACTGGAAAACAATCGTCTTAATGAGAACAAAGGATATCTTCTTTAAACTTCCTGCAAATTCCCTTGAAGATTGTCTTCGAGAGGCAGAAATAAGGTCCACCATCATTTACCTTGATGAGTACCTTGGACGTGCCCTGGAGGAAGCCGCTTTGTTCGGTCGTAGTAAGTACATGTAGCAATCAGTTCTATCATCGTTCGTACGTGTGTAAAATGAGATGCTTGCTTAAGTTTGGTATTATTCGTCCTTGTGGTCCGAAAGAATAAGTCTTATATTTCTCCTGTAGTTGCCATAAAGAGGTTTCACGGCTCCTGTTGGTTATCACTTTACGACAACTATATAGGCAGATGTGCATGCGGGTATCCAAAGTTATAGCACGCAGACACGCGATCCGGAAACGAAGATGTACAAAATTATGTATTATATTTACTATTTTTTCTTTGTTGTTTTCAAAAGTTGTTCTGAAATTCCAAGTTTTTCTATTTATTGGTTAGATTGAAATTGTAACGAGCTATTTCCACTTTGCGTGAGCCAGAACTGGTAATGAATGAAGTTTTCAGCTGCTGCATCGAGGCTTACAACAATTGGCTGCTTGCATCTGAATGAAAACGGTGGCGTGATCCGTAGTAAGATACGACCTTAAATTGTTAGATGCTTTTGGCTGGTCCCCAATCCGTCAAAGATAGTTGACTGTTTACGAAGGTGGCAATCCAAGGGCTGGATATATAGCTCAGTTGGTAAGAATGCTGGTTCGTTAAACTAGATATCCCCGATCCAGTCAAATTGTTTAGCTTTTATTTATTCCCAGTTAGATTTTCTCTGTTTGAGTTAAAAGGCAAATTCATTCTTAAATTCATTTTAAAATCATTTTTGTCATATTTCATAAAACTCATCATAAATACTGTACATTTATGTCGATTTCCATTTTCCAGATCCCTTTTACAATGTACATCTTTTAACATAATATGAACTGCTTACGTGAAATAGTTGGTTCCCGTGTCTTACTGAAAGCCTTTTTATCACTTATTTTCATTAGAATTTCTTTTTCCTGTCCTGATATTTAGTTTAACAGCATGTGGCTTGATGGATATTTTGCATGAAAACAAAGATCCCTGTAAATGGTGTCACTGAGCCACGAGGTGGAATGGGGGATCAACCTCCCAATCAATCCACAAAGAGTCATCCTTTTTCGTTCTCTATACGCTCCAAATTTGTTATATATCATTGAAGAATCGCCATTTGATGCAAACGAAACGGACAGCGAGCGGTCTCTTGGAGTTGGGATTAGCAAGAAAATCTACGTGTATGGTTATACCTGTAGCTCTATCAAGTGCCAGTCAGTATGAAGACTATCACATTCTTTGGAAGCATTGTTTTGCTAGTCCTAATTATATGCAGAGTTGCAACATCTGTAAGTATTGCTGTATTACTGGCAGATTGGGATCGCAACGTGTACTCTAGTCTGTCTCTCGTTTCTCACATACGTTTATCGCCCGTTTTGGATACGGCCATAGATGAAATCTCTCATCGTGTTGAGAGCGGACAGTACGCCAACTTTACCCTGCGTGTGACTTGCTCCCTGGCGGGATGCACAGGGCCCATGATAGATGCCGTGGGTGTATCTGCTAGACTTTATTTTGAAAGCAGCTTATCGGCAATATTCGGTCCAGTATGCAGCGACAGTGCCCTGGTCGTGGGAGACTTAGCTGCTACGGTCAATCTGCCAATGATGTCTTTCTCCGCATCCGACCACATTCTGGATAACAAAGCGAGGTACCCGACACTTTCTCAGACGACTTTCAAGTCCACCAAATGGTGCCCCCTCTTTTTGCATCTTTGCCAAAGCTACAACTGGCGGAATATCGTCTTATTGAGAATAGGGGATATCTACTTTGATTATCCTGCGAATTATCTTGAAGACTGTCTGCTTGAGGCAGAAATGAAGTCCACGATCATTCCCCTTAATGGGGACCTAAACGGCCCTGAACGTGCTCTGAAGGAAGCCGCTTTGCGTGGCCGCAGTAAGTAGCCATTCTTGTCCACCAATACCTCTGTATGTTTTCATCAGAAATTATGTACTTTTGCATCTTGGGCTGTTAAGAAACGTCCAATAAGAAGTCGAATATTTTTTCGCTCGAATGAAGGGTCTACAAATCCTGATGTACAACCTCAGCACATAAATTGTGCGCACAAGCAATTTGATTGTTTTATTTTTCTGGCCGCTTTGCATCAGCACTACCCCCATTGTAGGAAAAGTGGATGCTATACACTTAATCTGCCCGTATTTATGTCTACGTTTTATTTTATTGGAAAATGCTGCCTGGCTGGAGGAAAAATCCATCCTACCACTGGCATGGGTAATGTACAATGCCGTTTTTAATTATCTTGAGCCTTTGGGTGAGTCTCATATTGCCTAAGGAGCCGTGTCTGATTTACAAACTCAAATTTGGCAAACAAGCTAATTATTAGTAAGAGGACATTATAATCGGTAGAACAAATTTCCATTGCCATTCTTCGAGTACGTAGGCCTATAGACACCCACGTGGAGGCTGTGCTTGTCTGGCTGGATACGACAGCCGCGTTTGTATAGAGCATCGTACACTTATGCAAAGATTGCTCACAGGTGCTACGATATAAATGGGACGGCTCATTAATGGTTCCAGTTGTACCTCTCCGGGTCCCATTTCATAGAGTCGCTGAAACAACAGAACATTCATTCCTTATACGACAGCCTTGCCAATCCAAATTTCACTTTTTGTTCACGCTTAAGTAAAGAACAATGTAATGCAAGTCTAAAGCAATTGACATCATATCGCACTGTGGCTTGTAATTCCTTTTAAGTGAGGAAGACAGTTCATGCTTAGCGGGCGTTCATACTTAAGCGGCTCTATGAAACTCACACAGACGCTTAAGCACCAAATGTCATGATTCAAAGGTTCAGCTTGTCAACACAAACATTCTCTTTGGTTTCAGAATAATGGGATACAATTTACAAGCAATTGAATCAGATTGCAATGTGCCTGTTTAACCTGTTTACACTTTGAAGACATTTCAAGCTTAGAAGATTTCCTTGCTTATGCAGTTCTATGAAAGTGGGCCAGGGTTGCTTAAATCGGTAATGATTAATGGTGTGCAGTCTGAATCTGTAACACTGTCAGATGGTATCCCGCAATGCTCAGTTCTAGGCCTGATATATTTTGCAATGTATTTACACTGCTCCTCTTGCGGATGTTGTGGCTAAATATGACAATATCCAGTTGATGTCACACACGGATGACACAATATATACATGGTTAACAATCCTTCTGAGAAAACTGCAGTATATAGTCTCAACGCTCGAAGAATGCATAGACAGTGTGAAGTCATGGGTGATCACGAATAGGTGAAGCCCAATGGGGAAAACGTTGGTATGCTCCTGTGAGGCAGTCACTTATTGACACTCTCGCGGTCAGTTCAGATATTGCTTATACCCGAATAAGCATGTTTGTATGACCACACATATAATTATTGTGTTTGTCGTGCTGCTAACTTGGTGCTACGTAGAGTCGGGCAAATTCGCATCAATCTTGATCAATCAACTGCATAGAAACTAAGAGAAACTAGACTACTGTAATAGTATGCCGTTCTGTTTGCCATATCGTGAGATTGCTAAGTTGCAACAGGTTGAAAATGCCGCTGCCCGAATGGTACAAGGAGCGAAACAGTACCACCATAATATA
Source organism: Luidia sarsii (assembly GCA_949987565.1). Taxonomy (NCBI): domain Eukaryota; kingdom Metazoa; phylum Echinodermata; class Asteroidea; order Paxillosida; family Luidiidae; genus Luidia; species Luidia sarsii. Next base: position 10,197,644 of record OX465106.1, on the reverse strand, counting down.
AAACCAACTCTTCAGCAATTGCATTGGTTGCTGGTACGTACAGGAATTTCATTCAAGATCCCGCTGCTAACATATAAAGCACTTCACTTATAAAGTATCGATTTATTATTTCTTTAGATAATTGACACCATTTCCTGTCTTTTTAATATATATATATTTTAAAGATATCTTTGTAATCCACATGTATGGTCATACTGGCCTGTCCAAGGTGTTTATGACAACAATGTTCCATTAACATGCTTCCGCTGAGCACCCAGGGCACCTAGAATTTCGAAACATCCACCATTGCCATTTGCTTGTATTCAAACAGCCCTATATACTTTTCCTTTCTCCCTGCCACTTTACGAAGTGATGCGGACGGAGGATGCGTCAAATAGCAGCGTTGATTTGAAAGTAAACATTCGTTGGATGGCCAATCAGCACGGTGGCCAATGTGAACATGAAGGATGCTGTTGTCTTTCGTTGGAGGTAGAGACCCGGTTTCCCTCCGCATTCCGTTTCTTCCATCGCCAACGCTTTATGTTTTTTTACTAACGCTGAAGTAATGTGTATCGCAATGGAAGCGGACAGCGTTTGCTATCTTTACCCATGTGCTGCCTCCTTGAGATGCAGTTGGTTTCGCTACCAGACAATGTATCTGGGCCGTTCACCAATATCAACCTAGCCAAATACAGTAACATTACGTCATGCACTTATGGCATGGAGTTATCACTTGCATCTGAAATTGCATATAACAATGCCCGACCTTGATAATCGCTTCGCAAGTGGAAATTTGCCACTTTGAACGACGATTTTTGTTCACTCTGTAGTTCACTATTTTAAATCTTATTGTGTTTATAAGCAGTTTCCAAAGTCCAATAAAATGACTGGAATATTTTAATAATCATGGTAAATGTCAAAGAAAACTTAGACTGGACCTTACCGGTGATCTCACCATCTGAACTATCCAGCCCTATAGATGGCGGTAATCTCCGGGGTGGAGGCGCCAGTCAAAATCATTTAACCATTTGTTTTTGTTCAAAAGTTCCGAGCCGGTTTTGCCACACCTATTTGCATCTGAATGAATTTGCATATAGTTGACTATTTGGGAAGGCCACCATCAAAGGGCTGGATAGCTCAGATCGAAGAGCACTGTTAAGTTAATCCAGAGGTCTCGGGTTCAAGTCCCGGTTGTAATTTTTCCCGGTTGTTTTTGTTTACTTTTTCGAAAAAAGAATCGGAAAAGAAATTGCTCAAACGTCGGATAGGTGTGAAATTTTGAAGACAATTGGGCACACTCTCCAATTTTCAATTGCATCGTACTTCATGACAAAAAGGTAAATGGGAAACTATAAGCTGAACCCAAAAATATGAAACAAAATGAAGAGCAACACAATGCACAGCGTTTAATGTGTCTCGCCTCTTGTAGGGGCACTATCATCTTTGGAACCTCAGCCTCTAGTCAACTAGTCACTGGGAATAGTTATATAATTCCGACGATCCGGGCAGTGTTTTCTTCCTTTCTTTTCAATGGCCTTCTTGATTTGTGTCACAGCTTTTGCAACTTTGGGTTCAGCTTTCATGAACTTCGCAACCTTAGGAACTTTGTTTTGACAACCATGCTGCATCTTGCCCATGATATCAATGTTGAGAAGGTGATTACAGTGCTGGGGATATACTCCTCTTTGAACAGGTACATAGGGCCAGATGCTTAGTGTTTCTCTTTGGTTGGGTTCTGTGTTCATGTGCTGGCGGTGGGTTGCATCATGTCAACTTCCACAACATTTTTTCAGACTTGCTTTGGGCAAAAATTTGAGAAGGGGACGTTTAACCATCTGACAACATTTGTAACTGTCCATGGGTCTCTGTTTTGAATGCCTGCCTTCCAAAATTGGCTTTCTTTTCAGCGATGCCTGTGATACTGTATGAGTCATATTGTTTACAAGATTGATCTATTGACTCAAGAGGCTAGCGTTAGCAGATCCAATGGTTCCATCATCACATTCATGTGTCCAGCAATGAGTAAGGATACTTAGAAACAATCTTAGCTGCAACTAAGTGCGTGGGTAAGGTTTGTTTTCCTGGTGATAGCCATCCACTATATACCGCACCAACTCCTTCCTCATAGGCGGAGACAGTCGCTTTCCCTTCTGTAAATACCTTAAGATCTTATCAGGCATCTTATTGCAGTTTACATTACATCATTGTTTTCTGGCTTTTGAAAAGATGCTGCTGCTCCAAGATGACTCATTTTCTGAGGATGCCTCATGATCTGCATGAGCAACATTGCATAGAAGACACAGAATTGTAGGATTAACATTAAAGCCAGCTACAAGATTTTTTTCAGAGTTAATGAGCATGAACCGGATTTAAATCTATGCGGATCATTATGATTTAAAAAAGAAACCGCTGTATGAGAGAAATGTGACCGAAGCCTAAGCCCGAGCCTAGCCCTTCATTTCGTAAACGCAATGGCGGCGGTCACAAGGTTAGTGGTGCGAAATAAACGGACAGCAACAACATTTCAAAGCATCGAATGCCGAAAAAATTGATGATTTGGGAAATTCGAACGGTCGACTTTGTACCAAATAATCCATCTTCAAAAGATTAAACATTGTTTCTGACATTGAACATACGGACTTCACTCTTACTTGTCCCACATGCAATGTTGATTTATCGCAACACACATGCTTTGATGGGTTCAAATGCGACTCTGTATGTTATAATGAGGATTAATGTCCAAAATTTGAGTTTTCGAGATTTTCTGACTGCTTAACCAAAGATATCATACGTTGCCAAAATCCAAAGTTACGACGCGAAAACGAGGCAACGCGCAGTCACGGAAACCAATTTTCGAGTAAAATGGCTCTAAAGTTTGAGGTCTTAGCCCTATACACACGGTGCGCCGACCGCGATTGCAGAATACGCGCAGACAAACTAATTCCCAATTGTGTTCAATATTTACAGGCATTTTGTTAAAAAATACTTTGGACAGATGATTCTCCTTCACATGAGTTTTCCGAAAATGGAAATGAAAAGGCATTTTGACAATTCGTTTACTGACGACGCTGTTCGAAAAGAAGCAGATGCTCATTGTGCCATCGTAGGTCACAAATGTATCACTTCCCTATAAAATTGATTGTCAGAGTCTTAAATGTTCTTTGTGGTACTGTAAAAATTCATATTTACTGACAGCTAATAGCTCATGGGCACATGTAACTTTACAAACTCTCAATCATCGCAAAGTAGGCCTAGGGTATTATCCAGTGACATAACGAACACATATCGTAATGTGACATTCTGTGCATTTTCTCTCGTAAATTTAGCATCTCTCTCTACAAGACTACCATCAGCTTTAAAAAATACGTGCTGCAACTGTTTTCATTTATCGAATGTACTGTTTTAATACAGGAAAGAGATATAGCATGGTATTTTGACGGTGGCAATTTTCCGGCAATTTTTTACAGAGTGCATATTATGTATATCTATATAGTGATCAGGGTCCCGCTTTCATTTCGATGCAAATAACAAAACACGAAACATGTAAATAATGCCGTATTCAGAAACGACGAAAGAAAGTTAATTGTTACAGCTCTAAATTTAAAAAGGCCTTGAAATGTAAAAGTCATTAAAATTGCTCTGAAAGAAACAAGTCCTGGAAATTTAATTTTGATTCCTGCGTGCTTCTGAGGCGCAATGGAATGAAAGTATCACGGGATGGATGCGTTATGAAGCACGACCAACCGCCTGATTCGTCAGTCTGACATCTGACCACACCATTGTGCTCGGAGCTAGCGATTCATCCAATACACCTCTGTGCTTTGACTGAAGGTAGCGGCAACAAATAGCCTTGTTGATCCAGAAATTCAGAAACACTGGCATTCCCTCGGTAAATGTGGCTTTAGTTCTGCCATTATGAGAGCTGACATACAATTTGGAATCTTGAGTTTGCTGTCGGCATGCCACGCTGTAGCCTCTATAGGCATTGCAGCGTTCTGGTCAAAACCGAGCAAAACTTCCCCCAGAATCCTCTCCCTGTTTACGCCCGTGCGTTTATCGCCAGTTATGGATATGGCCTTAGATGACATCTCGCATCGTGTTGAGAGCGGACAGTATGCCAACTTTAGCCTGCATGTAACTTACTCGCTGACGGGATGTGCATTGCCCCAAAGAGATGCCGTGGGTGTCGCTGCCAGACTTTACTTTAAGGACAACGTGTCGGCCTTTTTCGGACCGACCTGCAGCAAGATTGCACTGGCCGTAGGGGACTTGGCCGCGCCGCTCAATCTGCCCATGCTGTCCTTCGTTGCGAGTGACCACAACCTGGATAACAAAGCAAGGTACCCGACACTAACCCAGACTACCTTCAAGTCCACTAACTGGTGTCTCTTCTTTGTGAACCTCTGTCGTCGATACAACTGGAAAACCATCGTCGTACTGAGAACAGACATCGCGTTTTTCAGACTCACCTCAAACTCGCTTGAGGATTGTCTTCGGGACGCAGAAATAAAGTCCAAAATCATTCACCTTGACTGGTATCACGACGACCCAGGACTTTCTTTGGAAGAAGCCTCTTTGCACGATCGCAGTAAGTAGCCTTTTTTACCAATATCATTCTCAACTGTCAAAATTAAGGGACATGTTCAAGAACTTTACAGGAGTGCCAGAGATGCAGCTCATCGTCAGCATATTAAAAGTGAGGAAAGGTACATTTAATCTGACAAAAACACCCAATTACTTCCCCGCTAAAAGAAAATATGAAAGAAGACGAAAATATGAAGACATAGTAATTTGTCAGATTTTCGTAACTTTCTTTATATTCATACAACTACATAGAATGATTGATTTGGAGCATTACAAGAAACTATTTCAGGATCAATTATGTTAGAGCATTTATGCAGAAATACAGGTTAGGCCTATCATTGACGGCAAAATTTCCCTTAATTTCTTGCATCGGCAGTCCATGTATATATATTTTTTTTATCCCTGTATGCCTCAGTGCTTATTATCTGCGTCGAATAAAGGTGCAAATAGGCCTACTTTGTATAATAAGACCCATTTCCACATGATTAGGTTAAGGTGATTAGGTTTATGAAGGCGATTAGGTTTACAAAGTGAGGCGAGAAATGTTAAAGAACTGTTATATATACCCAGGTTTAAAGGAAAGCGTTGTTTGCATTTGAATGAAAACGGGACCGGATATTAACGGCAAGTAATGCATGTAGTTTCATGTCTGGCGCCTCCACCCCAGCAAAGATAGTTAAGTATTATTTTGAAAGGCCGCCACCTGCCATAGCTGGTTAGACCAGTGATCAAGTACTTCAGACGTTTCGCGGTCAAGTCCCGATCTAGACAATTTTTCTGTGGTATTTATTCAAAATGTCCACTTTCCATGCCTGACCTAAATATCACTGCCTGGAACTCAATTGAAGATCGACTCTTCACAAATCGCCAACAAATAAGTCACTGGGATTTATGCACAGAGTTGATTCTCTTGAGGTGATTAGAGAATATAGAAGCTATAGATATACCTTTGCGGTCTTTTTTTAACAAATGCTGCAGATCAGTATTACATATTTTCCTGCACTGCGTGTATAGGCCTATGTGCATCGCACGTGCATTTTATGCGCAGGAAGCGCTGGAGACTGATAATGGGGAAGGGGCCTCAGTTGAAGTAGTTATCCAATATAGGAATACAGACTACTGTACGTCTGCCTTTCCCAGATAATAATATTGTATTACAGTAGACCGTGATACGATGTGCGGCAAGGAAGATACCGTATTATGTCTTTAGGGAATGATAACCAATTGATTTCAATGGCCTTGTAGACGAAATAAACTGAAACGGAAATTCCGTTTTCACAATAAGTAATGCCCACACAGAGCAATCTCGTGATTTAATCTTTTATAAAAAACGATGTGATGATAGAAAATGTTAGTCCCTCTTTATTTGGGAAATGTGCACTTTGATCATTTGAGTCAGTAAGCAGTTTGATGCATTTTTGGCGTTTGCTGCATTTTGCCAACACTGACGGGACATCTTAACTACTATCGACTGCTTTCTTATCCATGCTGTCTTAGTTTCACAAACTAGAACAAAAATACCTCCACTCCACTATTTTAATTCTTGCACCATGCTTAATAATTGCCACTATTCCTTAATTATCCGCACGTAAGGGTGTGATTTTACCCCTTAAGGACTGAGCAAACGCTCTTTAGTTATTGCAAGGGCTGGCTCATTTAACTGTCTACATGTGGAGCTTTGACGCCCTCTGTAGGCCTTACATTACTGACCAATTCTGTGGAAATTTAATTCTCGGGGAATCTATATTTCTATAGGCCTTTCTTAATATTATGCAAATCGTAGGCCTATGCGAACTGAAAGCGAGGCTATAGGCGCTATAGATTTCCAAGATTGTTGTTGTTCGCCGCTGCTTTTTTATCTTTTCTTGACATATTCTTCAACAAAATCGAACGTTATCTTGGGAAAAACGGTAAGGTCCCTTGAAATTACCGCCATTTTTGTTTTTGATTCAATGCATACAATAAATAGATATTAGGAAAGGCCCATGCGCACCCGTATACCAGACTGATTGGTCTCTGTATATTCAAGAACCTGTGGGGGATATCATTCAAAGCAAGCGTTTGTTGAGTTTCAGCAACTCGGATTTACCAAACATCAATTCTTCAGATATTTCACTACTTGGGTGCACTGAAAATTCGTAATCCCAGTGTTCCCTTCAGGCGATTTCTACGTGTAAGTATTTGCTCTGTAAATGAAATACTCTCACAGGAAGATGAAATTGATTCTTCCCGCTACTGATGCCAATCTTCGTGCGGTCACTTTAGATAATATGCCAATTACAGTGCTTCAATCGAAACCAATTTCCCCATTAATTTATTTTTCTGCAGTTTGTTCCATTCCATATCAAGCCTAATCAGTTCAGTTCAGTTTATGTGTCGGTTTTCACACTTAGTTTTCCCTATTGGGAACAAGCCCTGCACCATTACACTTTAATAGCAAGTGTATCCTCTCTTCTTAATCTATTGTGCAAGTGCACAACGATGTACATTCCTTTATACTTCTCCAGTGAGCCACTAATGATCTTAGTAAATATATAAGGAGCTGTAGTTAACCCAAATGGACAAACTTTGAAGCCAACATATCTAGTCCTGTCTTGCCAGTCTGAAGCAAAGACAAGATATGGCACATGCTCTTCAAAAAAATCTTAGTTTATATCATGGTTTTAAATCAACAGAAAATCGCCTTATTTAAAGTATCCAAGTGTTTTATTCCAATCTTCAAACTTGATCTATTCTTTCCATGCAAATTGGTTTTCATATCTAAGATCTAAGTTAGGTTCTTACCAGACCTTTGTACCGAAACAGTCAAGGGATTTGCAACTTATGGCGGGGAATACAATTCAGATTTCAGTATTTTAGTTCCCGAATGGTCTCCAAAAAAAATCTGAATGGTTAATCGCTGATCGACTTTTTAAAAGAACATTTCGCCTGGCCTTTCTTTAAATGGAATCTTGTACCCTGTACGGATTAATATCTAATATATTTGGATACGCTTCGAATTTCTACGTCCTTTAAAAATGGATTTTGCAAATCCCTGTTCATAATCATAGTAGGCCATTATTGACCAAAACAAATATCGTACGTTTCCTGAGAATCTGTAGTTTGCCTGGAGCACCCCTGACGTTCCATTGCCATCGTCCTATCAGTCTTCTACCATAGAAGCAGATGTCGGAAGATCTTAACCCTCAAAGAGCCCTGGGCGGATTACGCCTCCTGTATTTTATTTCAAACGTCTCAGTGATGGAAGTCACCGTACTTTACATGGCATCGTAAGCCACAATGAACGATAGTCGTTGTTGGCATACACTTGGCCTGTCGCCAACTGTTTATCCTAAGTTACGATGACTCAATTAAAATTGACCTTTGGCTATACTGCTGACATTATCTTTAACTAGGCCTTTTGTAATAATAATAATAAAGATATATGCATATTTTCAAATCTAGATACAACGACGACATATTCTTTTATTCACTGAATTCACTGACTATCGGTGGTCCGAAAATTGAATTGCGTTCAATTCCAGTTCGGCAGGCCATGGTGTGAACACATCTATGAATTTATAGGGAGCACATTGTGCTATGACAATGGGAGCCCTCGGGTTCGCCACCATACAACCCATGCCCTTGATGTGGCAAATCAAATGTCAACAATTTGATTTGAGAACTGCTGCTCAGAAAACAACTTCCTCAGTCTCACAACGAAGAAAAACTGTGGCCTCCGGTCCTACGTGTATGTGAAGCCTGGACTTGTTCTCTGACTGGGCAGAGGGAGAATGTAATCAACTCCAGCGTGTCCTCTTGGTCTAAAGTGCTTGTCCACCATAAACCATGGCAAACTCCACACAAGGCTGAAAATAATCTCTATGATATCAAGATGACACACGAAATGTTCACTCTGTGCGCGGCATTATAGAAACCAACACAAGCACCCATAAAATGCATGATGTTCACACGGTTCAATACGTTCAAACGTAGGCGTATACTGCATGTATTGCATCTCACACCTTGATCTTATTGAAACATTCCATGGCAGAATCTACTCTTATAGTTCCCAACTCGCCAAAATAACAGACTATCCAAGCAAAAAGATTGAACGCGCTGTGGATTTTCGGAATTGAGAACGAAGTTTTATCAGTTTGTACATGCACTTACTTCGGAAGGGTCAAACGTAAGCAGCTATAAGGTGCAACACATTAACACTGCACTGTACTTACTAATCCTTCGAGCACGGCGTATTATACTACAATCAATGTCACTATGGAAGGAGACATAGCACAGCGTGCTCATCAATCTGTTTTGTTGAAGCGTATGGAGGTGTAGCGCAACATTTGGAAGTGTATGATGCAAACCTGATGTGGAGTGCTGATGTGGAGGCGTATCTTTACCAGCTGAACAATTTATGTTGGCTTATACGTCACTATAAAAGAGGCAAACCACTCAAACTATCAACACTGTCATTTATGGCCGCCAAGGCCGGCAGACAGTGCAGCTTTGGGGAGTGCCACAAACGTGTATATTATATAATGATGTATAGTACATGTACATGTACATTTATTGTACAATTTAAAAAATAACAGATCACACGACCGTAAACCTATAATTTCCATGCAGCTGACTTTCGCCTTCACCATACGATTCTTAAAGCCTTTTCCCACTACAGCCTCCCAACCCGGTGTCACGATCTCAAGTGGGTGGCCGTGCTAAAATGGGTGGGTGACGTCACCACCCATCTGAGCACATAGTGACAACCTGCTGAAATGCTAAGATGGGTGGGTGAACTGAGCGCGTGCGGGCGCCCTTTACGCCAATATTATTTCTCCTTGCAGAACACTAATTCGAGCTCCCAATATATCACTGTACAAAACACTCTAGGTCTTGTAACTGTACTCTTATTTTTTCTTCTTCAATTCTGGTGTCCTTTGCCGTTTAGAATGTTGGCTGTTATAGATTTTTCTTGGATTGACGTCTCGTATAGCCTTAATTCTTTCGATACTCCGTTAGGTCAGATGGGTAGCTTTTTGTAGCCAAATGCTGGCGGATTCTTTCACAATTCAGTCGAAAGGCGTCAAATCTGGTGGATCGATCGCTCACCGCTGTCGTGTTGTCCTCCGGCTCCATCTTGCGAATGTGAATAAACAACTCAGCACTGCAATAACAGGACACTACCTGGGTATGCACTGCGCATTAAGTGCGCTTACTTGATTGCCCATATATGGCAGGCCACCCATTTGATCATGCCACCCATTTTAGACTGTCACACCGGGTTGGAGTCAACCCGGGTTGAAAAATTCTCGCCCCGGGTTGAAAATCGAATTTCTCAACCCGCGTTCAACCCGGTATCGTTTCACACTTGATTGCATGTAATGTACGTTATATTGTTGCCGTGTACTATAAATTAGGTCCAAGTCAGTTTACAGTGTACACAGGAGCCCACTTGTGAACGTTTGACCCTTCCGTAAAATGTGCATGTAGAAGTTTATATTGGAAGTCTTTTATTTTGGCGCTCTCTTATTTTGGTGCGTTGTCTTTTGGACCGTAAACAGCCCCCTCTGTCTTTATTTTTGGTTAGTCTTATTTTCGAGTGCGATGTCGGCAAGTTCATTTCATGGTATTGCATTCATTTCCAGGGTGGAAAAATGAGAAGATCAGGACTTGAATAAAGACAACAAATGAGTCTTGTTTTGGTTGAAGGTGACAAGCCAGTCATTACCCCGTAGTTAATGACATACGTAAGGTTATACTTGAGGACATTGTTGGCCTGGGCGCAGGATGAAGCAGCCAATGGACCTGGGTATGCAGTATACACCATTGCGTCATCTGCGTACATGTACGTGGGAACTGTAGCGCAGACATTAATCTTTAAGATTCCGTTTTAAGATTTTCCGTTGGCCGATTGTTTTTTTGTGCTAACTAGATTCAGCACTAAAATGGTTAAATGTGATAAGCCACCAACCCCCCCCCCCCCACAGATAAATAGATAAATGTTGTGGCTTCACACGTTTACGATAATCAGCTCTTGGCACGATCGACTGAGTGTGCTGCACCCACTGCTAAATCCACCACCGAAACTATGCTATCAATGCTGTTCTCTCGGGCAATCCGCCGGGTCAATATCTCCATGTACACCACCTGTTTTGGCAGTAAGCAGTTCATGAAAGTACTCGTGCGTATATGGGAGTGACCGAACGATACCTGGTCTTGGAGACTCCCTTGTTTTTCAAACCAGCTCGGACACGGGGAGAGATGAAACAAAACCTCGCCGATTCCGGCGCAAATGGCCTTTGCGCGAGATGTGTACAAAATGAACCGTACTTAGAGCTAGAGGCGACATGCAATAGAGACTAAGAGAAATAAGAAAACAGTCTTGTTTCAAGGACTTGTTGGTTGAGATTGTCTAACGCCCGATGGCGCGATGAATACGGTACTTTGCCCACAAATGATCAGCAAATACGCGTGCGGACCCACACAGACCGCTGACAGTTCAACGCGTACGTACGTGTGTGCGGACGTGTGTGTACACCAGGGATCACGGTCGATTGTACAAACCAACAAAGTCTTGAACCAAGACTAATAAGAAAACAGAAATGACGCTTTCTTCATCTGACAGGGGATGGGTGCATGCATTAAGCACTAAAACCTCCGCCCTCCCCCAAGCCCCGCTATCGATGAACAATCTCGACCGGAGATATTGCTCCCAAGGTGAGGCTAAGGTTGGCCTCCACGCCGGGAGACGCCACAGATTGGGCAGGATTGCCGACCAGATAGTTAATTCCAAGCACCAAGGCTGCGGCTTACTTTGACGTATATAAAGCCGGCTCACCTCGGTACAAGGTTGCAGTACAGGATCCGAAGCGCATAAAAATAGTCATTTGCGGTTGCGCTCCCGTCGGTCTTAACGGTCAACTGAAGACCGAAACTTTGAAAATCATTAGAATAATGCCTTAGTTATTGAGGGCGCTGTTCTTTACGTCATGGGGTGAACGCAGATTTGTTTATTCTCTACGCGAAGACAGTATACACTTACATAATCGGAATGGTTCTCTGACGCTTTAAGTGCGTAATGCACCCTTTTTGTGAGCTACGCCAGTCTTTTTCTCCGCGAAAAAAACCTTTAAAAATGCCGCCCGAGACGTCTTTCCCGAGACGTTTTTCTTCGGAATCCGATAAACTCTCAAGGGATAACAAGGATTCTGAAAACAATTTTTCCAATGGCAACACACGGCAACTGCAAATACATGACTGTGTTTTACTGACACGACCTCACTATAATTTGAATTCATTAAACAATAATTCCAAAATGCATTGCAGATGACCTTAGGCCTTTCCATTAGGCCTAAAGTAACATTATAACATTGATTTATGTACCTGGAAGTGTTCAGCGTGTCCTTTGCATTGCCAATTTGATATAGACACTTCAGTACGTTTGTTTCTGAACGATGGACAGCTTTGCTTTATAATAATTATTAGATCGCCAGCCCACGCCTGTACCTTTATGCAAGCACGATAGGCATCGCGTGAGATATGGATGGAAATCTTGTTTTGACCGAGGTAGAACGTCTACGCTTAATCCGAGTAACTTGGACCCGACAAGTCACCCTTTTTTATCGAATTTTAAAATTTTGAGGGACGGGTGACTGTAGGGTCCAAGCAAAGTGGCTATGAAATGTGGAAATGTCATCTTTGAAAAATACCCCCGACCAAAATCCCCAGATTTACCCCCAAAACACCCGTGAAACCGTCCCACGCACCCATTGAGGATTCAGTGAGAATTACATATTCCAATACTGGTCATTTTGTTTTACTCACGTTTGGGAAAAGGGAGAAATTTTTCCTTAGTTGACCGAGAACGGACATCGTGACGTTATGCAGTTTCAAATCCAAGATGGCTACCCCGACTCGGCTCGTCGACCCGTTCTCGGTCAACTGAGGGGAAATTTCTCCCTTTTCCAATGTGACAGTAAATGATTGTTTGATGGGGCAATGTGACAGTAGATGACTGTTGGGTGGGGCAATGCGACAGTAGATGACTGTTGGGTGGGGCAATATGACAGTCGATGACTGTTGGGTGGGGCAATGTGACAGTCGATGACTGTTGGGTGGGGCAATGTGGCAGTAGATGACTGTTGGGTGGGGCAATGTGACAGTAGATGACTGTTGGGTGGGTCAATGCGACAGTAGATGACTGTTGGGTGGGGCAATGTGACAGTAGATGACTGTTGGGTGGGGCAATGTGACAGTAGATGACTGTTGGGTGGGGCATTGTGACAGTCGATGACTGTTGGTGGGGCAATGTGACAGTAGATGACTGTTGGGTGGGGCAATGTGACAGTAGATGACTGTTGGGTGGGGCATTGTGACAGTAGATGACTGTTGGGTGGGGCAATGTGACAGTAGATGACTGTTGGGTGGGGCATTGTGACAGTAGATGACTGTTGGGTGGGGCAATGCGAAAGTAGATGACTGTTGGTGGGGCATTGTGACAGTCGATGACTGTTGGGTGGGGCATTGTGACAGTAGATGACTGTTGGGTAGGGCAATGTGACAGTAGATGGCTGTTGGTGGGGCAATGTGACAATAGATGACTGTTGGGTGGGGCAATGCGAAAGTAGATGACTGTTGGTGGGGCAATGTGACAGTCGATAACAGGAAGCGTTTTCAGTCGGATTATCGGATGACAATTCCCGTCACTGGATGAATAAATTGTACCTCTCCCGAGTTAAAATAAATGCCTAGTGTATCGTAACTGACAAGGTTGCGAAGCTTTTATCCAACGGTTGTTCGTATTCTTAAAGATGGTATTTGGAAAAGCATGTCGTTGCATGCATAGCCTCAGTTTGTATTTCTTCATCCATTTATCTGTACTTTTATTTATTTTTATTCAGGCCATTATTTATACCATGACGTATTCCTTAATGTATATTCGTAAATATGCTTGACTCTGAATATATTTATATAAATATTTGTGTGACAAAGAAAACATCGTTATCATTATTTTCATTTGCAAGCGAGAGGATACAGTTAGTGCAACGGATACGTCATCATTTATGACGTCATACGCTACACTTACCAACCGCTAAAATGTGCACGACATTATTATCGGGCTCGCTACACGTAAACAAAGAAGCGCGTATAGGAACATTCAGGTTCCCAGTAAATCGCCCTCAGTGTTTTGTCCATATGAATGGCTTTGTTTATGAATTGGAAATACGAATGGGCATTTTTTTAGTTTAAAGGCCCTATACAACATTGGTAAAGGACAAAAGATTGCCACAGTTTGTGTGTTAAACCATTAAACATTCCAAAAATGAAATCCTGCGAAGGTTTTAGCTCAAATGGTAATTTGAGAAAGGAGAAATGGACAAAAACCGTAACAGTTTTCACACCATTCTGTAGTGTAAAACAAATTACTCACGAGTAATAATCTATTTATCAATGTTAGAATGAAGATTTTTCGAGAAGTACAACCGCAACCGTAAGATGTCAACACGAGGATTATATCATGACCATCTACAAACTGTGTCAATTAGAAGGAAATCTGTGGACATCGATGATTGCCGACCTTCCCAATGTTGTTTTGGGCCTTTAAAGACTTCGAAATACAAACAGATTAGTCCCGATGTTGGATGTCAAAACTTGGGTTCATGCTGTCGGGAATACATGTAGACTCAATTTTAGATTTATTTTACATTTACGTTTTGATTGCGAACAAGGTTATCAATACGCTGGGATTGCGAAATGGCGGAATGGCTATAAACGGGTCTGGACAGCTGAACGTGTGCGGACGCGTATCCGTACAAAATGTACTAACTACTCCCGACCAGGTTTTTGGGGAGGGGTGCACCTTTTTAGCATCTTTGTGCCAGATATAAAATTATATACCGGTACGCCGACTGACATCACGGTCCCGTGATTCCTAGATATTATCTTGCGGCTTGCGGCAGAATGACGTCTTGCCAAATTTCCATTCCAGTTGAGAACGCATAAGTTGGGAAGAATGCCATTTGCACAAATGCCAGACATTTGTGAATTTCAGATATTCTTTGGGTTTTTTCGCTGTCGTCTTAAAAAGCATGCCAAGGCTTTGGTGAAGATGTCAAACTAATGTGCTGGCAGACATACATAGTTGTTGCTTTAAGATGCAATCTTCTGCGCTTGTATATACATACAATGCCAAACACTCAGGTGTCTGCCGATGGGAAAATTTCCGCATTGCCTTGAAACGATTAAAGATTTGGACAGTTTCATGAGGCAAAGAGTTTTGACAAACTATACGCGAAGCCAACCGGTGATCACGAGTGGGTGTTTCCATATCTAATGTTCGTGGGTAAGAATGAATTAAAGGCAGGGGCGTGTTATTCTTGACATGAAACGACACAGTGGTGCCGGGATTTGGTGACCGAGGGGATTACTGGCAGATTTGTTTTATTTGGCATTGACTGAAAGATTGATGCCAAGCTTGCCCGTGAAGTTGACCTTGTGCGCCATAGTGGACGCGTGGGCGTGTGCGCGTGCTCACGTGACATGCGATATTCTGAGTGCGTTTTACCAAAGCTAAGCCTCGGCCCGCTATAAAGGGCACGGTTCAAGCAACGGGAAACTAAAACAATCGAGAACTCTGCGCGTGACCCAATCTCACACAGCGTAAGAAGAAACTTGTTCAAACAAATAATTGAAAGTTGAAACTTTCCTGACACCCCAACCCCCGGAAAAGGGGAGTGTAACAAAGAAGGCTGTTGCCTGTTGGTCATTTCAAGATGGTCTCGGTGACGGCAATCCTCGGTCTGTTGTCCTGTCTCTGGGCTCTGGTCTCGGCCACAAATTCCACCCAAGTCAAGGTGGTCTTTTTCTTTTCCGGAGGCGGTCATGGCAAGCTGTACAAGGAGAGGCGACTCATGCCTGCGATGGAGATCGCTAAGACTACCATAAACAGGCGGGTGGCTACGGCAGAGTACGCTAACTTCAGCCTGGAGTGGTTTTACTCCCCGACCGGCTGTGATGTTCCCCTGAGGAAGGCCGTAGGGGTGGCTACCGACCAGTATTACTACAACGATGCCATGGCTTTCTTTGGGCCGACCTGTAGTGGCAACATCATCAGTGTTGGCGACTTTGCCGCAGCTCTGAATATCCCCGTCTTCTCAGCCAGTAGCTCTGCCGTTGAACTTGAAGACAAGTCCAGGTACCCGACGCTGACCAACACGGTGTACAAGACCAGTACGATGGCTAGCCTGGTGGTCAGTCTGTTCCGTCAACTGGGCTGGTCGACTGCCGTTTTGTTGCAATATCACCATGCGTTTCAGCGCCCTGCTGAAGCGCTCATTGAAGCATTTCGTGATGAGAGGCTGGGTTTATATCATATCTATATCAACCAGGACGAGACAGACTTGGACGGGCTGGCGGGAGTCCTCCAGCATGCTTCACTCCACGGTCGAAGTAAGTGAATGATTTGAGTAAATAATTTGAACTCTATTCGGTGTTCCATCCCTTGCACGTTTTGCACGATTTATGGCTACACCGCTTACGATGGATAGCCCATCACAGATGCGATTGGCCGTGCCGTACTGTACTGTTGTATATGTCATCCATCGCAACTATACGATTTTTACGACAACTTTGGTGGAATTGCATGAGTTTCTCCCCGCAAATACGAATGTACGCAAGGATATGAGAGCATTGTTAACGGATGGCGGTATGAACACCATAAGTGTGTCCAAACTCGTGTATTTTGTTTTATTGTAAGGGGAACAAAATAATGGATGTTTCATTTACCACACGTGAGATCAGGAGTAAGGCCAACTTAGACGAACGTAAACTTTCAGCCTCTGTAATGGGGAAAATGTATACAAATTTTGATGTATCCGATTTTGCATAGTTTGTCATGAGCACAGATAGCCTATTGTGAATGCGTGCCAGGTTTTGTATCTTCTGACTCGGGAACTTATGTGTGAAGCTGCGTTTACACAAGCCTTGACCAAGTCGTTGGTCGCCGATTTCCGGTATTCAGAAATAGTATGGTGCTGCGTCAAGTTGGCCCCTTAATTGCAATTTTGCGACTTGAATGAAGACCAACGCGATTTCCGCGGCTCGTTGGCAAGGGGCAAGTTGAATAGTGGGCGAGTTGGCTAGGGGCAAGTAGACTAGTGGGCAAGTTGGCTAGGGGCAAGTAGACTAGTGGGCAAGTTGGCTAGGGGCAAGTAGACTAGTGGGCAAGTTGGCTAGGGGCAAGTAGACTAGTGGACGAGTTGGCTAGGGGCAAGTAGACTATAGTGGGCGAGTTGGCTAGGGGCAAGTAGACAAGTGGGCGAGTTGGCTAGGGGCAAGTAGACTAGTGGGCGAGTTGGCTAGGAGCAAGTAGACTAGTGGGCGAGTTGGCAAGGGGCAAGTAGACTAGTGGGCGAGTTGGCAAGGGGCAAGTAGACTAGTGGGCAAGTTGGCTAGGGGCAAGTAGACTATAGTGGGCAAGTTTGCTAGGGGCAAGTAGACTAGTGGGCGAGTTGGCTAGGGGCAAGTAGACTATAGTGGGCGAGTTGGCAAGGGGCAAGTAGACTAGTGGGCGAGTTGGCTAGGGGCAAGTAGACTATAGTGGGCGAGTTGGCTAGGGGCAAGTAGACTAGTGGGCGAGTTGGCTAGGGGCAAGTAGACTAGTGGGCGAGTTGGCTAGGGGCAAGTAGACTAGTGGGCGAGTTGGCTAGGGGCAAGTAGACTAGTGGGCGAGTTGGCAAGGGGCAAGTAGACTATAGTGGGCGAGTTGGCTTGGGGCAAGTAGACTAGTGGGCGAGTTGGCTTGGGGCAAGTAGACTAGTGGGCGAGTTGGCAAGGGGCAAGTAGACTAGTGGGCGAGTTGGCTAGGGGCAAGTAGACTAGTGGGCGAGTTGGCTAGGGGCAAGTAGACTAGTGGGCGAGTTGGCTAGGGGCAAGTAGACTAGTGGGCGAGTTGGCTAGGGGCAAGTAGACTAGTGGGCGAGTTGGCTTGGGGCAAGTAGACTAGTGGGCGAGTTGGCTAGGGGCAAGTAGACTAGTGGGCGAGTTGGCAAGGGGCAAGTAGACTAGTGGGCGAGTTGGCTAGGGGCAAGTAGACTAGTGGGCGAGTTGGCTAGGGGCAAGTAGACTAGTGGGCGAGTTGGCTAGGGGCAAGTAGACTAGTGGGCGAGTTGGCTAGGGGCAAGTAGACTAGTGGGCAAGTTGGCTAGGGGAAGTAGACTAGTCGGCGAGTTGGCAAGGGCCAAGTAGACTAGTGGGCGAGTTGGCAACGAGCCGCGGAAATCGCGTTGGTCTTCATTCAAGTCGCACAATTGCAATTAAGTGGCCAACTTGACGCGTTAGTGGGACGGGAAAAAATAATCGCTCCCCGCCCTTGCACTTGCGTGCGTACTATGTGTGTCGTGTGCGCGTCTTGCCCAGCAGCCGATTTCACGAAACATTGCGCAAGCTGCGCCACTTCTGTTTGTGGCACAAATTGCGCAGCTACGCAACATCCTTGCGTCTTTACTGCGCATTGCTTTTTTTATTAATGAAAACAGTGGACGAGCCTAAAAGAGCCTCTCCGAGTACGAAGGTCACATTGAACTCTGTTTCTGCAGCATTTGCACATGTCGAGTGTGAATCTGAAACATTTGTGTTCGCGGTATTCGGACTGTGTGCTTTATACCGTTCCACTTCAATCACATTGAAAGAAAATAAACGTATGTTTGCCAGAGGAAAGCTCACTTACAGCTCCCATTAAATGAAAACAAGAAAAACGATGGAAATTATGTGGTGTAGATGACAGAAATCGCGCACATTATGTCGGGAGACTGTCGCGAAGTTTTCGTTTCGGTGACAAGCTGGTGGTATTTTGTGTATGAAGAGGGTGGAATCATGTCGGAATACAAGTCACATTTGACGATGTTTTCCCATGGCAAATAGTTTTTAGGTCTTCAAATTTGCCTTTTTAAAGATATAACAGACTTTGACTTAGAATCACTTGGTCACCGTAGTAATGCTGTCCGTCTTAGCCGTGAGAAAATGTGGATGAAGCGTCTTCGGACTATTCAACCACATGGTCTCAACATCCAGGAGGGTAATGACTAACACCATGCAGCTTTCTGATAATCCTTCTTTTGTGTTCAGTCCTTCACACTTCTCTCTTTGATCTTTCCCCCTCTTGTCACTAATCCCTACCCCACTCCTTGCCCTTCTCTTTGATCTCCCCCCCCCCTCACTAATCCCTACCCTACCCCTTGCCCTTCCCTTTGATCTCTCCCTACCAGCTTCACTCTTTGTCCTTTGTTTCTCATCCGTGTCCTATTCACTCTCTCCCCCTTCCTTCGTGTACATGTATCTGTTTTGTCCCTGTCACTCTGCCTTTGAGAAAGGTCCTGCTAGGATCAAAACGTCAGGCCCACTAAATTTTAGATTAACATTTTGGTAATTTTAGTCAGTAAGCAGTTTGCAACATTTTTGTATATCACCTTAAGACTTTGACTTAGTGTGAGTCAAAACTTTTATTTCGTGTTGACGAAATTTAAACTCTATTGCACTGACCAATATACAGAATGATTGCCGTGTGCACAAACGCTCACGGCGGATGGCTCTCTGATGCTCACGTTGGGCTGCCTAGAAAAACTGGAAGTTATAGGCCTTGGTACTAGGCTTCGTACTGAGTGTTGTTGGTAAATAACTTTACGGGTCAACGAACCGCGGTGCCTGAAAGCCCTGCATTGCCAATCACCGTATCGACTCAACACGGCCTTCAAAATGGACAACTACCATATGCACTGCGCATAACTTTTTTATCCACAATGGTAACGGTCTCATCAGAGCATGGGACCCGGATCAGACCGTTACACTGGACCTTTGGTCGGGGGTCTTGTGGAGAGCTTGGTATGGCTAGGCTTGTATCCGTTCATCTGGAGGGCGGACTTGATGTGTTGCAGTTCTGGCTGTAAGAAGGCTGCATCACAAATGTCGAAGGCCCGCCTCACCAGTGTGCGGTTAACGGAAGCCTTGATGCCGGGGTGGTGGAAGGATCGCTGGTGGAGGTAGCGGTCCGTGTGGGCAGGTTTCCTGTAGACAGTGTGAGCAAGGGTACCGTCAGGATTGCGGGAAACCTTGATATCCAGGAAAAGGATGGAACCGTCTCGTCCAACTTCCATGGTGAAGGCAATGTTGGGGTGTTGTCCGTTGAGGTACTCCAAGAATTATTGGAGGGCAGTGGGGCCGTGGGCCAGACCACGAACGTGTCATCCACGTAGCGGAGCCAGAGGGTGGGTTGGAGGTTCGCAGTGAGGAGAGAGAACGACTCAAACTCCTCCATGAAGATGTCTGCGAGGACAGGGGATAAAAGAGATCACATGGAGGTCCCGGACCACTCTGTTCGTAGAACCCGCCATGCCACTTGAAACAGCTCGAGGCAACACAGGTAAGCAGCAAATCATGGATCTGGTCCCTGGACAACTGGGTGCGTTCTGTCAGGTTGGGTCATGCATGAGTCTTTCCTTAGTTAACATACAGGCCTCGCCTGTGGGAACATTGGTGAATAGGGAAACTGCATCGAAGCTGACCAGCAAGTCAGTAGGTTTGAGTGTGAGTTTCTTAGTGATGTCGACGAAGTGGGCAGAGTTGGCAACGAAATGTGTAGATTGACCCACCAAGAGTCCGAGTAATTTGGCTAAGTATTAGGCAGTGTTGAACGTGGGGAACCTCTGGAGGCAACGATGGGGCGAAGTGGGGCATCTGGTTTGTGGATCTTCGGTTGCCCGAAGAACCTGGGTCAGACGGAACTAGAGGGTCTGAGTTTGCGGTACAGGGGGAAGGGGAGGGCATCGGCTCTATGCAGAGCGAGGAGTTTGCTGGTGACTCTCTTCTCAATGGAAGGTATTGGGTTCTTGGGGAGAGGGCGGTACGGACCAGATCCAAGAATGCTGCTCATCTTAGTGTCGTAGTCTGCTCTGTCAATGATGCTAGTGGCGTTGCCTTTGTCTGCCTTCGGGATGTGGATGGAGTCATCCCGGCGGAGGACACGGAGGGCAGCAAGCTCGGATTTGGTGAGGTTGGGCTTGGGTGGTCGGGCCTTGCGCATGATCTCGTTGATCTGTACCCGGACGTCGATCGCTGATGATTTAGGCAGGTGTCTGATGGCTGGTTCTGTAGCCTAAATGATAACTTCTTTGGGGACTTGCTTGGGTTGCAACGCGAAGTCCCTTACAATATAAGAGGGTTTGCGGTGACACCATGTATAAGGTCTCTCAAAGAAGAGGTGTGGTTCTGAAAAGAACCTGAGTGATAACTCAATTATTCTGATTTTTAAACGTGACTTTATGCGCATGTCCCTCCCGTCCACCCTACATCCTGCCTGTATATATTATCCAATTGATGAGGACCATTACGTCTTTGTCTTTCTGAAATGATATATAATTTCTTTTTTGGCAGATTCTGTCCAATTAATTCTTGACTACGTGCTGTGCCTACTAATTTCCCTTCAATGTCTCATGTCTGTACAAGATGTTCAGACCTGCAGTCTGGCCTTTCCGCGCAACTATTGCTGGCGCTTCTTTCTCCATGGAATATGTTATTGAAAAGTCTCTAGTGTCTTTAAAAAAGTCCCCGTGAGTGACCATTGTAAAGATATCTAGTAGAGAAAACAGTAAAAGGGAGTACATGATAATCAAGGGGAAACTTGCCAAATGGCATTCAAACAACCGTGGAAAGTACGACCACAATTGGAGCCACGATAAAACATTCAATGGTTGGCCATGAATTATACCGCGGCTGACACTACGCACAACGCACTACTTGAATTACTACAATGGAGCTAAGATTTCAAGTGCTGCACTGACTTTGCTACTTGATTAAATGTCCACACTAGACGATCAATAATCAAATTTCATAGACACGGCTTGTATTGCATGACTATGGGACTATTGCATCCGTATAAAGTGTCTCTTTATGGTACCTTGCGTCACAGAGTGTATATTTTTAACATGACGAAAGTTTCTCTGGTGATGTTCCAGCTACTTATTAGCAGAAGAATGGAAGCATTACATTTTCACCATTGAAATAGCATCTCTATATTTAAGTGGTTTACATATGAAAGTTATTTTAAAAAGAACTGTGAACTAAATAAATAACTCTTTTGAAGAAGAAAGCAACTTGCAAAAACAGACGTATCCATTTGACCCACAGAAGAGGCGCTAATGTAGCAGTGTAGTGCTAGCTTATAGTTACAGACATTCCTAACACGTAAACATGTATGTCTATAGTGTGCGCCACAGAAATAGCGTCAAGCCACTATCAACGTTCCGAACGAAAACGTTGGGGTTTCGAATAATTTCACTATAACCATATAGGTTCGTGAAAGACGATGTTCCTGCGTTGTCATCTCCGCGTTATCACCTCCAACATACCAAGAGTTTTCGAGTAGAGACTTCCATTGTAGATTTATAGACTAGCTTTCCAGTTTCACATCGATATGGTGACAGCTGTATCAATGTTGAGTTTGTTGTCCATACTCTGCAGCCTGGTTTCGGCCATGCAATGCTTGGAATTCCAGGTGGTTCTATTTTTCTCGGACAGTGGCCACTCAGCCTTGTATAGTAAAAGGCACCTCGTGCCGGCAATGGAGATCGCTATGACTACCATAAACAGGCGGGTAGAGACGGCAGAGTACGCTAACTTCAGCTTGGAGTGGTTTTACTCCCCAACCGGCTGCAATTTTCCCCTGAGGGAGGCCGTAGGGGTGGCTACCGACCAGTATTACTATAACAATGCCGTGGCTTTCTTCGGGCCGACCTGTAGTGGCAACATCATCAGTGTTGGCGACTTTGCCGCACCTCTGAATATCCCCATCTTCTCAGCAAGTAGCTCGGCAGTAGAACTTGAAGACAAGCGCAGGTACCCGACGCTGACCAACACGGTGTACAAGACCAGTACGATGGCTAGCCTGGTGGTCAGTCTGTTCCATCGATTCGGCTGGTCGACTGGAGTTTTGATTCAGTACGGCTACGGGTATCAGCGCCCTGCAGATGGGGTCATCGAAGCATTTCGTACCGAAAGATTGGGCCTGTATACGATCTACATCAACCGAGAGGAGAGAGACTTGGACGGTCTTGCTAAAGTACTGAGCGACGCTTCCCTTCATGGACGTGGTAAGTCAAAATGTTCTTATCATTCCAAGGCCCAATACAACTTTGGGAAGATCGGAAAACATTGATGTCCACAGATTTCTTTCTAATTGGTCATGAGAGAATCCTCATGTTGAAATCTCACGGTCTGGGATGCTGTACTTTTCGAGAAATTTGCACTCAAACACCAACAAAAAGTTCTGTAACAGGTTGGTGTAAAGAACGTGACTGTTTTTGCCCTTTTTTCCTTTCTCAGATTGTCGTTTGAGCCAATAACTTCTCTGTGGTGTTTTGGGGGTATGGTTACTGGTTTAACATACACACTCATATAATCTTTGGACCTTTATCAATGTTGCACGGGGCCTTTAACTGAAAGCTAATCTGGAGGCAAAGGCAGAAGTCTCACCAAAACTTAATCGCACACGGAGAGCTGTGTGCTGAGCTCACAGCCTCAAGAGATATTTCACTCAGCAGACTCTAGCGTATAGGCGGCCTCAAAGCGCTTCAGTGGAAATGTGAAGGACTCGGATGACTAAAGAAGAGACCTCGGTTATATATGTAGATACCGGTACATCACATTAACCGAAACTTTTATTATCCGAAAACTAGAAAATATCCGATTTACGCCACAACGCATTAAGTTAAGAAAAATAGCCTCGTATCAAATCAGTCATCTCCCAAGACCTTGTGCGATGAATCTCTGTCCTATTGATTTCATGGTCGTCAACGATCGATTGAGCTGCCTCTGTATGCAGAAAGCCCCTTGATTTGTTTTTACAATAAAGAGGCCGGGTTTTAGAGGGAAAGTTAAGAGTGATTCCATCGAATTGGGTGGCGGAATTTGAAGGCCTAGAATAGATAGATACACTAAAACAATTTTCCCTACTGCAAAAGAGACATCTTAAGCCCCGTGAAGCATCAACTCAGATGCTCCCGTGTGTGCTGTTGTACTCGGTTTTTCACAGAAACAATAACACAGGATTTTGGGATGCAATACATAGCAGTGAAGCGGATACATCCACCGATTCTTAGGAGGATTGGAGTCCGTGGCGGAAGGCACGGTTATGCTGGCTATAAATGTAGCGTCTTCAGCAGCGCAAGGCACTAAGACCATACATACCTGTAATGGTACTATTGGGCATGGGTCCCAGCTAATCAACCACCAAATACCCTCTCTCTCAAATAACGGTTTTCTCTCTTTTGTGCAATAACTGCTTCAATATGTTTTCAGCCGCGACATTCGTCTCATTGTTGTCCGGTCTGTGGATGCTGGCTTCAGCCTCCAACCGCGAACATTTCAAAGTGGTTCTATTTTTTTCGAGCTGGAGTCGTAGTGGCCTGTTTCCGGGGAGACGCCTCGTGCCGGCGATGGAGATCGCTAAGACTACCATAAACAGGCGAGTGGCTACGGCAGAGTACGCTAACTTCAGCTTGGAGTGGTTTTACTCACCAACCGGCTGCAATTTTCCCCTGAGGAAGGCCGTAGGGGTGGCTACCGACCAGTATTACTTTAACAATGCCGTGGCTTTCTTCGGGCCGACCTGTAGTGGCAACATCATCAGTGTTGGCGACTTTGCCGCACCTCTGAATATCCCCATCTTCTCAGCAAGTAGCTCGGCGGTAGAACTTGAAGACAAGTCCAGGTACCCGACGCTGACCAACACGGTGTACAAGACCAGTACGATGGCTAGCCTGGTGGTCAGTCTGTTCCATCGATTCGGCTGGTTGACTGGAGTTTTGATTCAGTACGGCTACGGGTATCAGCGCCCTGCAGATGGGGTCATCGAAGCATTTCGTACCGAAAGATTGGGCCTGTATACGATCTACATCAACCGAGAGGAGAGAGACTTTGACGGTCTTGCTAAAGTACTGAGCGACGCTTCCCTTCATGGACGTAGTAAGTCAAAATGTTCTTATCATTCCAAGGCCCAATACAACTTTGGGAAGATCGGAAAACATTGATGTCCACAGATTTCTTTCTAATTTACACAGTTTGTATATGGTCATGAGAGAATCCTCATGTTGAAATCTCATGGTCTGGGATGCTGTACTTTTCGAGAAATGTGCACTCAAACACCAACAAAACGTTGTCACAGGTTGGTGTAAAGAACGTGATTGTTTTTGCCCTTTTTTTCCTTTCTCAGATTGTCGTTTGAGCTAATAACTTCCCTGTGGTGTTTTGGGGGTATGGTTACTGGTTTAACATACACACTCATATAATCTTTGGACCTTTATCAATGTTGCACGGGGCCTTTAACTGAAAGCTAATCTGGAGGCAAAGGCAGAAGTCTCACCAAAACTTGATCGCACACGGAGAGCTGTGTGCTGAGCTCACAGCCTCGAGAGATATTTCACTCAGCAGACTCTAGCGTATAGGCGGCCTCAAAGCGCTTCAGTGGAAATGTGAAGGACTCAGATGACCAAAGAAGAGACCTCGGTTATATATGTAGATACATCACATTAACCGAAACTTGTATTATCCGAAAACTAGAAAATATCCGATTTACGCCACAACGCATTAAGTTAAGAAAAATAGCCTCGTATCAAATCAGTCATCTCCCAAGACCTTGTGCGATGAATCTCTGTCCTATTGATTTCATGGTCGTCAACGATCGATTGAGCTGCCTCTGTATACAGCAAGCCCCTTGACTTGTTTTTACAATAAAGAGGCCGGGATTTAGAGGAAACTTAATAGTGATTCCATCGAATTGGGTGGCGGAATTTGAAGGCCTAGAATAGATAGATACACTAAAACAATTTTCCCTACTGCAAAAGAGACATCTTAAGCCCCGTGAAGCATCAACTCAGATGCTCCCGTGTGTGCTGTTGTACTCGGTTTTTCACAGAAACAATAACACAGGATTTTGGGATGCAATACATAGCAGTGAAGCGGATACATCCACCGATTCTTAGGAGGATTGGAGTCCGTGGCGGAAGGCACGGTTATGCTGGCTATAAATGTAGCGTCTTCAGCAGCGCAAGGCACTAAGACCATACATACCTGTAATGGTACTATTGGGCATGGGTCCCAGCTAATCAACCACCAAATACCCTCTCTCTCAAATAACGGTTTTCTCTCTTTTGAGCATTAACTGCTTCAATATGTTTTCAGCCGCGACATTCGTCTCATTGTTGTCCGGTCTGTGGATGCTGGCTTCAGCCTCCAACCGCGAACATTTCAAAGTGGTTCTATTTTTTTCGAGCGGGGGTCGTGGGGGCCTGTTTATGGGGAGACGCCTCGTGCCGGCGATGGAGATCGCTAAGACTACGATTAACAGGCGGGTGGCTACGGCAGAGTACGCTAACTTCAGCCTGGAGTGGTTTTACTCCCCGACCGGCTGCGATGTTCCCCTGAGGAAGGCCGTAGGGGTGGCTACCGACCAGTATTACTATAACAATGCCGTGGCTTTCTTCGGGCCGACCTGTAGTGGCAACATCATCAGTGTTGGCGACTTTGCCGCACCTCTGAATATCCCCATCTTCTCAGCAAGTAGCTCTGCGGTAGAACTTGAAGACAAGTCCAGGTACCCGACGCTGACCAACACGGTGTACAAGACCAGTACGATGGCTAGCCTGGTGGTCAGTCTGTTCCATCGATTCGGCTGGTCGACTGGAGTTTTGATTCAGTACGGCTACGGGTATCAGCGCCCTGCAGATGGGGTCATCGAAGCATTTCGTACCGAAAGATTGGGCCTGTATACGATCTACATCAACCGAGAGGAGAGAGACTTGGACGGTCTTGCTAAAGTACTGAGCGACGCTTCCCTTCATGGACGTAGTAAGTCAAATTATGCATAGTATTTAACTGAAACCTAATCTCACAATAATTAGGGTCCAAAACGTATATGTTCAGAGAAACGGTTCTCCTTACTGGATCAATTTTGGTTTTAAAAATTGCCGGAGCATATAGGAACTATTGTAACTTTTCTTTAGAGGTGTTTTTGAAAAAAAAACTGTAGGATTTTCCGTCGTCAAAGTTGCTTTACATTTATGACGATTGAACTCGATAGCTTGTCATGGGAGCTACATAATTATATCAGTTTGATCGCTGTCACTATCTATGCAGCGTTTGACCGTAGGTTCACCGACTTCAGTTTTGTTGCTGCATGACACGCTTCGGATGAAATTTCAGATGAAATGAAACAACCATCTTCATTTAAGGACTGTGGATACGTCCTGTCCATCCAGCTATCATGTAGTATTTTCACACATTCTAACTTCTCCAGCACATTCGAAATAACCATTTCCTTTCCCTACATAGCCACATTTTGTGAACCAATTCTGTGTACATTTTGATTTGGTCCAGTCCAGTTTGGTTTCCGCCACTCTCGATCTACTGGGGATGTTCTTTCCTGATTACAGAGCACTTGCATTGCGCTCTGGATTCACGTGGCGAGGCAAGGCTTGTTGCCTTGATATTTCACAGGCTTTTGACAGGCTTTGGCACCGGGGTCTCATCAATAAACCCAAGTTGTATTGGATTTCTGGCCAATTGCTTCATCTAATCTCTAGCTTTCTTTATGAACGACAAACCTTTGTTGTACACGAGCGTGCGAAAGCCACGGCTGATGACTTTAATGCAGGTATCCATCAGGGTTCTGTCCTGATGCGACTTTGTTTCTACTTTATCTCAACGACCTGCCTGATGTTGTGTCCTCGCATATAGCTATGCATTTGGATGATTCAACTCTGTAGACTGCATATCCTGGTCCCTTGTCTACTTCTTCCTCCAATCACGCCAGTAGGCCCTATTGCTCTCAGTCGAGATTTAGCAAATATCACACAGTGGGGGAGTAACTGGCGTGTCGCTTTTAATCAAAAGAAGACCCATTTGCTTTCTCTATCCAGTACCCGATCTCTATATCACCCAGCTTGGTCAATGGACTCGTTCCTTCTGGAGAAGTTCCTGACATTCGGCTACTGGGACTATTACCAGTAAACATTCATGGGACAGTACATAAATGGTATTGCTAAAAAAGCCTCCCAACGCATAGGTTGTCTGTATCGTGCACGGCACTACCTGCCGCCTACTGCTGTTCAGTATTTTTATAAGTCTACAATGCGCCCTGTCATGGAGTACTGTAGCCACGTCTGGGCGGGGGCTCCATCCTGTCATCTTGCCCTGTTATAGACAGAATCCACCGGTGTGTATCTAATGTGGAGGGTCCTGATTCAGCCTCATCATTAGAATGTCTGTCACACCGTCGCTCTGTACGTGGCCTCACCGGGCATTGGACAATGCTCCAATGGCAGTTCTGCCTTGGTTCCCCAAGACCGCCCAATGCTCGTACCACGCGCTTCTCATCGCGTATGCACCAATATGCAGTTATGGCACCTATAAGACCAATACAAAGCGATACTCCTCTAGCTTCTTCCCGCGTACTGCAGCACTATTGTATTCTCTACCTGAATCCTGTTTCCCCCCTTCTTATAACTTGTCTGAAGTCAAATGAAACATAACATTAATCTGTCTTCCTCTTGATGTACTATGCTCCTGGTTATTTTCCTTATTAATTTATTTTAGCCCTCACATTGAGTGGCCTTTTGGGGTCTTGTGTTTGGCGACATTCATTGTAAAAAATTGAACTTCAGAATCGCACTATTTACAGAATGTTCGAGTATGTCGTAATCCGAGGATACTGCAACATTGGTGAATGGTCTGAATAACATTTATGCTAGATTTGACAACAATAACTTTAGGGGTATAAATCATGATCTGAGGGAATCTTTACTAAAGCATGTTACAGCTAATGACAAAATCCTACTGGACATTACTGCTATTAAAAAGTCACTAAGAAGACTTAAGACCGGTAAATCTGTAGGCCTGACCAACTTAATGACAAGGTTTTGAAATCATGTTTGATAAGGGAGCTTTCTCCAGTTTTTAGGGACCTTTTCTAGTGGTCACTTGACACATATACCACCCCACCACCTATTGAAGACTGCGGTTATATCTCCAGTTGCAAAACATTCGAACCCCATTGTGTATAATGACTATAGGCCTGTGGCCCTTCTGCCATTGTCATGAAGTGTTTCTAACGAATTGTTAATGATTATTTTGATCGTTGACCAAATAAAACCTTTCGTTGATCCCCTGCAATTTGCATACAGAGCAGGACGTAGTGTGGAGATGCCGTCCTAACATTGGCTTAACATTGTAACATTGATAGCCATCTCGATTGGCCAAGGGCATATGTTAAAACCTTGTGACTTTTTCGTCGGCATTCAATCTGGTACAATCTCACGTTCTATATTGTAAGCTGAGGGGATGCACGTAAACCCATATCTTATCCTGTGGGTTAACGATTTGTTTTATCAAACAGGTGTAAGACTAAGGCAGTCTGTGTCTGACACTGTCTATACAAACACAGAAGCTCCACAGGGATGTGTGTTATCCCCTATTCTGTTTACTCTTCATACAAGTGATCTTAGATGTAACAATGGAATGTGTACCATGGTAAAGTATGCAGATGACACGTCAATAACAGGATGTATAAGTCAAGAGAATGAGACTAGGTATAGAGAAGAAATTGACAAGTTCGTGAATTGATGTAGAGAAAACTTCCTGGTTTTGAATCTACAAAAAAATAAGGAAATTTTTAATGATCTCGGTTGGAAGTTGAACCAGTTAGCATAGATGGCACTGATATTAAAATATTGTCACGGACCATACGTATCTTGGCATTTATATCGATAATCATTTAAAGTGGAACACTTGTCTAATAACCCACCAACTTCACGTGTTTGGACTCTAACAAGTCAGGTAGACCATACCTCCATGGTTAGACTAAGGCAACCCAAATGTTGTACAAATCGCCATCGCATCTCAATCTTGTCGAGTGCAATTGCCTGTTATAAATTGTAATATATTTTTCCGAAATGTTCAATTGCCCTTTTTATAAATGTATTTTTAAAAAAGGCAAACCAGAGAGAATGAATTTCATGCATGCATGACGAATAAATAGAATTGAATTGAAATTGAATTGAAGATAGATACAATGAAACATTTTTTCCTACTGCAAAAGAGACGTCTGAAGCCGCGTGAAGCATCAACTCAGATGCTCCCGTGTGTGCTGTTGTACTCGGGTTTCCAAACAAAAATTAACACAGGATTTTGGGATGCAATACATAGCAGTGAAGCGGATACATCCACCGATTCTTAGGAGGATTGGAGTCCGTGGCGGAAGGCACGGTTATGCTGGCTATAAATGTAGCGTCTTCAGCAGCGCAAGGCACTAAGACCATACATACCTGTAATGGTACTATTGGGCATGGGTCCCAGCTAATCAACCACCAAATACCCTCTCTCTCAAATAACGGTTTTCTCTCTTTTGAGCATTAACTGCTTCAATATGTTTTCAGCCGCGACATTCGTCTCATTGTTGTCCGGTCTGTGGATGCTGGCTTCAGCCTCCAACCGCGAACATTTCAAAGTGGTTCTATTTTTTTCGAGCCGGAGTCGTAGTGGCCTGTTTCCGGGGAGACGCCTCGTGCCGGCGATGGAGATCGCTAAGACTACGATTAACAGGCGAGTGGCTACGGCAGAGTACGCTAACTTCAGCCTGGAGTGGTTTTACTCACCAACCGGCTGCAATTTTCCCCTGAGGAAGGCCGTAGGGGTGGCTACCGACCAGTATTACTATAACAATGCCATGGCTTTCTTCGGGCCGACCTGTAGTGGCAACATCATCAGTGTTGGCGACTTTGCCGCACCTCTGAATATCCCCATCTTCTCAGCAAGTAGCTCGGCGGTAGAACTTGAAGACAAGTCCAGGTACCCGACGCTGACCAACACGGTGTACAAGACCAGTACGATGGCTAGCCTGGTGGTCAGTCTGTTCCATCGATTCGGCTGGTCGACTGGAGTTTTGATTCAGTACGGCTACGGGTATCGGCGCCCTGCAGATGGGGTCATCGAAGCATTTCGTGTTGAGAGACTGGTCCTCAACATAATCTATGTCAACAAAGAAGACACAGACTTCGAGGGCCTTATCAAAGTTCTTGAACGTGCATCCTTTCTCGCTCGAAGTAAGTGAAGTTTTCCCAGATCGTTTAAAATGATAATATCTTACCTTATAGGCCTACGTTCTAGAAGAAAAAGGTGTATCTAAATAAGAGATGCTTTCTTTTTCTGTTGCGCATTAAAACTATTAAAAAAATAAAGGACTATTACAATGACAAAATCTGAAAGAAATTTTTCACACAATAAAGCAGCGTTTACACAAAAAAACATAATCAAGTACTTTTGGAAATCCCTAGATAATATGATTGCGCAATATGTAAAGCAAGAGGTCACGCGTATTACTCCGTGGCGTATTATCGCTTGACGCATTAACCAGGAGAAGACCCGCTGACTAAAGTCTAGCGCCCAGACACATACGCTATAGTTTCCGCATTACTTTCCGAAGTGTAATTGGGATCAAAAATTCCGACTGTTTTAGATTAATGGATAATGGAATGAATAATCGTTTATTAAGCTGGAGATTAGGTCAGACTCAAAGTGGAGGACTCGGGACTTGCACGCGGACGCGAAAGATGCTACTTAGTCTTGAACTCGATATTTTATTGCTTGGATCATATTAGTAATACAATCACGAAACAATATCAAGTGATTTGGCAAGTGATTTTTTTTTGTTTCGCTGTGGAGTTCAACACATCAATACCTTACAATACGGTCATATGATTTTGTCGTTACAATACAAAGAATGTAAGGCTAGAAATAAAGTACCATTATAAAAGTTTATTCATCATAAATGTCGGAGCTCGTAAGGAAAAACCATCAACAGAACACAGGGCATTATTTTTACCATACACCGATTTAAAGGTCTCGAGTGTCAAACTCAAAACGCAAGAAACTCTTTAAACTTTTCTTAACATTATAAATGATGTCTTTGTCCAATTCATTAATCTCGTCAAAAAATATTTTACATCTAACTTTCCATATTTTTCTTAGCATTTTAATAATAATTGCATTGTGGACAGGATTAAGTTTATAGCCCAGAATTCTCATCGATTCATTTAGTAGGCCTATATAAAACCATTGTCTTCTTGACAATTTACTACCGGTAGTTAACACAATTTACTAGTTAACACAATTTACTAGTTAACACAATTTACTAATTAACACAAATTACTAGTTAACACAATTTACTAGTTAACACAATTTACTAGTTAACACAATTTACTAGTTAACACAAATTACTAGTTAACACAATTTCCCAGTTAACACAATTTCCTAGTTAACACAATTTACTAGTAAACACAATTTACTAGTTAACACAATTTACTAGTTAACACGAATCTTTAATCTTAGTCGGTATTTCCTTGAGTAATCAAATTGCGCATTCCATGCACCCATTGATCGTGATTTGCTCCCCTGGTCATAATAGTGAACCGCACATGTATTTCAAAGCGACTGTACGAAAGCGCAAAGACCAATGATACCCGAGTCTGAACAAGGATTGCGCGATTGATCTACTTAGGACTTATAAGTGGAAAGCTAGAAATCAGCGGAGCGTTGAATTGGTGGGGGTTTTGTGAGGGTAGGCCTAAAACTGAAAAGCATTTGTCGCTATGTTGTCTGGTCTTTGGACCGCCCGCCTAGGCAAGGTAGGCTTAGTTCTTTTCTTCACGAGACTCGTATACCTTGCGGCGTTCAGGCACGATAGGCACGATAGACTGACGGGTGAATACTGGAGAGTACGCTAACTTCTGCCTGCAGTGGTTTAACTGCGATGTCCTCTATTCGCCAGTTCATGAAAACGCCAACGATAATGGAGCAAGGCTGCTTCATGCAGGAACGTAATATTACTCCGTGCATCTCGTCGGTGGATCCATCAACGTCGCATATAACAGTGCTTTTAAAAGTTAGTAACATTTTACGGAAGGTATTTTTCACCCGTCGTTTAATATAAGGGAACGGTTTGAGTCAGCATAAAAGAATTCTTAAAATAATTAAGTTATCAATACTACATGGCAATAATATAAACTATAGTGTATACTTTTTTTAAGTAAGAGACCTCTTAACTTAGACTTGAAATACCGTTCATAACATCTCTCCGCTATAGCACGCGGGCACAGGCTAAAGATGCATTCTTACATTACAAGTGAAAGAAAAATGAGAGGTTATCGTTTTTCTTCTAGACATGCAACACAGTAGTTACTCAACAATCACCCTGAACCTCAAAAAAGTAATTTCATGTAATTGAAGAAAAATATAAATAATGCAACCAAAACAATGAAAAAAAATGATAGCGCAGGCACAAGATACACTTTTCAATTATATAATGGAATGAAATTCATTTCCAAACAATCTACGAGATTTAATGGTTAAAGAGCGACGGGGTCAAGTCCATGGTTGTTATGGCCAGAGCGTGACGTGTGCAAGTTCCCGCCATACGCTTCCCAATTGCAATTAATCTTAAACATTGCGAGCAAAGAAGAATGAGATAACTCAGTCCATCATTCCCAGTGGTCTTTGCTTCCGTTCTATGAGTGTATCCTGCACGCAGATTGCAGCAGGCATTGCAGGCGATAGTCGAAGTCATTAAGCCTTTAAGGCTGGGTTTGAACTGGGTCGGCCGCCATTTTGCTCCCGATGGCCTAATTAGAATACGTTAAAAATGCAAACGCACCATCCAAATTTGGGCTCTTCGGTATACCATGAAAGCTCACACCCTATTTCTGCATTTACAGACACTACAACAAACAATTGCACAAATGTTTCTGGGCATTTTGGCAATTTTAATTGACACTTAAAAAACAAGTAAGTGTGCACCGTGTAATAATCCGTTGACGATGGCAAACCGGAAGTTTTCTGTGCCTGGAACTCATGAACATCCGGTTGACGCAACATCGAGCGCGCCCGCTGGAGTTGGCAGTCCATTTGTTTTTTCCCTCCAGGTCTATATAATATGCTCTCACGCAGCTACAAATGAACCCTTTTTTTCATTGCAAATAGTGCCTTCCATATCAGATATTGGATAAATGTAACGCGGAGAATACCCGTGATATTGGTTCTGTAAAGGGTTAAAAGATGTTTCTACTCACGTTCGGCACCAACACGGGGATTATTTGGAGTTTTTTTATTGAGCTGGATGGAAATGTGTCATTTGGCTTCGGCCTGATATCTGCAGCGCCCCCATGCTGCGTTTATCGACACTCCCCCAAAACAAATAACGGGGATCGCAATGATAATCGTATTCTATTCGATTCTAGTTTTTTCTTCGGGGAAAGCATAATTAGATATGCTCTAGTGCTGCATGAAGATGAAATTATGGGACGGTGGAGTGTTATAACGAAGGCTAAAATAAGACACGTTCCAAAATCCCGATTTCCGGCCTACACAAAGATAGTGAAGGGCTGCTTGGAAAGGCATCATTGCATGAAGGCAAACGATTTCTCATTACAGTCGGCTCCTGTGTCCTGCATTAAAGCCAACAGCTCCGCTTTGCACATGGAGTGACTAACTCCCAACAACCACTCGTAAAGTTATGTGAGGTCCAGTGCATTCCTCTAAAAAACAATCGTAACAGTCACTCCAAATATCCGATGGACTGGTTTTGATACCTGCCAGTTGAAAACGTGCGTCTTCGTAGTATTTCCTTATTGGTCGACGTTCACCCTAACTAGGCCATAGGCCTACTCTTGTGACAGTTAATGTTAATACTATCACAGATCCCCGAGTGTTGCATAGAGACTTCGCAAGGACAGACCAATGACGACAAACTAATCCATACCATCACGAGGTCAACACGTACGGGCGGTTATAGACTGTTTAACTCAGAGGTTTGCCAGTCTCTTTACCCAAGACCCCGGTGCAGGCTAAGGCTTAGGCTTCGTCTGCCTAGTTCACATGATTGCAGTGGTTCTACCTGTATACCAGTTACCTTTTTCACCCTCGAGACCAAAACACGTAAAACAAAAGCACTGCCGCCACGTTGGACCGCTTTTTACGGAAAGTGTACGCCCAACCATTATGATGTTTATTTCTGATGTGATGTATACCATTATGATGTTATGATGTTTACCCTGTGCGCTGCCATTGTAAGGCGGTGCAGCATGACGTCACGTGAAAAAGGGACTTATCCCAATACTCTTACTTTCAGGGCGTTAACATATTCAACAACTTGAGAGAATGACCCTTGAATCATGAATTGCTGCATGCCTTGAGATTTAACTATATATATATATATATATAGTCTTCTTTTTTTATTGTGGGGGAGATTTGTATAATTATTTCTGGGCATCTATAAGTCAGAAGATTTTGTAGCTATATTCCTTTTATTTCTATACGTGGATGAGAGAGCATTGGATGTTTTCTAACTAATGTAACATAAGTCCGTGAAGATGAGTTTAACTTAGTTTTAATTTGTGCTTCTTCTTTTTCTCAGATAGGAAACATGAGAACAATTTGTTTTGCTTGTGATAAGGTAGGGGTTGTTACATGGAAGCGTTCAACCGACTGAAGAGAGGAATGTTTTAACTGCATGGTGGTTTAAATTCATATTTCAAGGACAGTCGACCGCGGGGTTCGGTGTTTCATTGTCAGTGAAAGCGTTTTGTAAATCGTGTAGCTGAATTGTTCCTTTATTTGTGTTTCACCGAGTGGACCACGAAACTCAAAATCCTTTCATGTTTTGGAATGGGAACTCTCTATAGGCCTAAATGAAGCAAGGGATAATCGAAAAACGAATTGGGGATCTTGTTCAGCAAGTAATTTGATTCCATCTTTTGGAAGAACAAAGAGTTGCAAACCATACCTCAGTCTATGTAAATACAGAACAAAGGCTCTCCTCCTTTGATAAGCTTGAGATAGATGTTCAGGCAAATTAATTTCTCAAATGAGGGCCACACGGTTCGATCAAAGCTGGACCTTTCTCAAAAGCAGATATTTCCACATAATGGTTGACTATTCATTAAGTTTATGAACTGTTTTCATTTCCCGTCCCTCCCAAGGATAAAACACCTTTGTGATGTAAAATGCCTGCCTGGCGTATCTCAAACAGATCGCCTCTTACCCGTTGTATGAACGCAGTGCCTGCGCTCCGTCGACTTATCTGGTTGTTTCATTGGATATCCAGGCGTTAACAATGTCAACGTTAATATAACGCACGAGTTTGAGTTTGAGATTTCTACACGTAGAATATCATTGGCCGGCAGTTCTGCCCTGACCAAGACACGGTGCGATATAAAGACATGGCCAGGCTCCTCGACCAAATCACATCTCGCCCGTAACACGATCGCAGCAAACATCAGCCACTGTCATACTGTATAGAGCGGATGAGTAGTTGAAGTCAGAATGTCTGCCTCAGTATATGCCCTTACTTTATTGTGCTTTACCTTCTTGCTGGGAGAAGCTTTCGGTGAGCCCACGTTCAAGATAGCATTTCTGTTTTCATACAAAATTAGCACAAGATATGGAAATCGCATTCTGCCAGCGATGGACGTAGCTATGAAAACCATATGCCGCCGAGTAGAGATCGGAGCGTACACGAATTTTAGTCTGGAATCGGTCTACTCCGATACCGGTTGCAACTACCCCGTACGGTCATCCGTGGCAGTTGCCTCCAAGTTCTATTTCCAGGACGGCGTGGTGTCTTTCTTTGGGCCGGCTTGTAGTGGTCACAGAATCTCTTTTTCCGACTTTGCTGCGTCTCTGAACATCCCGGTGTTCTGCGGTAGTTGCACTGCCGTGGAGCTAGAGAACAAACTCCGCTACACGACCCTGACCAACACGGTGTACCGAACTGGCACTATGGCTGATATGGTTGTCAATCTGTTCCGCACCTTTGGATGGCAATCGGGCGCTTTGATACAAGGAGGCTTCGGCACCTTCGAACGTGCTTCTGACGCTCTGAAAGAGGCTTTCCGTCAGGCAGGACTTGACTTGTATGTTGTGTACTTGGACGTTTATGGAGACGACTATGACGCCCTGTTGCAAGAGACCGCCTTGCATAACCGAAGTAAGACTTCTTTTTTTATCTTGTTTTGTAGTAAAACAATGTCTTATAATATATTATATTCTTGAGTTAAATCAATCACAGACGTTTCATAAGTTGAAACACCGGGGCATCCTCTGTACGTTGTAGTGGATATGTTTCTTGGAAGCAAACCAGCACAGAGGCTCATGAGAACAAAAACCCTTTACTTTATGAATAAGAAATTTGACTTCATCTGGTTTTGCGTATTATACCAGCGCTCTTTCATATGAACTATCCAGCCCTTAGATGGTGGCCTTCCTGAATAGTCAACTATTTTTCCCCAGTTGGAGGCGCCAGTCAGAAGCATTCAACCGTAAATACCTGCCTTATGTATCGTGGGATTACAACCCCCCACCCAACCGCTTTATTTCAGATGCAAACAACCAATTGCTGTAAAACTGGCTACAGCAGGACAGGGATCACACAAAATTGATGCAGTTTTTCCAGCCCTAAGATGACAGCCTTCCTAAATAATCAAATTTTGTAAACAAACAGTATAGATGCAGCTTTTTTTTCAAGTCAAACAAACTAAGGGAAAACTGACTGGGAACTTTTGAACAAATTGAAAAACTGGTAAAGAAAACCTTGACTGGACCGGGACTTGAACCCGAGACCTCTGGATTAACGTACAGTGCTCTTTCATCCGATCTATCCAGCACTTACATGGTGGCCTTCCCTAATAGTCAACTGTAGTTTTTTTTGCGGGGATTGGGGGGGCGAGTCAGTTTATACTGCTTTATAATTATCGCCAGGGATCACACCCCTACTTTCATTCAGATGCAAACAACCAATCGTTGTAAAACTGAATGGCTACAGCAGCTCGGAGATCACACAAAGGTTTTTTAATCCAAGGAAAAAAATGGAAAAACTCACAGGGAACTTTTGAACAAATTATATTTCAATCTATTTAGCTCAGGAAATCAGAGAGAAGGCAAGATGGTGATTTGTATAGACGGGGAACCTAACACAGAACTACTTTTAAGTAATTAGTTGATGGACTCCGTTGCTTTCGAGGACAATGACATTTTTAACCGACTACAGTATTCGATATTCTTGAAAAGTTTGGCGCCTACCTTTCCACGTTGGATATTTCGAAATGGTTCGCTTGATTGATTGATTGAATCTACGACTGTTCCGTGTGCGCTTATAGCCTTAGCCAAATAGTCGTCGAGAAGGCATTCGGCTGCTGCTTTTGATTAAACATTTTGCAGTACAACGTTTCCTTAATCCACATACCAGTGTTCTATTCATGTGCGTTATATTCGATCCGTGCGATCGCGAAATACTGAACAAAGAGGACAGATTGTTAATTGACTAAGCCTTTGTAAGTATAGCCCTTTGAGTGCAACGGAAAATGCATAGGGGCATTAAGCAAATGGGTCTATTCGGACCTGAAAATGAACTGCTCTCGAAGGACGCACGCAGCGGTATACCATACATTTTCAAGGTGTATCGGCCAATTATATCGATTCACTGGTTCGACGGTCCATTGGAGAATTTTACAAAATGAAAGATGCTTTAGCTGTCTGAAGGCATCTTAAGTAAGCTGACATCTGCGGCTACTCACAGTGTTCGGCAAAAGACTGAGATGTGCTACATGCCAACATCTATCGACGCGCTGAACGCGCATTAAATCCCTACGGTGTGTAGTTTTGCACCAGACTCGAGACAGAGTGGATAGCTGAGTACCAGGGAGATTTCTTTTACAAGTTGAACGATGTAGGCCTATTTCCACTATCCTTCCAAGAACATTCGGGCTAAGAGAATGTAATGCTGACGATACATACAAACATTTGAATATTGTATGCTGGTAAAACTTGGGTCGATCCTTACGTACGGATACATCCGGAGTACTGCACAATAACAATCAATGCTGGAGTGGTGTCTGCTGATCAGTCTACGTATTGTGCATTTCAAAAGTCACTGCTTATCATGCATTGCAGACATTATAAAATGGTTATGAAGTCGTTTATTCCAGTGTTTACGGTTAGTATTCTTATAGTATCACCCTTGGCCTCGAGCGCGTTGTCGATAGGCGTAGCAGCGTTCTTTAGTAATGGTCAATCTATTTACTCCCACGTACGTCTGTGGCCAGCTTTGGAAATTGCCTTGGAAACCGTTTCTCGCCGTGTAAGTGAAGGGCTTTACGCCAACTTCAGCTTGGAGTTGGTCTCTTCACTGAGGGGATGTACGTGGGGAAAACAAAGTGCTTCTAGCGCAGCAGCTCAGCTCTATTATGAGGAAGACGTGTTGGCGTTTCTTGGGCCAAGCTGCAGCTTGAGTTTGGAGCCTGTGGCTGACTTGGCTGCCGGGCTCAACATACCCGTTATTTCGGCCAGTGCATCCTCCCACGAACTGGACGACAAAAGGAAGTACCCAACGCTGACCCAAACCGTCTACAAACCCATTACGATGGCACGATTCTTTCGGAATCTATGTCATCAGCACGGTTGGAACTCCGTAACATTAATACGCCATGAAAGCCACATATATCGGATAGCCTCACCAGCAATTGAGGACATTCTCCGATGGGCGAGAATCAAGACTTTCAGTATCTATGTTCCTCAGAACTGGCAGGAAGTTACTGACTTTGCTGTACCTTTACTCGAAGAAGCTGCATTTCAAAGCCGGAGTAAGTACAAAGACATTTTTATCAATATACCTATGTTTCAGGTACCACATTCATGAGCATAGTACTAAAGAAGGTTCCATCGGGGGAGGTCTTATGCTTTTTAATGCAACTAACGGACAGCAAAAGGTTACTGCGCATTTGTTTTAAATATTTAAATCTTGATACAAGGAGGCTTCGGCACCTTCGAACGTGCTTCTGACGCTCTGAAAGAGGCTTTCCGTCAGGCAGGACTTGACTTGTATGTTGTGTACTTGGACGTGTATGGAGACGACTATGACGCCCTGATGCAGGAGACCGCCTTGCATAACCGAAGCGAGACTTCTTTTTTATCTTGTTTTGTAGTAAAACAATGTCTTATAATATATTATATTCTTGAGTTAAATCAATCACAGACGTTTCATAAGTTTAAACACCGGGGTATCCTATGTACGTTGCAAGTGGATATGTTTCTTGGAAGAAAACCAGCACAAAGGCTCATGAGAACAAAAGCACTTTCCTTATTTATTTAATTAATGGCAGAGAAATTTGACTTGACCGAGACTTGAGTCTGAGACCTCTGGTTTTGCACACCAGCGTTTAGATGGCAGCCTTCCCAAACATTGAAACTAGTCTTTGCCGGGATGAGGGGCCAGTCAGAAGCAATTCAACCATTAACTTCCGTATATCTCCAAGGATCCCGCCCCGCTTTCATTCATTACACAAGCAATGTTGTAAACCTGGCTACAGCAACTCGGGGATCACAAAGTGGAAGCAGCTTTTAAAAGTTTGGTTATATACCTCTATCACTACACTTTTAATCTATTTTAGTTTTGTTTAGTTTAGTTTATTTCTTTTCCAAATTATCAACCAACAAAGCACACATTACAGAATGAACATCACAAAGAATGAATAGGCAAAAATAAGAGGGAAAGGACTGGCACATTAAGTGATAACTTAATATAAATAACATGAAAGTGATACTGCAAAGGGACCATCAAGAAGCACAGCTTTTAAGTGTTGGGCCCCATTGCAACACTTGCACTGAGCCGGAAAAGGAATGCTCATGCTAATTTAGAACGTAAACGGCAGGGAGATGGCTCAATGCAAGTGAAGCAATGAATCAATAGAACACAAATCCTTAGTATTAACACAAAACACAAAAATGATTGGGAGATATAGCGAAATATGCCGCCGTTAGATAGTAATGTGATTCAGCTAAAAAAAAAAAAAAATAGAGTAGATAATACATGTCAACTTCAACTCTCGAATCAGAGATATGATTTCAATAGGTTAGATTTAAACTCACGTTTAAAGGTGGACAGGTTTTTTGAGGTTTTAAGTTGGTCAGTGAGTGAGTTCCAAAGTTTAGGCCTCTCATATTTGATGTTTTTTTTAGCAAGTGTTGTTCGGGTTAATGGGATATGGAAGTCTAAGGCTTGGCGTGTGAAGTGGGTATGAACTTCATGGTTCCGGTTGAATATAGCATTAATTGCAGATGGTGGTAAATTATATGTGGGTTGATACATGAGGGACCCAAGTTGATGGCAAAAGATGTCTTTAATTTTTGAGGTTTTATGTTTCAGAAAGAGGGGATCTGAGTGTGCAAGAATCTCAGTGAAATTGATTGAGCGCAAGACCCGCTTTTGTAAAACAAGTATCCTGTTTAAGTTGCAGGCAGGACTGTTATCCCAGGCAAGAATGCCATAGTTGATATATGGCACAATTAATGTATTATAAAGAGAATTAACACTGTTGCGGACAGCTGCGGGCACAACATTTTTAATTCTGTTAATTATTACTCCAGTGTTTCTGGCAATTAATTTACATACGTAATTAATATGTGGTTTCCGGGTAAGTCGAGAGTCAATAAGTATGCCAAGGAATTTACCGCAGTCACATTTGTTTATAACAGAATCATTAATTACCACTTCACCGGGTAGTTCACTAGCAATATTACTAAACAACATTTAATTGGTTTTGTTGATATTGAGAGCTAGCTTATTGGCTCGAAACCAATTTGCAACGGATTTTAGTTCGTCGCTCATCGAGTCAAGGAGAAGACTAAGGTTGATGTGTGAACAAAATAGATTTGAATCATCTGCAGACATAATGTAAGAAAGTATATTTGATGATTTAGCAAAGTCATTAACATAAAGTATGAAGAGCAATGGTCCCAAAATTGATCCTTGGGGTACACCATGGGATAAATAACATAAGTTTGAACAGTTTCCATCGATAGAGACATATTGGGTTCGATTAGATAGATAACTCTTAAACCACCCCAAGGGGATGCCTCGGATACCATAATATGATAGTTTGTGTAGCAGAATATCATGATCTATGGTGTCAAGGGCTTTAGAGAGATCAAGGAAAATCCCTATAAGGTGTGTTGAGCTTTGTCAATTGCACAGGAGACCTTGTCTATAAAATCAAGAAGGGCGTGAGTTGTGGAGTGTTTTCTACGAAATCCAAATTGTGAATTGTTCAAAATATTAAATTTATCTAGGAATTTCATGGTTCGAGCATAAGCGCATTTTTCGAAAATCTTGGAAAAGCATGTGAGTATAGATATTGGTCTGTAATTACCGATATTAGTTGGATCACCCTTTTTGTAGACCGGAATGACTTTTGCGACTTTTAGTTGTGAGGGAACAATACCAGTTAAGAGGGATGAATTAATGATGTGTGTAAGAGGTCTGCTAATCGCAGTCATAGTTTTTTTTAATTAGGTAGGTGCTAACTGAGTCGTGGCCAGAGCTTGTTTTGTTTCGCAAGTTGTTGACGGGACAAGAAATAGAGAGTGAGAATGAGGATTGGTCAGGTAGTCTGAGAATTTGCTGGATGAATGACTGCTTGGGGAACCACTGGCAAGATTTGGGCCTATATTTTTAAAGTAGTTATTAAAACAGTTTCCAATGTGAGTAGTGCTATTGATTAATTTGCCATCCGAGACGATACCCTTTATTGCTTGGGAGGGTTTTTTGAAGTATTCAAAACCGAATTAATTATTTTCCACGTATTTTGGATGTTGTTCTTTTCCTGTTGAAACTGACGAGCATACTAGTCAGTTTTTGAAGAACGTAAAATAGTGGTTATAGTGTATTTTTATATTTAGTGTATTCGGTTTTAATTGGGATCGTGGGGTGGGATAAATAGTAGCAAAAGAGTTTATTTTTCCTTTGTATGGCTTTAAGAAGTGACTTAGTGATCCACGGTGATTTGGTTTTACGACTATTTGGAAATTTGTGGATATGTCGGATAGGTGGTTTATTTTTATCATATAGGTAATTGAATTTACTAATGAACTCATTAAATGCAATTTCCGGATTACCACAGGATATTACATCGTCCCAATCGCGGGAAAACAAATCATCATTGAATCTTTGAAGATTAATGTTGGAGTAATCGCGAGAATAAGAGTATCTGGCATTGTTGATGGTATAATCGGTTTAAGTTACAGTCTGCGTAAACAAAAAAATCGGAAAGTGATCCGAGATGTCAGCCAATAAGATTCCTGATTTAGGAGAAGGCAGAATATTTGTTAAAATATTATCTATTAGTGTTGCAGAGCTATCGGTAATACGGATGGGCTTATCAATTAAGGGAAGGAAAGAATAAGATGTAAGTAGGTCGCTGAAGGACTGTGACTTTGGATTGGAATTATTCAGGAGATTGATAGTAAAGTCTCCTGCGATGATACAGGGTTTGGTATTATGATTAGATATAGTTCTAGAGCAGATACTTTGAAAAGTGGTTATAAACATCTTATGTTCAGCAGAGGATGTTTTGTAAATGACGCCAGCAGTGACATTTTGAGCCTGAGGAATAGTAATCTATCTCAACGAATAAGGATTCAAGGGTTTCATCTGAAAATGTCAAATCTTCCCTAGTACTAACGTTCAAATCACATGAGACGTACAGAGCAACCCCACCTCCGGCTTTTGAACCTTGTCTATTGTTTACAAAGAGCTCATATCCAGGCAAAGAATAGTAACTAGGAGGAGTAAATTTAAGCCAGGTTTCTGAAAGAGCAATGATCGAAAAATTGAAATTAAGAGACTGCAGCAGAACTTTGAGTTGTTCAAAAATTTCTGAAGGCTTCTTATATTAATATGCAGCATAGATATGGATCTATCATTAACAGCGCTAGGTAATTAATCTATGGAGTAATACCTGGAGTTAGTTGCAGAATGAAGTAGATTGATATCATCGCACTGGACACTGTTATAAGAATTTTCATGACAATTTAAACAATTATTTGCATTATCGGCCAATACATCCCTCTCATTAAATAAATAATTTCTACTATTTTGGGTGAACATGAACAAAAGCACAATACACAAACATATACACAAAGTAAATAGTTATAATAGTACAGTGGTGTTTGAAAATAACAAAAGCAGCAGAAAAGTCGAAGGATCTCTTTGAGTGGGAATCGAGCTAGCAAACTACTGATGAGGAAAGACTGCAATGGCTCCTCCTTGACCGCGCCATTTCCCTGCATAGAAGCGATATCGTCTACCTTCTTGATAAGCCTTACGGACTTCTGTTTTCCATTTCCGTTTCTCCTGAAGATCTTGCTTGGTCAGGTCCTAT
Source organism: Luidia sarsii (assembly GCA_949987565.1). Classification (NCBI taxonomy): domain Eukaryota; kingdom Metazoa; phylum Echinodermata; class Asteroidea; order Paxillosida; family Luidiidae; genus Luidia; species Luidia sarsii. Next base: position 10,153,794 of record OX465106.1, on the reverse strand, counting down.
ACGCAGAAGAAAGCCTCCCCTTGCAGAGCTTGTCGCTGGTAACGCAGGATTTCGAGCTTGTCCTGGTAACAGTTCAGCTTGAAGAGCAGGTGTTGGGGTTTACCGGGGATCTTTGGACCATCCCGGTGGGCTCTTTCGATCTTGGTGTCGTTCATGCCGAACTTGTCTCGAAGGAGATTCTTGGTCAAGCTCAGGCAATCTTCCTCTTTGCTTTGGTGAAGGCCGATCACCCTGACGTTATTGCGTCTGCTAAAACGCTCGAGTTTGTTCAACATTTCATTGTGATGAGCGAGCTGCTTGTCGATTGTGCTGACACGCAGACACACTTGCTCCAGCTCCTTTACCTTGTTTTCATGATCAGTCACGCGTTGACTCTCAAACTGGATCGCCTCATTGATGTTTTTTTCTAGTTGAGTGATGCGACTGTTGATGCTAGCTTGCCCTTTGTGTAAGTCTTTAAACGCTCTTCTTACGTAATGTTGGAATTCGTCGCTGTCATCCGGACTAGGGGTTGTTGGCGTCACAGTGGAAAGATGGTCTTGACAGACAGGTTCCTCAACCGGGTGCAGAGTAGGCATGCGAGGAGTCAGGGGAGTGGACTCTTGTTTGTTGGCGCTGATTCCTGCACTCTTTCCCGGAGATTTTGCACCTTTTCTCGGCATTTTTGTGTATGTTGATAGCAGGCCAAGATGGGAACAAGGTCCGAATATGTCGGTGTTATGTTGAAGACAGGTTGGGGAGCTGGAAGTGTGACGTGCACTAACTTGGTTTGCGGAGCTCGATTGCGTATGTCTAGGCTACATGACGTCTTCGTCTTCACTTTTGCCTCAGGAAATCCGGAGAGAAGGCAAGATGCTGATTTGTATAGACGGGGAACTTAACAAAGAACTACTTTTAAGTAATTAGTTGATGGACTCCGTTGCTTTTGAGGACAATGACATTTTTGACCAACTACAGTATTCGGTATTCTTGAACAATTTTGCGCCTACCTTTCCACATTGGACATTTCGAAATAGTTCGTTTGATTGATTGAATCTATTACTGTTTCGTGTGCGCTTATAGCCTTAGCCAATTAGTCGTTAAGAAGGCATTCGGCTGCGGCTTTTGATTAAACATTTTCCAGTAAGACCACGTTTCCTTAATCCACATACCAGTGTTCTATTCATGTGCGTTATATTCGATCCGTGCCATCGCGAAATACTGAACAAAGAGGACAGATTGTTAATTGACTAAGGCTTTGTAAGTATAGCCCTTTGAGCGCAACGGAAAATGCATTGGGGCATTAAGCAAATGGGTCTATTCGGACCTGAAAATGAACTGCTCTCGAAGGACGCACGCAACGGTTTACCATACATTTTCAAGGTGTATCGGCCAATTATATCGATTCACTGGTTCGACGGTCCATTGGAGAATTTTACAAAATGAAAGATGCTTTAGCTGTCTGAAGGCATCTTAAGTAAGCTGACATCTGCGGCTACTCACAGTGTTCGGCAAAAGACTGAGATGTGCTACATGCCAACATCTATCGACTCGCTGAACGCGCATTAAATCCCTACGGTGTGTAGTTTTGCACCAGACTCGAGACAAAGTGGAGTGCTGAGTAGGCCTACCAGGGAGATTTCTTTTACGAATTGAACGATGTATTTCAACTATCCTTCCAAGAACATTCGGGCTAAGAGAATGTAATGCTGGCGATACATACAAACATTTGAAATTGTTTGCTGGTAAAACTTGGGTCGATCCTTCCGCACGGGTAGATCCGGAGTACTGCACAATAACAACCAATGCTGGAGTGGTGATCAGTCTACGTATTGTGCATTTCAAAAGTCACTGCTTACCATGCATTGCAGACATTATAAAATGGTTATGAAGTCGTTTATTCCAGTGTTTACGGTTAGTATTCTTATAGTATCACCCTTGGCCTCGAGCGCGTTGTCGATAGGCGTAGCAGCGTTCTTTAGTAATAGTCAATCTATTTACTCCCACGTACGTCTGTGGCCAGCTTTGGAAATTGCCTTGGAAACCGTTTCTCGCCGTGTAAGTGAAGGGCTTTACGCCAACTTCAGCTTGGAGTTGGTCTCTTCACTGAGGGGATGTACTTGGGGAGAAAAAAGTGCTTCTAGCGCAGCAGCTCAGCTCTATTATGAGGAGGACGTGTTGGCGTTTCTTGGGCCAAGCTGCAGTTCGAGTTTGGAGCCTGTGGCTGACTTGGCTGCCGGGCTCAACATACCCGTTATTTCGGCCAGTGCGTCCTCCCACGAACTGGACAACAAAAGGAAGTACCCAACGCTGACCCAAACCGTCTACAAACCCATTACGATGGCACGATTCTTTCGGAATATCTGTCATAAGCACGGTTGGAACTCCGTAACATTAATACGTCATGAAAGCCACATATATCGGATAGCCTCACCAGCAATTGAGGACATTCTCCGACGGGCGGGAATCAAGACTTTCAATATCTATGTTCCTCGGAACTGGAGGAGAGTCACTGACTTTGCTGTACCTTTACTCGAAGAAGCCGCATTTCAAAGCCGGAGTAAGTACAATGACAATCTTATCAACTAGAAGCGTGTTTGTGGACAAACTCAAGCTGTTTCGCAGAACACGATTTAATGGCATGCATATATTAATGTTCAAGTGAAAATGTTAGTGAGGTTTGACTTGATGTTACAATCAGACAATGTCAGTTTTCATCTTTCATATTGTCGGTTCTAGACTCATGCAAAGTTTCAACTTGATGCAATATGATGTACTCCAAACGATATATCACTTATAATAATACCGCTCTGATGTCACGTGACTTATCACATAAAATGTCACACTAGTAAATTTGTTCGAAGACCTCGTCAAGCTAATGATCAAATAGTAGAAAGTCCGAAGTCAATTTGATTTAGTGAAGCAGTCAATTGTAAGCAGTTAGGGTTGGTGCACTAAATGTGCACCTAATTAGAGTGTCTCAGTATTTGACATTCTAATATATGTACGTGCACTAAACCCACACGTAGAAAACCCTCCACCTTTCAATTCATGTCACGTGATTTGCACTCAAACTTACTCATTTTTATGAAATATTACTTCAAATTTTAACGATGGGTATATTCAAATAGAACGGAGACAGGAAAAAGTACGGTTTCTCTTTCCTTCTTACTTTGTATTTTGTCGTCTGCTTTCTGCATGGCAGACAGATCGGCGAAAGAATAAGAGGGAACACTGAGGGTGTTACCGGTACCTCCTGCGAACATGATTCAGCATTCCGGGGATCGGTGTTCAACTGCTCATGTCCAATAACATTGCCATGATTGGACTGAACTTCTATTGGGATTGTCACACATTGGTTCAGTGCACACACTAGATCAATACCAGCTTGGTTTTGCTCCCCTGAGACCTCTGCTAGCATAAGCCACTGGGTGTAGATTCCCCTCGTCATCGTATCGTAATAAGCATGCTCCGAGACCCTTCAGTGAAGCGTCAGTTTGGAGGACAAAATCGCGATCAAACAACGGAAACGCTAGTACTGGCGTCTCACACAACGCGTCTTCAAATTTGTGAAGGTTCTGTCAGCATCTTCTGGCCACTCAAATGCGCACTTCCCAGCTTTTGAGTGTGCCTAAGCTGTCAGCGCATGAAGAGGAGCAGCTATCTTAGAAAAGCCCTTAATATACCGTCTGTATAGTATGACGCTAAACCAAGAAATGACCTCAACTGTTCGACATTCCTCGGGGTTGGCCAGTTCCTTATGCGCGCTACCTTCCCTGGGTCTACACTCACGCTCTTACCACTTACTACATGACCAAGGTGAGAAACGGTGTCACGGAATAATATACATTTCGATCCCTTAAGATTCAAACCATTTTCCTTCAACTTCGTGAATACTTTCCCTAGCCTCTCAACGTGTTCCGGAAATGTGTCAGAATAGACAAGGACATAGTCAAATATAACACAAGCTCTGACAGATTCATGTCCCAAAAAATCTTTTCCATTATACGCTGAAACGCTGACTATACGCTGACTATTTATTCATCCTTGGGGGAGTCTGAGGAATTCAAACAACCCCCAAGGAACTCTGAAAGCAGTTTTGTGTATTGACCCGGGGTGCATTGCCATGCACAAATACCCATGCGCTAAATCCAATGAAGAAAACAGCCTAGCTCCGCCAAGAGCTTCAAGCGTCTCTTCAATTCTGGGCAAGGGAAATGCATCTTAAATTGTCTTTGCATTGAGACATCAGTAGTCAATACATAGTCGAATTCCTCCATCGGGCTGACGTACTGACTTTAGGATCTGCGTATTACGTTACGATCTAGTAGATCTTGAAGTAGCTTCTTAACCTCACTCAACTGGCTTGGAATTACACGTCGATGTGGGAGATTTATTGACTTGTCATCAATCAGGTGTATTTCGTGTGGTGTTGAGTCATTGAACCCTACATCGTAGGAGTTCATTCAGAAAACACCTTCGTGTTCTTTAATCAAGTTCGCAGCTTTTTCAGCATCGCGACATCAAAGACCCTCTAAGCTAAGCCCCGGGGGGAACAAGTGTTTCGTACCGTCCGGAAATTTAAACAACTCTCGTTTAGGCTCATCGGTCGGCAGTTCAGGTTGAGCTGCCCTTTGATTTGGGTCGTCTAATTGTTTATCATGAAAGCGATCACTTTCTCGTGATTCAGTAGAAACTGATACAAGTCGATGTACTGCAACACTCAATACATCGTCATCCACATTAAGTTCCACCTCCTCGGATACTTCAACTACACATTTTAGCAGTGACATTCAATGGTCTAGATTCTGGGTTTAGTACGTACAAAGGGAAACATGATTCTACTGCTTCTTGAACACCTTCAATGATCCGGCAGCGATGATCTATACACAGATCATCTGTTGACGTCTCACTTATATCAGGAGCATCCCTACACACCGGGTTGTTCCTTTTTCAGAATATTTTTCCCACAACCGTTGACAGACGAACTGTCAACAGCACACTGAATGACCCCTGCTGATCGTTCGCATCAGCGGCAATAATATGTTTATAACAGGATTGTTAACTTTTCCTTCTCTTTGAAGCCTATTAGATACCTTTGGTCCTAGCTATTTTAATGCTGCATTCAAACTAGCATCCATCTTACTACCTTCAGAAACACTCGGTGTTGGTAGCCATCAATTTCAAAACATTACAGTTGTCTTTGCCCCGACCTGCTGTGCTAGGGACATGTCTATTTGTCACAAGGAAACTAGCTTTGAATTTTTGTCCCAAAACATCAAGACTTGTCTCTAAATAACCCTGTACGGGTATCTCGAGTACCATGGTACCAAGCAACTGAATAAATTGCCCTACATCATGCAGATATTCGACTTGATCCCTCAGATTGTCAAAATAAAACTTATGAGAGATAAGGGACGTCTCGGCCCCAGTGTCCAACACAAAGTTTGCTGTTACACCAGCGATCTTTATTTTTACCTTTGGACACGAATTAAGAAGATTCTCCTTAATCAGACAAATCAATCACTCTCTCGACCTTGAGCATTTTAATTGCGGGCTCAGTGCCTGACCACTCCGACGAATCGCCCTCTACGACGGAGGTGTTGCGTTTCCCGCTACTTTATCTTGGCATGCATCATTTGCAGTCTTGGGTGGAGGCAAAGCCTGCGCTACCTTTCTACATGCTCGTGACCGCTATGCCGCTTTTCTGGACCAACATGACTCCGTATTGTGGCCAATCTTCCCACAGTAACATGCGGATTTCCCTTTGATTTGAAATAGTTACTATTCCGATTCATGGGCGGTCTGGGCTATAAGTTGTCAACAGCTTCGGTGAGTTTTTTAATGTTCTCATTGGTTTCAGTCTGTTGCTTTACCAAGCGTTCAATGAGCGCTATTAGTTGATCATACTCCTTGTTACAGAACTTGTGAGTGGCCGTAACTTTCTCGATCATTATTGGATCATGAGATACATGGGTAGGCCATGTATCCCCTGCACTCTTGCTTCCCACGTCATCAAAATCCCGTAGAATTTCCAGAGCAAGCTCCCTGAATTCAAAGAAAGATAACTCGGGTTTATCGTGTACAAGCCTTCGCAATTCCCGCTTGACTGTTGCATCTCTTGCACCGCGAATGAATTGCTCCTTAAGTGCTCCCTGCCTGAGTCGTGTCAGTGCACCCCTCTCATTTCTATCTCAAGATGCAGACTCTATTCGGTCATATAGCCGCATCAAAACAAGGCCGAGCTTTCAGTCTCTAGTTGACTTCTAGCATAGAAAGTACAATTTGCAGAATTTGCACCGTTTCGGTTGATCCGAAGCGCTTCTGTAGGATGAATTCAAGTTTTCCCATTTCATCTTTCTGTGACTTCGGACACCAAAGGATTTCTTCCCTAGCAATGCCCGCAATATGTTCAATAGCAACATTTACTTTCTGTTCACCTGATAAACCAAGTTGCCTACGATACGAATGTAGCTCATTAATCCATTCCTTCAGTGTGGGGTCTCCAGACTTTTTTTGGAGATCCACAGAACTTGGATAGCTTTATAGTAGAGGCCCTCTGGTACCTCAAGTTCTGAAAAGCACCCGCAATAGTTCCAGCTAAAGCCTGATTGGATTGCTTTATCACCTATGAGAGGTTCCCTGAAGTAGCCATTGCGCATCGAGACACTTATCATGCACGTACAGGTAATACCTTAGTGATGTTAACTGGGAGTCTTGACACATTGCTTGGCTGCAATCTCTTGGGTTGCCTCGTAGCACCGCCACACTTGAATCTTGATCCGTCAGCTCCGTCACCTAGTCAGACTTGCAACCGGCTCCTGTACTTGGCGTCTTCTGGGCTGACAGGACAGCACTGGTTTGCACAGTGTCCAATTGTTTACACAATTTGTAGTGATCAAACAAAAGAAATCAATCCTGTCTACGCCGCCAATTTATTGTAGGCCAAAAAGTTTAGTCCCGCCCTAATCTTATTTTAGGGATCGACTTCTTTTAGTCACTACTAAGTACTATACTTTAAATATTCCAACTAACATTCATTTCAAGAAGGGACAAGGGTTTACACAAATTTCTTCTCTCAGATTCATTTATTAGGCCCCTATATATGGACAAGGATGATAAAATAATTGCTATACTACATGGACCTTAAATGCTTTAGGGGGAAATTGGACTTGATCGACACTAGATAGATTTGGGCAATTGGGTTTCAAAAAATTTGGGTGATGATTGGATTTCGATTAGTTCGAAAGATAATTGGATTTGACACTATAATAAGTTGGGGGCAATTGGACTTAACACTAAAATGAGTTTCCTGGAAACAGCCGTCGTGCGACTACGCACGCAACAGCCGTCGAGTCCCAAGACTCACGTGTGGAAACTTCCAATGGTCATTCATTGACGAACTTGAACGTTAAACTCATCGAAAATCATGAAATCAGAAATTGTTAAGGGCATAAGCCCGATCAAGGTTTGCCGTAGTTTTGGATTCAAACCCTCAATGCAGGATGATAAAGGATAAGACTGTTTTGGGTGCAAATTATTCAGCAGTTACGGAGAGAAAGTTGAACTCAAGTGTGTGCACTGTCAACTCTTGCTGGAGAGAGGAAGATCACGTACGCAACGGCCAAGTACATGTACACAGCGCGTAACGTATATATCAAACGTTTACCTACATCCGGGTTATTTGGGATATCACTTATAGTTATCGGGTTCCATATAATTACGAAAATCATTAGTACAATGGACGTAAAGGTTTCAAGGTTTAAACTAGACTTGCCTCTTTAATGCAGTGAAACGTGACCACCGATGACGTCATCGTTTCAAATATCTGTCAGGGCCATCTGAGTTTAGTCTTCTAAGTATCAGATATTAATCAACTGCCAAACTGATTAATTAAACTGCCCAAGTACCAAACGTGAAAAACGCGTTCAAAGCCTATGGGCTAAAATACCTCTTTGAAATAACGGAACTTGACGCCCGATACCATTAGGTATCGTATCGAATTTACGTCAGGAACACCTGCGGATGGTCTTCTAAGTATCAGATGTAATAAACTGCCAACTGATGTAACGAACTACCAAAATAACGAACGTGAAAAACGTGTACAAAACCTATGAGGAAAACCACAACTTCAAGCTCATGTCACGTGACCCCTGATGACCTAATGGTAACGATTTTGTTTCTAACATCAGTCAAGGGTGTTGAACTAAGTATGCACCTACTTTGAAATCAGTCATAAAGATGAATGCCTCAGTATTTGACATTCAAATACGTGCACTAAACATCAGGAGAAAAACCTTAACCTTTAAATTCGTGTCACGTGACTTGACTGTCTAATTTTTATGAAGACTTATTACTTCATAATTGGACTCTTGGGTATGTTTATAATAGAACGAAGCAAAAACCCTGAAGGATTTCACTTTCCTTCTCCCAGTAAATTTTAGCCGAATTTCAGAACCATCGGTCAACCAAACCTATGGGGAAAATGGGTCTTTAAAGCAACGTAACTTGACTCCCGATGACGTCATCATTTCAAATTTCAGTCAGGATCATTATGAATGGTCGTCCAAGTACCAAATTCAATAGGCCTATTGTTTACATACGCCAATCATTCGCCGAATATACTTTAACGTCACAAGTACTAGAGGACATTCTCCGATAGGTTGGAATAAAGTCTTACAGCATCTATGCTTCATTGGAATGGAGGAATATCACTGACTTTGCACCTTTAAAGTTGACGAAATACCTGCAGAGAGGAAGTGGTCATGTTTTGGGTGACTAGGCATAACCATGCTCACTGTAATGAAAGGAAATCCACGTATAGGAAGGATATATGCTTATTCAACGCAACATTCGGAAGCAAACTTAAATGCATTGGATGTATTGCCTCGCTAAAAGCACTATCCAGATACTGAAATATAGCTACCGTTACTTCTTCCAGAACAACGTTTAGCTATCAGTAGATCTTATGACCGTCTTGTAAAACTTCGGGTTACAAATACCAAAGGGTCTGTCACACCAATCAACTTTACTGTCAATCCAGGCAGATTTCATAACCTTAATAACTGACCATTTCTTTTGTTTGCAATTGGGTCTCTACTTTATAGAAAAACAGAAAATCTTTAATCTCACCTATACCTGGGGACAAATGAGAGGAGAACTTCATTTCAAATCATGCTGGAAACACACATCAAACAATACATATTCTTCTCGAGATGAACGGACTTCCAAGCAGACTCTTTGTAGCCCGCGATTCTAATCAGAAGCGGTCCCAATAACTCCAATATGGAGTTTTTAATTCAATTTCCAGCCTTTACCAAGGTTACGGAGACTTCTCAGTGGTATAAATGTCCGTGTCGTGTATCTTCAACACCATACATCTTTGATGAAGCACACGGTACATGAGCTCTTGCGTCTTGTTGTTTGATAGTTCTGCTAGAGAGACAGACTGACAGGCAGACAGACAGACGGACCAAAGTCTGGTCTGTCTCAAACAATACCGACGTTTATTGCTCATTTTCCACTTGCCAGTGCACACATCTGCGAAACCTCAAACATCCATGGGATTTTTAGTATTATGCTTCCAGGCTTCATCTCAATCGGTGAATTGTTCTTTTGCTTTGAATCTTAATCAGCAGGTCCACACTATTCAACGAATAGCACGTCATGGCGGCAATTTGACTACACTAAGCAAACTTTCATTTTGTATCTATATTCACTGGTATATTTTCACTGGTTCGTCATCTCATTGGAGGATTTTTGTGAATAAAAGATGCTTTAGCAGTGTGGAGGCATCTTACGTAAGCTGACATCTCCGGCTACTCACAGTGTTCGGCAAAAGACTGAGATGTGCTACATGCCAACATCTATCGACGCGCTGAACGCGCATTAAATCCCTACGGTGTGTAGTTTTGCGCCAGACTCGAGACAAAGTGGAGTGCTGAGTACCAGGGAGGTTTCTTTTACGAGTTGAACGATGTATTTTCACAATTCTTCTAAGAACTTTTGGGCTAAGAGAATGTGATGCTGGCGATACATACAAACATTTTAACATCGTGTGTGCTGGTAAAACTTGGGTCGATCCTTACGTGCGGATACATCCGGAGTACTGCACAATAACAACCAATGCTGGAGTGGTGTCTGCTGATCAGTCTACGTATTGTGCATTTCAAAAGTCACTGCTTACCATGCATTGGAGACATTATAAAATGGTTATGAAGTCGTTTATTCCAGTGTTTACGGTTAGTATTCTTATAGTATCACCCTTGGCCTCGAGCGCGTTGTCGATAGGCGTAGCAGCGTTCTTTAGTAATGGTCAATCTATTTACTCCCACGTACGTCTGTGGCCAGCTTTGGAAATTGCCTTGGAAACCGTTTCTCGCCGCGTAATTGAAGGGCTTTACGCCAACTTCAGCTTGGAGTTGGTCTCTTCATTGAGGGGATGTACGTGGGGAGAAAAAAGTGCTTCTAGCGCAGCAGCTCAGCTCTGTTATGAGGAGGACGTGTTGGCGTTTCTTGGGCCAAGCTGCAGTTGGAGTTTGGAGCCTGTGGCTGACTTGGCTGCCGGGCTCAACATACCCGTTATTTCGGCCAGTGCGTCCTCCCACGAACTGGACGACAAAAGGAAGTACCCAACGCTGACCCAAACCGTCTACAAACCCATTACGATGGCACGATTCTTTCGGAATCTCTGTCATAAGCACGGTTGGAACTCCGTAACCTTAATACGCCATAAATGGAACATATATGGACTAGCCTCAAAAGCACTTGAGGACATTCTCCTCCGATGGGCAGGAATCAAGACGTTCAGTATCTATGTTCCTCAGAACTGGCAGGAAGTTACTGACTTTGCTGTACCTTTACTCGAAGAAGCTGCATTTCAAAGCCGGAGTAAGTACAAAGACATTTTTATCAATAAACATCTGTTTCAGGTACCACGTTCAACGTAGACGCAATGCATGTAAGTATATAGGCAGTAGTCATTTTGCATTGGTGAACAAATCATTTTTGAGCATAGTACCAAAGAAGGTGCCATAAGGGGAGGTCATATGCTTTTTAACGCAACTATACAGACAGCAAAAGGTTACTGGGATTTTGTTTTAAATCTTGGTTCTTCATTATTGTTCAAGCCTTCTCATGTTTTCTTGATAAGTTTTTAGGATACAGTTAATTGGCTAATATAGTACTTTTGCTTTTCAACTTTGCCGGTGTGTCGTGACTAATTCGCGAAGAGCACGTCGTGCCCGGCTATATAATGATGATGGCAAGATGAGTATACACCCGAGTACTGTGTGGTATTGACATTGATGAATAATCTTTGAAGAACACACACACTCTTAACCAAACCCATGACTCATCAGAAAACCGACAGTCATAAAAATCAATGTAGCAGACAATTCAAGTGGTACGTTGGTCGCGGTTGTAATGTTATCTCTGATTGACCACGGCATGGCCGAGCAGGCATTCATGCATAGAAATCACACACTCGGTAAGTCGCTTCTTACTAAAATCTTGCGAAAATCGTATGCGTTGATACGCAAACATGATTGGTACATGTACATTACAATAGGCCTGTGCTTTTGCTTGCAAGCTGCAGAATGCCAAATTGACTTGCTGACAACATATACAGCATTGTGTATAAAAACTGATCGCACACCAAGAAGAATTTTCTCACCAAAAAAATGGCAACTGATAATTTTGATACGATAACGTGATTTGTTGAAAGACGTCATAGCTTTCAGTGACAAAGACATGTTTGTCTGACTGCAGTATCACTATATTCCTAACAGATTTGTAACTAACGTTCCACATGGAAAGACTTTCAATATTTCGAAAGGTTTAATGATTCGACGACTGTTCCATGTATGTTATGGCCATAGTCAAACAGTCTTCGTGAAATTCGTCTGGCATCTTCAATTAATAGCGAACACTCCAACACACTTTCTTCATTTCAAAGCCGCTATTTCGTCTTCATTTGCGTAATATTTGATCCGTGCAATCTGAAAATAGCTCCACAAAAGGAGAGGGGAATAATGCACTCAGTCTTTGTTAGTGAACCCCTTTGAGTGCAACGCGCATTGCAATGGCGCAATGCAGCCAATTGTTCTACTCAGTTTGATAAAAAATATATATAAGTCCTTCAAGGTCGCGCCATGCTCCTGTACAATCTCGTGTTCACGTCAAATTTTGTTTTGCATACTTCTAGCGAATACTCTCAGGAGAGCCCTATTTTTTTAAGATGGCCTACGGATAGACGTCTTTTCCCGGCCTACAAGTTCCCAACTACATCCATGGATGGTACCACGAAGAATCTTCTACAAAATCTGATAATTAAAACAGATATATTGAAAAAAAGTGCATGGAGACGGTCATACACGTGATTGAATGGGGTCTGATTTAATACAAATGGGTAATACACCCACTTATTAAGTTGTCTGTGTATCCAATAAAAAATTCATGTATTGAAATGAAGAGACTAGGACAATCTTGACGAGAAAGTCAGGCCACCATGCTAGTGCCCAAATCACAGTCTGTGTCGTCAGCGGGGAAACTCATTACTTATGCCTCAACCCCGTCGACATCATTAATGTCTTGATCTAGATCTGGGGACATACGCCTCTAACCCTACCTACGTAATTTCTAGTCAGCTACCTAACATGGTGGCCGTGTAAAATAGAACAATAGACAAATAAAAAACCCATAAAAGTTGTCAGCTTGCATTTGAAGGAGTTAAGTCTGTGTTCCTATCGAATGTGTAGAGAATGACCTCTCACCAGGAGTGGATATCATCTTCCCGCTCTGATAATCCAAATGGGGGTTGTTGTTTCCTGAACTGAGATGATACCTGCATTCACTCCTAACGGTTACTACATCTTGTAAATACCGCGGAGAGAAAGAGCCTCAAATGTTAATGAGATGATTTTGAAATTAATCCAGTGGAGTTGGAGCAGTATAGGTGGTACATGTTCAAACCTCCGCGTGTTGGTAATGACGCGGCATTCTGGACCCTTTGTAGTTTAGCTATTTGTCCTGCTAGTAGTCCATACAATAAACTGATTATATTGCATATACTGTACCTACATAATAAATGGGTCATGACCACAGACATAAAATTTAATATTCTACTGACCGACAACAGCGGGAGCAAGACTGTAATTGGTGTCTGTCTTCATGACCCGCAGACATAAATAACCTATAGACCGACAGCCAGACACAACGCCTATGGAAAACGACGTCAGGAGTGGTGCCGGCGCCTGACTAAATATGAAACCAAAGGCGGAAGTAGATGAACAATGTGCACAAAAATATGGGGAAATCCCGGAATGATGGATTCAAAATGGATTTTTTGGATGAAACCATGCTGATTGAGATCAAAAGCCCTTTTCAGAGATGACTACATACTCTATTACAGATATGTATTATTTTATTTATTACAGATATGTATTTATTTATATTATGTGTTTATTAGAAATATCAACGAATTAAAATTTGGCGGTCATTTTTCTCGTGGATGGCGGGCCAGTACGCCTAATCTTGCGCTGAGTTTTATACGAACGTCCGACTATGTGACGTGACGAACCATGGTTTTTCACGCGTCCTGAAATTACAGTCTAGCGCCCGCTATTGTCCGTCTATACGTTATTTATGTCTATGTCATGATCCGTTTGCGTATTTCTTTTATACGAAAGCCTGTGGCTCTTCACCTTTTTAGTCAATTTAAACTGCTAGTTATGCGTCTACGCTCCCTCCGCCTGTGACGATTCATGCCTGTAATTTATGTGTGCCCGCGCTGTGCATGTGAAAGTTCATAATACCGTAGGCCTACATCACACGTTGCACCGATCAGCGAAGATGGAAATAGAGCCCTAACCCTAACCCAATCCCTAACCCTAACGGTTACCCTAACCCTAACTCTAACCCAAACCCTAACCCTAACCCTAACCCTAACCCTAACCCTAACCATAACCCTAACCCTAACCCTAACCCTAACCTTAACCCTAACCCTAACCATTAACCCTAACCCTAACCCTAACCCTAACCCTAACCCTAACCCTAACCCTAACCCTAACCCTAACCCTAACACTAACCCTAACCCTAACCCATCACACGTTGCACCGATCAGCGTAGATGGAAATAGTACCTAACCCTAACCCTATCCCTAACCCTTACCCTAATCCCTGACCCTAACCTTAACGCTAACCCTAACCCTAACCCTAACGCTAACCCTAACCCTAACTCTAACCCTAACCCTAACCCTAACCCTAACCCTAACCCTAGCCCTAACCCTAACCCTAACCCTAACCCTAACCCTAACCCTTACCCTAACCCTAACCCTAACCCTAACCCTAACCCTAACCCTAACCCTAACCCTAACCCTAACCCTAACGCCAACCCTAACCCTAACGCTAACCCTAACCCTAACCCTAACCCTAACCCTAACCCTAACCCTAACCCTAACCCTAACCCTAACCCTAACCCTAACCCTAACCCCAACCCTAACCCTACCCTAACCCTAACCCTAACCCTAACCCTAACCCTAAACACATCTGCCGCGGGGGTGTTTGGAGTGAGCGTTTAGACTGTTTTACAGTGTAGACGCATTTACTAGCCGTTAAATTGACTATTTAATGAGTCTGTAAGGAGTGAAATTCGTAAAAAAGTTGGAGAATTTGAGCCACTACTAAAAGTAGCACAAAAGAGGAAGTTGCGATGGTTTGGACATGTAAGCAGAAGACCTGGAACATTGGCGCATGATGTCATGCATGGAATGGTTAATGGAAGTAGGAGAAGAGGCAGACCTAGAGCGAACTGGAGTGGAGATGTTGGAAAATGGACTGCACAAACAGTGGTGGAATGCGTGAGGGCAGCTCAAGATAGAAAGAATTGGAGGAAGACACTCAACACTGTGCCCCAACGGCTTTTAGCTACGGGAGTGACCTGACCTGAAATTGACTAAAAAAGCGAAAAGCCACAGGCTTTCGTGTACAAAAATAACGCGACCCGTTTAGGGCCATTCCAAATAGTGCGCCTCCGTGAGTTTACAACGCATTGGCCAAAGGCCATCGGCTAGATTCGCATTGGTGGGTGGACAGATTCTGCGTATTGAGATTAGCCAACGCGTTGGAAACTTTTGGAGACGCACTTTTTGGAATCGCCCAAATTCGCTGGGGATTTGAAGGATCTGCTTAATTCCCTACTGCACATTTGATTTGACTCATGACTGATTACGTTAACATGTTAACACGTTTTGGCTATAGCTGGGCTGATCATCATCACACAATATCTCTCTGGTGTATTCCAACATGAATTACAATTCGTATCCAACCAACTATTGTCACCCGGTCATGATTTGTTTTCCGGTCTATCAATCATCTTACAGACAAGAAGAAACAGCACGGAGTTTGCTCTTCTAAAGGTTAAAGATGATATACAGCTGAAGATGAGCTCCCAGCATGTAGGCCTAACCCTACTCGTTCTTTTAGAGCCTTCGAGCCAGGGTTCACAACTTAAAATATATACCCATATTAACAATGCTTGCTCAGCTGCGTTTTCTCATCTTTATAACATCGAACACATTAGTAAATTCCTGTCAAGTGCTTCCCTTTTCTACACTAGTCAACGCATTTGTGACCAGTCGTCTGAACTATTGAAACAGAGCAATTGTGTGCATCATAAACGGCCCAAAACAACCCATTAATGGATGAAAACTCCCCCAGAATATCACATTAAGATCTACCAAAATCAGACCACTTTACGTAATTCACACACATAGGGTATTCATCATTAACCTGCTGATTTAATGATTAAGGTAGATGACGATTTGAAGTCATAAACATGGATTTTAGAGATTGAGCAGTAACTACAAACTGCGATAAGGATTGGCGATAAATGGCAGTAAATCAAAAGAGGGCGCTGTTGTGCGCTCCGATCGCAGTGACGCTTTCGCACAATTAAGCGGGTGTACCTTTACCAAAGTGTAGTTTTTATTTTGTTGTCAGGTAGGATAGACCTTTTTCACATGACGTCATGCTGGACCGCCTTACAATGGCAGCGCAAAGTGTAAACATCAGTTGTACCATAATTATGGTGCGTACACTTTCCGTAAAAAGCGGTCCAACGTGTCGGCAGTGCTTTCGTTTGGTCACGTGGGTGAAAAGGGTCTATAGGCAGGTAGACAAACAGACCCAAGCCTTATCTATATCTCAAACTAGTTGACTGCGCAATTTCCAGTGGCAAGTATACGTAGGCCTATATAAACGAGACTTCACGTATTCTTTAGGAGCCTACATCGATTTCAGGCATCAGATTTGCCAGTGCTTCGGCATTATTGCTCTTTTGCTTTTCAATTTCGACGTGGAAGAAATGCTGTGATTGACCATGGAGCGTAGAGAACAAACGACAAACTCGAAGCCATAGATTGTGCAGAAACCCGTTAATGTTTTTTCAGGCTTGTGATTTTGCTAGGAACCTGTTTACACTTTGTACGTTGTACGGTGCATACGCTTTGCGTTTCAAGGAGATGGCCAACCTCTTGGAGGATTGCCATTACAAGACTACTACTTCGAATTTCAATGATAAGTTACATCATACGGATCGTGAATCTTATTGCTGCTATTATTCATTTATAAAAAAGGAACCTTCTGCTTTACTCAGAGTAGCAGTAATATTCGGTTAGACTAGCATTAGTTGGCGCGCGTGTGTTTCCCTCAGAGATCAGGGATTGCCACTGCGAAATGGAATTCGTCTTCCTGAAAGTAATCCGATGACATCATTTCGACCAATCAAAGACGAGAAACTACCATCAGCGCACGCAAAAAAACATCGGGAAATGGATTTGCATTAGAGAACAGTGGGATATCCGGGCTTATTTCCTTGTGCTTATTTCCCATACGATTCATGTTAAGTGGTTCTATTGATTTCTACATGTAGAACATCATTGGCCGGCAGTTCTGCCCTGACCAAGGCAGGGTACGATATAAAGACATGGCCAGGCTCCTCGACCAAATCACATCTCGCCCGTAACACGATCGCAGCAAACATCAGCCACTGTCATACTGTATAGAGCGGATGAGTATAGTTGAAGTCAGAATGTCTGCCTCAGTATATGCCCTTACTTTATTGTGCTTTACCTTCTTGCTGGGAGTAGCTTTCGGTGAGCCCACGTTCAAGATAGCATTTCTGTTTTCATACAAAATTAGCACAAGATATGGAAATCGCATTCTGCCAGCGATGGACGTAGCTATGAAAACCATATCAAGCCGAGTAGAGATCGGAGCGTACACGAATTTTAGTCTGGAATCGGTCTACTCCGATACCGGTTGCAACTACCCCGTACGGACATCCATGGCAGTTGCCTCCAAGTTCTATTTCCAGGACGGGGTGGTTTCTTTCTTTGGGCCGGCTTGTAGTGGTCACAGTATCTCTTTTTCCGACTTTGCTGCGTCTCTGAACATCCCGGTGTTCTGCGGTAGTTGCACTGCCGTGGAGCTAGAGGACAAACTCCGCTACACGACCCTGACCAACACGGTGTACCGAACTGGCACTATGGCTGATATGGTTGTCAATCTGTTCCGCACCTTTGGATGGCAATCGGGCGCTTTGATACAAGGAGGCTTCGGCACCTTCGAACGTGCTTCTGACGCTCTGAAAGAGGCTTTCCGTCAGGCAGGACTTGACTTGTATGTTGTGTACTTGGACGTTTATGGAGACGACTATGACGCCCTGATGCAAGAGACCGCCTTGCATAACCGAAGTAAGACTTCTTATATTTGTTGTACAACAAACCACATTCATGAATATGCCCCATGTCCTCATATAACTTGAGTTTGACATATAGCCCTAGATATTATTTAGTCAATTTAACAGGTATCACACACCTTCTTTAGACCAATCATTTGCTGCAAACGGAAGAGTTAGTATCTGTCACTTTTAATGAAGAACATATAAACTGCATATTATTTGCAAATAATTTATTTCGAGAAATGGTTTGATCTATCTTATCTCACCGCCTTATGTAAATGGAGCTTACATACGGGATAGAAAAATTGTTCAAAATTCATTAGCAACAAGGTCTTGAAAGGCTTCTGTGTGCTTGTATCCATTCTGAAGGTTCCCTGAACTGCGCATGTTATACACAGTCCTGGCCAAATTATCACTAATCCCATTCTTCCTTATGTATACGCACAATTCGGTTTTTGGGCGCTTGTCGACCGAAGACCCGCTTTGGGAACGGGGAAGGGGGAATGCCCGTCTGAACAAAGGGGTGGTTATGCATGCCGTACGCGCTTGGCCCAGGAATGCTTGGTAGCTGGAAAGCTGACCAACAATGGGGCCGGTCAGGCATGCAGTCAGGCGATGGGCACATTAGCGCTTGTAGCGCGTGTATTGGTTCTTTTCGCCGCGCACCTCCGCTGGGTGTGCATCGTATAGTAAAAACTCCCACCCACCCTCCTCATGACACTGGGCGTGGCTCACGGCTGACGCTCGGTTAATTCCTAGTTCATGAAACGGCACGGGCCCATCCTTTAATTTATATGTTTGTTTGTTTTTCGGTACAAAGGCACAGTACCGGTCTGTCGAGGCTCAGTTGGGGTTGGGGCTCGTCCGCTTCGGCGGACGTGGATGTGGGCATTGGGGGATAGCTGGGCCAGAGTTGCTCAGTTGTGGGTGGGGCTCGTCCGCTTCGGCGGACGTGGATGTGGGCATTGGGGGAGTACCTGGGCCTGAAGTTGCTCAGTTGGGGGTGTCGCTGGTTCCACCAGCGTGTGCCGTCTGCAGTGCAGACCTGGCATTGGAGGAATAGATAGGCCTGAAGTTGCTCAGTTGGGGGTGTCGCTGGTTTCCACCGGCGTGTGCCGTCTGCAGTGCAGACCTGGCATTGGGGGAATAGCTAGGCCTGAAGTTGCTCAGTTGGGGGTGTCGCTGGTTCCACCGGCGTGTGCCGTCTGCAGTGCAGACCTGGCATTGGGGGAATAGCTAGGCCTGAAGTTGCTCAGTTGGGGGTGTCGCTGGTTCCACCAGCGTGTGGCGTCTGCAGTGCAGACCTGGCATTGGGGGAATAGCTAGGCCTGAAGTTGCTCAGTTGGGGGTGTCGCTGGTTCCACCAGCGTGTGGCGTCTGCAGTGCAGACCTGGCATTGGGGGAATAGCTAGGCTTGAAGTTGCTCAGTTGGGGGTGTCGCTGGTTCCACCGGCGTGTGCCGTCTGCAGTGCAGACATGGCATTGGGGGAATAGCTAGGCCTGAAGTTGCTCAGTTGGGGGTGTCGCTGGTTCCACCAGCGTGTGGCGTCTGCAGTGCAGACCTGGCATTGGGGGAATAGCTGGGCCTGAAGTTGCTCAGTTGGGGGTGTCGCTGGTTCCACCAGCGTGTGGCGTCTGCAGTGCAGACCTGGCATTGGGGGAGTACGTAGAGATCCGTCAGGGGGAACTGGCCTCAGACAGGGTTATTCAATTTCTGTTTTTGTTTTTGGTTTTACATGGTCATATGGGAGTGGGATATTGGTTGGCGGTTTGTTCCCCGAGTACATGGGGCTTGGCCTGCCCCGGCCTTGGTTTTTCCCTGCTTGGGCGCCCCTTGTAGCCTGTGGGGTGGGGTGGGCCACAGAAATGGTGTCAAGACATGCACTCGAATATTTTGAGCGGTGCTAGTCTACGTAAGGTTAAACACATGCAAGTAGGATGTACAGCAGAGATTATAATTATGGTTTAAGTTGGGCAAAGGTAGCCTATACTGCTGGTCGCAGGTACTGTATTGGGTTGTTTGAGAATTATCATATTGTTGACCAAACAATCAAAGGTTGGTGAAACACGTTTATTATGGACGTGGATGTTTTGAAGTGTATAACTTTTTGCACTCAATAAAAACCCAGCGGGGGCAGTGTGTCCGAGTGGCAGTCGCGTGTCCGTGTGTCTCTCCGTTCCTCCGGGCCCAATTCCCTCCTACGTAATAAGAATCAAACAAAATGATATTAGTCAAACAATTAAAAGAAATACTTATTGGGAACTTTTGAACAATTTTCTAAAAAGGCACATGGAATTTAATTGAGAATGGACCGGTTCAACGGACCAGCGAAGTAGGAGGTTTGCGGTGATGCAATGTACTTCATAAGAGAGGTAGTATGGCTCTGTAAAAGAGCAGGTAACTCGAGTTGCAAACCTCCTGTATTTCCACCATTCAAACATTCAACGTACCAGCGCTCTTACACCACCTTAGCTACCCTACCATTAAATGGTGGCCTTCCCTAATAGTCAGCAAGTCTTTGCCGGTATGGAGGCGCCAATCAAAAGAATTCAATCATAGCTGCCATGATCTCCTAAGATCACGCCCCCGCTTTCGTTCAGATGCAAACAACCAATTGTAAACCAGTGGCTACAGCAGTTGAGGATCACACAAAGTGGATGTAGTTTTTTTGTTTCATTCCGAATCAAACATATGAATGACAGACTGACTGGGAACTGAAATATGCAACAAGACTGAGACAAGAGTGCGTAAAGCGCAAGGATTACATATTTAAAGTAGGGGGAAATGACAAATTGGCAAAGAAAACTTTGACTGGACCGGAATTTCTGACTGGCACCCCCACCCCGGCAAAGACTATAGTTGATGACTATTTGGGAAGGCAACCATTTAAGGGCTGGATAGCTCAGATGGAAGAGCACTGGTACGCAAATCAAGAGTTCTCGGGTTCAAGTCTCGGTCCAGTCAAAGTTTTGTTTGCCAATTTTTCAATTTGTTCCATAGTTCCCAGTCAGGTTTTCCTTCGTTTGTTTGATTTAAAGTAGGAGATAGCATGATCTAGAAATCATATACAATTACATCATTAGAATGATATAAGAATGAAGCAAACGTGTTTTACCTGTGCTTAAGCAACTCTATGAATAGATCGCTTGCACGGGCAGCCATCTTTGGGGCGTAGTCTTTGTTCCTCTTGGATAGGCAAGAGTGCACTCTTTGAACCTGCATTGTCACTGAATTTTTATAACACTAGAAGGCCCCAAAGATGGCCGCCTGTGCAAGCGATCTATTGAGGCCAAGATCCACAAATCTACAATCCTCGTGTAAACGGAATAACGATCAAGTCATCTTCTTTCAAGTTTAAAAGCTTATTTTTTTAAATCGTGCTAAGGTTCTTCCAGAAGGAAGGACATCGTTGAATAAGAGGTGTGCGATTGTTATCAACATTTATGTATTTGAAAACTGGCTTAATGTACCGGATGGCGGCCTTCCTAAATAGTCGACTATCAACTCTTTGACTGGGGACTGTTAGGCAGGCAGCCATCTAAAGGCTGGATAGCTCATGTACGAAGAACGCTGCTACGTTAAGCCAGAGAGCTCGTGTTGAAGTCCCGGGCCAGTCATTGTTTTTCTTTGGGATTTTTCAATTTTTTTTAAAGGGTCTGTGCAATGCATATCACATTCTAGCTCATTTTCTGCTGTCATCTAGGGATCTGAAATGTACATACATATTGGCGAGCTTCTTTTTCTTAGTGGAGTCAGAAATTGGTCATCTTTTTTACCTTTCAAAATATCCTTGTAAATATGAGGGCGCTATTGCAAGGTCATGTCAGGAACCCACAGTTAGAAAAAACATAAGAAAAACATTCACTTTCAAACTGTAAAATTAATTAATCCCTCTGGGTTAGGTTTGATGAAAAACTCCTTCGCTAAATAATTATGAAGCATACATTTTGACAGTAGATCAACAGGTTTAGGGACAGGTCTGCAGGAAAAACCAGAAATTTTCAGAAACTTTTGTGCACATCCAATTGAGTTTCTGTTGCATGATCCTGTGATGACATCACAAATTTGCCCATGAATATTGAAATTCTCATTAGCATAAAAACTGAAAACTTGCAAATACCGAATCCCCAGAATGAGTGTTAAAAGCAGTTTGATTGTTAGGAACATTGCAGAATAGTTCTGCTTTTTATTTGATTCCAAATTAATGTAATCAGCATATCTCCTTTGTATAGGCCTTCTCTATACGAGTTGTATAGTGATCGTTTCCACCAATTCAATGGTATTAACCTGTGACCAATCATAAGATGGTAAGCTTTGCACTGGCACTATGCGCCCTATCAAACTACATGTATTGTCGATCGTAGGTTGAGTTGCGAGGGATCGTAAGGCTTCCTGCTATCCAGCCTAGAAGAAGCAGTCGCAAACCACAGCAATTAGGAAAGCTTGAAACCAGTCAGGAGTGGGATGAGTTGTCCTGGTAGTCTGTCATGCTGGATACCAGCGAGCTTGTGTGTGGGTGGAATTAGTGTGCGTACACAGGCCTTTGCAATTCATCGTGCATCTTACGATCCACCGGCAAATAAACACTTGAATAAAATGGACGACTGACGAGCGAAAAACACAATGGAGGAGTCACGAATATAAACTATATCTATTTTGAGAAACGGTTTTATCAAGGACGGTTCTCCTTTCCAAACCAGCCAACAGTCCCCGGCATTTGTTGGCATGCAAACGTTCTTTGATGGAGTCACGAAACCAACGAACTCTAAGCCAGACTACACTGCAGCAAGACAAATCAGCAAAGAACCCCAAGTAGAAACCCCTATGTCTACCATGACGACTTCAAAGAGAGTTGTGTTTATCTTTAAGCTTAAAATCCTTAAGATTTACGACGGGGTCCATATCCTGCCAACCTTTTAAGATGAATTAGGAAATATTTTAATCTTCCGCCAAGGCAAATACATGCATGCTATGCATTTTTGCGTCATAGGCATGTGCGTTTTTAGCTAATACAATAAGTATCAGGCTATCGACCAGTATTTTCATGGAATAATATTCTCCTTAGAAACCACCTATCGATCATACCCCGACCAAACGAGCATGAGCAGCTATTTTCATGCCAGGATGTCTTATGTTGTTGAACAGGTGAATGTTTAAGGAGGTTCCTGCGTGGCTTTTTAGTTGTTACCTTGATCTCCTTATGTTGAAAAGTCCCTTGTCCCTTTTTTAAAAAAGAACCCATTATGTATAATGTGAATACAAATTTGTCTAGCATCATTGGGCTTGGCAATCCTCGTATGGCGCTAGTGTTAGCAGGTGTGACAAATATAAATCTTGCCATGGTGGTAGATTTTGTACGAAGCTGTCTACCTCTCCATGTGTCGTACGCACGACATATAAGTCTTGCGAACGACATGAGTTGTACGTACGACATAAATCGTACGTATGACATATTAGTCGTATGACATGTACAAGTTAAATCGCGTACCCACGGACATTATTCATTATGCGTACATATACGCACGTACGAAATATTTGTCGTACGTATAATGAAAGATGGATGGATTTTTCTCCATGTCCCTCAGATCATACAGCTTCCCAAATACAGCTTCGCACAATTGCTTTTGGCCGAGGACAGCCCAGCCATTAAGCATGATTGCCGCTGCAAAACAGTCACCGTTTTGAAAGGCTCTATAATAGGAATATTGCGCAATGCCCGTCTTGGTGCACATTTTAGTGTGTTGTCCACCGGTAGGCCTATGTGTTGCAAAATCGTAAATGCCGCTGAGTGATTATATATTTTTATTTTCGCGCTCAAGTAAAATGATTTGGGTGAATGCGTCCGCTCATTTCTTCTCTTGCTGGGGAAGGCGATAGTGAAAGCCGTGATGGCTACAGGGTGGGGTATGCCCTGCCTTGCCTTGGCTGCATTAGGGCTGGGGCTAGTAGCTTGCCAAGTAGTGGTAAAGGTTGCATTCCTCTTTTCCGATGAGAATATCGGTCTCCTGGACGGGAGAGCCATCATGCCGGCTATGGACATCGCCTTGGAGAGGATGGCCGGTCAGTCGTTGATGTATCGACTCGAGTGGGTCTACTCACCGACTGGCTGCGGCCACCCCCTGCGCACGTCGGTCGGAGAGGCCGCCCGGCTCCACTTCGAGCGTGGCGTGTCGGCCTTCTTCGGGCCGGCCTGCAGCAGCAACCTGGTGCCCTTCGCCGACCTGTCCGGCAGCGCCGCCTCGGTCGAGCTGGAGGACAAGAGGCGCTTCCCCACGCTGACCAGCACCGCCTACCAGGCGGGGCCCGTGGGCCAGATGGCGGTCGATCTGTGCCGTGCCTTCGGCTGGCGGCGGGCAGTGCTGTTGCACGGTAGCCGCGGCTTTCTGGCCCCTTCATTGGCCATCACCAGCAAGTTTCACCGAACGGAGCTCGGGCTGTATGTCCTCTACCCGAGCTATTACGGGGATGATTATGAGTCTATGCTGAAGGAGGCATCTGTGCACAGCCGAAGTAATGTTTCCAAAGCATGACACTATCATTTACGTAGCCCTTCACTTTCACTTAAAAGCAGCCATTTTGTAGTGTTGTCTTCATCTTATACTCGAGTGATTTTATCATCATATTGTGATTCAGATTTACTTTTTTTGCAAATATCAACATCATTACACAGTTCGTTTCAACGTCCACACTTATGTATTCCACTTCATTTGAAAATGAATGCGTTCTGAAAGCAGTATATGTAACGATGGACCGAATACCATTGCTATCCCTGTCGATGTCGTCGTTGTGTTCACCGTCGCTAACTGATTGTATGTCTTCCTCCTCCTCCTCCTCCTCCTCCTCCTCCTCCTCCTCCTCCTCCTCCTCCTCCTCCTCCTCCTCCTCCTCCTCCTCCTCCTCCTCATCCTCCTCCTCCTCATCCTCCTATACTCCTCATCATCATCATCATCTTCCTCTTCCTCTTTCTCTTACTTTTCCTCTTCCTCCTCCTCTTTCTCCTCTTCCTCTTCCTCTACCTCTTCCTCCTCATCTTCCTCTTCCTCTTCCTCTTCCTCTTCCTCTTCCTCTTCCTCTTCCTCTTCCTCTTCCTCTTCCTCTTCCTCTTCCTCTTCCTCTTCCTCTTCCTCCTCCTCTTCCTCCTCCTCTTCCTCTTCCTCTTCCTCTTCCTCTTCCTCTTCCTCTTCCTCTTCCTCTTCCTCTTCCTCTTCCTCTTCCTCTTCCTCTTCCTCTTCCTCTTCCTCTTCCTCTTCCTCTTCCTCTTCCTCTTCCTCTTCCTCTCCCTCTCCCTCTCCCTCTCCCTCTCCCTCTCCCTCTCCCTCTCCCTCTCCCTCTCCCTCTCCCTCTCCCTCTCCCTCTCCCTCTCCCTCTCCCTCTCCCTCTCCCTCTCCCTCTCCCTCTCCCTCTCCCTCTCCCTCTCCCTCTCCCTCTCCCTCTCCCTCTCCCTCTCCCTCTCCCTCTTCCTCTTCCTCTTCCTCTTCCTCTTCCTCTTCCTCTTCCTCTTCCTCTTCCTCTTCCTCTTCCTCTCTCTCTTTCCTTTCCTATTCCTCCTCCTCCTCCTCCTTCATCCTTCGATTTAATAGAATCGTCGCTCTATTTTACTCTTGTGTTCACAGTTATCTTCATCAGTGCAAATGGTAACCTGGTGCGCAAGATAATGATCAGCGCTTACAATATGAACATGGTTGGCGGTGATTACGTGTTCTTCAGCTACCATCCCTTCAACAACACCCGCTCATTTGGCCGTGACACCTGGAACCTGGTAAGGCATTGAAAACGCTGGGTCACAGGGGGGCCTATTTGGTTTTAGTAGTCCTAAAGATATGCCCAGAGTGTACGTTCGATTTCACACCGAGACGATCCTACACTCAGGCTGTTGTTGACCAACCATTTTAACCAGGTGATATTTTGACCACCTTTCGCAAAATAGCGCACCCTGGAGTTACCAAATAGGTCCAGTGTGAACGGTTGCGGGAGTGTTGGTGGAGTAAACAAATCCCCGGGGATTTTCCCGGGATTTATTCCCACATTTATTTGGCCACAAGAGGTCTGAGTGGGACTATCTTTTAATCTCTGTTACGAAGCACCCATCGCTTAATCGCAGTCTGTTCAGATACTATACCCGGCAGGGAGGTGTGCTTTGCGACCGATGGTGTATTTGATATGCTTTCCAAATGCCTTTTTTATTTCAAACAAAGGAATAACTGGGAACGTTTTAACAAATTGAAGAATTTCAAGTCCCGGTTTATTCAAAGTTTTCTTTGCCAATTTGTCAATTTGTTTCGAAAACTCAGTTAAGTAAAATTGTCATTAATTCCATCACGTTTTCTGACATGACGATGAATGTGTCCCAGACCTGTCCCAGGTTATGGTGAAATGTTAGATTGTAACATGACTTGATAATTATTATGTCTCATTAAATATCCAGTATTTGTAGATCTGTAAGGTACCAACTCCGCAATTTTGGATTCATTAGGAAATACTTTAATCGTTCTTCAACCGAAAAATTAGTCCATGCTCTGATATCCTCTCGGCTTGATTTTGGGAATTCTATGTTATTCGATTTACCACAAACCTAGGTGTCATATGCTACAAAGGCTTCAAAATACAGCAGCTAGTATCATTACATTGTCTAAGAATACGCTCATAGGCCTATCACCCCCATTTTGAAATCACCTCATTGGTTACAGGTCAGAGATCGTATCATCTTTAATAATTTACTTTTCATTTTCCATTGTGTTATAGGACACTGCTCCTCAGTATATATGATATCAACTTAGTTCATATAGCTACACCCCTGTTAGATCATTACGTTCATCTAACACAGATTCACTTGTAATTCCAAAATTCGCTACAACTTGGGGCACACGATTTTTTGCCCATGCCAGTCTCACCTTAAGGAATAACTTACCCTCAGTCTTGAAAAATTGCTTTTCACCAGATTCATCTAAATGCGGTCTACAAACTCACTATGAAATGCCTCTTTTGATTACTCATGCATTCTTATTTTGTCTTTGCTTCTTGTAACCTTCTCTTCTACTAACTGCGCCTAGATCATTCTACGGAGTGGATTTGCTACATTATAAATCTTATCAATTATTATATCAATTATAGTATAAAGGTGGTCAATGTAATGTACATGTATAGCCTCAGCCACAGCCAAAGTTGAGCTCTAGTGGATGGCTTAAGCCGCTGTGGCCTCGGTCTGTGTATCCTACCATGCCACCGTGCCCACTGCCCGCAATGTCAGTTCCTGAAATATCCATAGCTCTTAATCATTTGAAAACAAATCTAACGACACCATCCTTGATTGTTTCTGTATTCATCTATCCATCTATCCATCTATCCTTTAATCCATCCATCAATCTATCCATCCATCCTTTAATTTGAGTCTGCGCGGGGTTGTTGTTGTTTTTCCGATGATTACAAATCTAGCAAAAATGCACAGAAAAAAGTTCAATAAATAACGAGCTGCCTGTATTTTCTCAGCAGGCAATCGGGCACTGAACGCTGCCGCGTTTAATTACACGTCTAGTAAGGCAAGCCCTTGTTGACCTACATTCTCCTCAACATAAAATCCTATTATAAAACTGATGCAACGCGGTACCTGCCGCTTCGCAGATTGGAATCCACCCACACTACCTCACCGACCAGCGCGGCGGTGCACGAGAAAGAAGGGTTCCCGGCTAGGATTCCCGCCCGGGCTGCCTGCATTCTTTTTCAGCAACAAATCGGGCAAAGCACAAAATGACTACAAAAATTGAATTCAAGTTCTTTTTGTTATTTTTCTTACGAATGGCAAATTGAATAAGCAAAACCTCTGCGCCTTTTTTTTTATTTCTTATGGTATTTTTTTTTATTACGAAATGTATGTACCTCTGGGAGCCACGATGAAGGAATGATTCACAATTCCTCCACGTCGGGAATCATCACGTCTTGAGTTTAATTTCTACCTCGACTCTATGACAATCCCGCTGGTCATTTTCCTCTTCATTGCTCACCCAGGATGGGTTCCCACCAAAGGCTGCATAGTTCTTAACCACCTCACACATAGCCACTGCCCAGTGCCCATGACCTCCACAAGGGTTCCTTTAATAATGTGTCATTTTCAAACCTCGCTTAAAGATCGGGAATGATGAAAACCTGTGTAATAAACGAAGAAGTAGGCCTACTGTATTCGATAAGAGTACACTATGGGTACAAGCGAGTCAAACCTGGCACAATCGGACGTCGGTGTGGCTTTTGTCTGCATGCTAGATTATTTTCCTGCGATTGGCTAAAAAGATTCTTTGATAAAAAAAGGTATAGCTTTAATTAGCAAAGGATCGCTTCGTATATACACATAAATACGCTCAACGATGTCACGAGAAAAACCTTGCAAACGAAATTCAATGCTTACTTTGTTTTTTCAGACATACAGGGTGATATTCTGAAGAAAAAAAATTCTTGGAAATTTAGCAAATATCCTCTTAATTTGAAAAGGGCAGATTTTTGAGCGCTAAAATTTTTACGGAATAGGGTATAGCTGATATTATTACAATCTTACTGATGATTGAGTGATTTCTCCAATTTGGAATGTGCGACAACTGGGCACTTCGCAAATAGTCGTGTAAATATATACACATGCTCCAAAGAAATATTACGTGTCATTTCACAAGAGTTCAATGCCGTGCGCAACTATACTGGATCCGCGTTTCGAAGAACTGAAACAGTAATAAGCGGAAATCTTCTTGAAATTTAAATTCAAAATCAAAATAGCAACGGTTACGCGTCTAAATATTCGGCGCTCATTAGTGGAACAGGTCCATCGATTATTGCATGAAGAATGCCGGCAACCTCACTCAGGGGCTAGATTCAAGGCTGCTCATACAAGAACCTGTATGCTCAGCATGATATGTTCCCTCGAAACGTTATTTCGTTTCGAGGGAACGAAATAACATTTCGAGGGAACGAAATAACATTTCGAGGGAACGAAATAACATTTCGAGGGAACGAAATAACATTTCGAGGGAACGAAATAACATTTCGAGGGAACGAAATAACATTTCGAGGGAACGAAATAACATTTCGAGGGAACGAAATAACATTTCGAGGGAACGAAATAACATTTCGAGGGAACGAAATAACATTTCGAGGGAGTGAAATATAAATCATTCGTGGGAACGAAATAATAATTCGAGGGAACGATATAAAAAAATCTTTATGTCTGTCCCCTTAGGGGCTCCGTAACCGACCATATTTCATTTCATTTCATTTTTCAGCATTGGAATATCGAATGCTTGGCATAGGCATAAATGACAAGGGGGACTTTGGACGGCAGCCAATTTTCACTGAGCGGGGCTTACTCAGGCCTGAGCAATTTTCAGTGCGTGAGCAGTTGTATGAATTCGTCCCAATGTCTGGACACCGAGTGGAGGGTATACCACGCGCGCATACTCGACTGCATGCTATATTAGGTTATTGTCGTCCAAAGATGCCTTTGCTGTTATTTCAGCCTATGCTTTTACAAATTTGAAGGCCGGCGTACAGCTCTCTATTCTGTGATGTAGGCAGGACTACGATTTCTCTCTTGAAGTTCAGTTTGACAATTCCACTCATTTCAGGTGTCCATAAATTATTCGTCTGGTGGCTTCGCTTGACAAACTTCAAACTTTGTCCGTGTTTTCTCCATCCGAACCCCGTCCCCGTCCCCGTCCCCGTCCCCGTCCCCGTCCCCGTCCCCGTCCCCGTCCCCGTCCCCGTCCCCGTCCCCGTCCCCGTCCCCGTCCCCGTCCCCGTCTCCGTCCCCGTCCCCGTCCCCGTCCCCGTCCCCGTCCCCGTCCCCGTCCCCGTCCCCGTCCCCGTCCCCGTCCCCGTCCCCGTCACCGTTCCCGTTCCCGTCCCCGTCCCCGTCCCCGTCCCCGTCCCCGTCCCCGTCCCCGTCCCCGTCCCCGTCCCCGTCCCCGTCTTCGTCCCCGTCCCCGTCCCCGTCCCCGTCCCCGTCCCCGTCCCCGTCCCCGTCCCCGTCCCCGTCCCCGTCCCCGTCCCCGTCACCGTCCCCGTCCCCGTCACCGTCCCCGTCCCCGTCCCCGTCCCCGTCCCCGTCCCCGTCCCCGTCCCCGTCCCCGTCCCCGTCCCCGTCCCCGTCCCCGTCCCCGTCCCCGTCCCCGTCCCCGTCCCCCGTCCCCGTCCCCGTCCCCGTCCCCGTCTTCGTCCCCGTCCCCGTCCCCGTCCCCGTCCCCGTCCCCCGTCCCCCGTCCCCCGTCCCCCGTCCCCGTCCCCGTCCCCGTCCCCGTCCCCGTCCCCGTCTTCGTCCCCGTCCCCGTCCCCGTCCCCGTCCCCGTCCCCGTCCCCGTCCCCGTCCCCGTCCCCGTCCCCGTCCCCGTCCCCGTCACCGTCACCGTCACCGTCCCCGTCCCCGTCCCCGTCCCCGTCTCCGTCCCCGTCCCCGTCTCCGTCTCCGTCTCCGTCCCCGTCCCCGTTCCCGTTCCCGTTCCCGTCCCCGTCCCGTCACCATTTTGATAGTTTTCCTTTTCATGTTTTTTCAAGGGTGATGAATACGACGACATCCTGAAAGTAGCCTACCAGTCTCTGATGACGATCCGACTCTTTGAGCCCACTACCGAAGAATACGTGGCCTTCCAGAACGAGGTTAACGACCGCATGCGTCGCGACTACAACTTCACGCCTGAAGCTGGGGACGAGGTGGGGCCCTGCCCGTCTGAATTAACTTGCCGAGAATAAAGCCCTCTTCGATTTCGTTGGTTACAGCCGGGAATTCACTCCTGTCTACGGAGAATATACCTTTAGCCCCTATAGCTAATGGCTTCCATAGACTCGTGTTTAAACTGGATCCGAAGTCAAAACACCCACGTCTGCAGTTATATTATGTTACCCAATAGGCTATAACTTGTGGCTTACAAATACTCGTGTATAAACTGAAACCAGTAAAACACACGTCTATGTTGGATTGCCGGCAACTGCCTGCTAGTGGCTTCCTTAGACTCGTGTGTAAGCTGAAGCCATAACTAATGCATTCGCACACGGCCCCATGCACTTCCAAGCCCGTAGGCCTAGTACACTCTCGTATTCACGCACTGCTTCAGACCAAGACGCTTGAAAGATACGAGAGAAGAAAGAGAGATAATGCTGCCGTCGATTCCCAACTGAAAAACACGAACACAAAAGCACAAGACCGGAAAGGTACATGAATCTTGACAATCCTTATAACAACTTGGATTGATCTGTTGACCGTTTAAGAACCATCAAAAGCTTGGCTTAAAAGATTTTCCCGCTAAAGATCCGCGTGTATTTTATTATACCCCTTCTTTTCGAATACAAGTCAAACACTATTATGGCAGTACGTGAGACGAGTAGGCCTATAACAAAACTATTTAAACCAAAAAGACGAGCAGCCTGTGCTTTTCAGCAGACAATTGCGCAAAGCACTGAGCACACAGTGCAGTTAATATACGTCGAGTCATTGAATTAAGCACCCCCTGAACATTAAATAGATGAGTTCAATTTGTCATGAATCATTAAGCTTGTAGTGTCACCGTTGTATGTCACAAAAGGTGAATATTTCTGTGCAGACGCTGAAATAGCCCAAATGACATCTGAAAGGTCGGCGTATCTCGGGTAGCAAGATATTGACTCTGTATGGCATGGCAGCCTCACGTTGCGCGTAACCTTCTCCTTCTTTTGGGGGATATGGACAAAATCTGTCAGAGTTCAGATTGGAATCGATAAGGAAAATGACAGAGCCTTTTATATCATATTGGACGGTTTGTATACTTCAGGTCACTCCAAGCAGCAAGCAAATTTGTATCGTTGTATTACTTTAAGTATGGATTTAGTCAGTCTATGATCCTAAAGAATCGCTCTTCGCAGGTACCTTTCACAACCAATCAACACTTCAAAGAATAGATCATTCTGCGTATAGTCCGCGCCGCATACAATCTTACTGGCACGGTTTCCGTTAGTCGCCATCACCACACCGGTTATGCAGAGGGGTTGTAATTTCAACCCGCCATTATCATTTGTTTCGGTTAGGTGAACTTCTTTGCCACCTCCTTCCACGACGCCCTGATCTTGTATTCTCTCGCCGTGAACGAGACTTTGCACGAGGGCGGTGACGTCAGAGACGGGCTAGCCCTGCGAAAGAAGATGTGGAACCGTACCTTCCAAGGTAATTGAACGGCGCAGTACACGTCGTCTCTCAAGACGCCATCGTATGGCTACGGCTGCAGATAAAGCACGCGTCTAAGGACCATTTCCAAATCATGACTCGTTGAAACTTCACCCTCTGAATAAAAACAGATTAATTAACTCAGAACCGTAACGCCCATGGCGTTAATGAAAATCGTTTGCCCACACTGGCCTGGTTTATCAGTAATGTTGGGATTTTGCAATTGCTTTTGACCAACACAGCGCTCACAGTTGGGATTTTAAGGACCAGTCATTTTGCTAGTAGGTCTAGGTAGTTTCACCACCTGTATTCAAAGTTTGGTAAGATATTGCGCAACATTTTTGCAACGCACATGATTATGCATAAGGCCATTTCTTCAAAGTGGATTTCAGAGGTAAACTCTATATTGAGTCACTTAACAGTGACTGGTTAGTGATTACTGATATTCTTTGAGATCTTTTCTTAGTCAGAATCAAATCACACATTTTGTTATCAATGGACTCTGATATTTACCTTGTAGCATAGCAGTATGATCGAGAGCAGTATTTATCAATTAAAACAAAACTTCCCTTGCTGATTAATAATAGCCTAATTTGGACGAAACCGAGGGATCCATGTTATCTTATACTCCTGTGATGATTCATTTCAACTACACATTACGAATCAACACAATGAAATGGTTCTAAGTATTTAAGACTAAATCAAACTCACACTCATCTCTTTCGTTGGGCAATGGGGGTTACCGAAATCTACGGAAATGACAGAAAAGGTAAACTTCTATTGCCCTCCCAGAAAAATAGAAAGAAAAAGTAAATTGAAATTACGGCCATTTTAACAACGATCCTCGTGATCATGAATATATGGCAGCTTTGGTAATTTAAACAATCAGAGGCCCTGGTCATATTCTCTGTGAAAGGTCCTACTATAGGATTGAAACGTCAGGCCCTCTAGTGTTTAACAATTGCTTGTGTGTGGCCATTTGAATCAGCGAGAATTTTGTATCACTGCTAGTTTATATAATTGAGCTCATTCTGTCTTCTTTGCTATAGGTATAAGCGGCGAAGTGGGAATCACGGAGAACGGCGACCGAGTGGCTGTCTACTCCCTGTGGGACATGACAGACCCTGAGACCGGCAAGTTTGAGGTGCGAACACGGCACGCACTGCAGGGCCGACGCTATCGACTGACACGCGTCCTAAACCTCTCTCCCCTCCCACTGGTCACTGCGGGTTCTATAGGCCCACCCCATACCGACAATGTAGATGGCGTTTTTATTTCAATATCTCTATAAATATGCCTGTGGTACTAGATGCAGCACACTACACAGGACCTGAATGAGCTGTCAAACTAATCAGTCCTCAGCAGAGCAAAAAGCAATAGAGTATTTCGGTTGCTCAACGTTACATTTATATTGATATGTTCTTAGCCAACTTTGATTTGCCCACGTTAGGAAGCAAAGGGGCTGGTAGCGAATTCCATATTCCTTAAGATGCACGAAGAAAGATGGAGACTGATATGTTCAGTTTAGATATAGACAACACGAATGATGAGCATTAACTGATATTTGGCTCAATTTTGAGAAAGAAAACCTTGACTGGACCGGCACTTGAACCCGCGACCTCTAGTTTGGTGTACCAGCGCTCTATGCCATCTGAGCTATCCAACCCGTAGATGGTGGACTTTATTTTGCAGGGGTGATATTTTGCCCATGAGATGCTGCTTAGAACAACCCTGTGGGTCGATACCCGAAAACCGGCCACAAATCGGTTCGACCTCCACCTCATAGATTTTTACAGTATTTCGTAGTACACATCAGTGCGTTGGGATCTGGTAATATGTAGCGCATCTTTAAGAAAAGGCAAGAAGAGGAGCGGCCCAAATGTCAAGATATCACTCGATCGGCGGTTCCTCTCGGAAGCACACTTCTTCTTCTTCTTACGAGACACCCGCAAGCCCCAGCTAACGTGCACCGTCGTGCAAAGCTTGAGATCTTGCCTCGCGGTATGCCATGTATGCTCACGACTTATCTTTTCGTCTGTCTGTGCCATACAGGTGGTCGCCGACTACTTCGGGCTGACGGACGAGGTCAAGTTCTACAAGGAGATCAAATGGCACGGCACCAATGGGGAGGTGCCTCGTGACACGCCCCTGTGCGGGTTCTACAACGAAAACCCAATATGTAACCCTAAAGGTTCGATAATGGTCGCTTGGGTGCCTTAAAGAATGGGGCCTTGTCACAGCTCAGCTAGCTAAGGGCATTTTTACGTAAAGCAGATCTGAGTCACCAGACCAGGGGCAATTTCATAGAGCTGGCAGCTTTAGCACCAACGTTAGCTTAACCCTGCAAGGCAAGCGTTGTCCTACCGGGGACCCAAGTTTCGTTATTACCCTAATTAAACAAATAGGCATATAACGCCAATTCTGTCGATCCCACTTGAAATACTAGCTCGAGACTAGACCTGGACCTCTTTTTACAAAACCCAGCTTAGGCTTCGGCTCCGGCTTCGTTCAATGCCTTGTATTATAAGAATGGTGAAAGAACTGGAGACAAAGCCGGAGCCTAAGGCTAAGCCGGATTTTGGAAAAAGGCTCTGATCTGTCCATTATTATAGGCAGTCGCCTTTAATGTGTGACCCCATGTCAAGCATATCCGAGCCAGACGTGATATAGTATTGGCTGGATGCCAACGGCCAATCTATCCATAACTGGACAAGGTAACACGGTTGGACAGGGCAGTGCTATGCAAACAACATGTTTCCTGCCAAGGACCCAGCCTTGATGCCTGACTGTACGCTCATGGCTGTCGAGTGCGTTAGCCTCGAACCTGGGCGCAAGAAAGCACAATATATATTATAGGGTCACCTGATAGACCCCAATGCTGCCTGCGTAGTATTAAGGCCAGCTGTCTTGGATGGTTCTTCACGAAAGTCTGTCCATGATAAAAATCAGGATGCCAGCCAGAAATCTATTATGCTAAGCACCTAATATTACAATACAAGACAAGCTCAATGAGTATCATGTGATGTATAGGTCGAATGTTCGTGACAGCTCTATGAAATTAGGCCATACAGCTGACTTCATTTGGTTGGTTCAAACAAGATTTTACGGGCGTATTTCACGTGGTGCTAAATGCGTTTGACTTGAAACCAAAGATAGAGTGGTTATCACGAAATAGTCTTACAAAGCCACTTGTGCCGGCAACATGATTTGATCAAACAGTGCATTTCATGGACATTTTAGTGCTTAAAGGGATAACACAACATTGGTCGAGGTCAAATAATAGTATTCATGCATTGTCTGATTCCACACATGCATGAAATAGCACACCTGTGAACATTTCAGCTCAATCCGACAACCCAGTGTCGAGAAAATCGTGAAAACTGCTTCATTATTTTGTTTCGCGAAAATACAGCATTCAACGAAAAGTAATTTAGATCTTGGGGTGATATGTAAATTATTTCTTTAACCTTTTCTAAAAATATACAGCATTTTAGACAGGAAATTTCAGTGCGGGATTTCTACTATAACCATCTTCAAATTGTATAAGTTTCATGTAAATCTGTGAACATTTCTGTTTGTCGATCTTACCAATGTTGTGAGGGGCTTTAAGCAAGTCTATAAGATTGGCCGCTGCTTATGCGCAAAAGCCTTGCTTAACAAAAGAACACGATCGTGGACTATTTTAAGAGAGCTGGTTAAGCATAATAATATTATTGTCCTCTGCTCATGAAAAGTTATCCCTGAAGTGTAAAAAAGAACTCGGTCCAGTTTTAACAGAATTGTGAGTAGTTTCTGAATTACAGTTTTTTGACTGACAAGATTTCAGCGTCTCTTTATCGATAATGTTTCTGAAAATGTAGACGACCTGACGTTTCTATACCAGTAGCATCGATTTCCGAAAAAGGGATTTTTCAATTCAGTGAGGGATTGTCCTAGTAATCGACGTAAAAAGCACTGAGTGCTCAGGGCTTTGCCCGATTGCCAGCTGGAAAAAAAACAGACAGCTCGGGCGGGAATCAGTAAGAAAATCATACTACATCAAGGGCCTTTAATTCTCGTTCTGCATTAGGGAAAGGTTATGCGAGGAGCCAAACGTCAAACCGTCTATTTCTCAGATTTGCTTATTTCTGGATCCAAGTCAGTAAACAGTTTTCAACATTGCTGATGTAGGGCCTATGTCTTTCAATCAGAAGCATTACATAGTATTACATGGACACGAGGTTGGGATTCTGCGTAAGGAAGGGAGGCTCTCTCAGCTAAATAGCAGATTTTCGAGCTTTGATGGCGTTTCAGACCCTATGACATCGGACACAAGAACTAGAAAGCATGTAGCCCCTATAGACTTCCAGACAAGGGCATCCTTAAATAATATAATAATGTTGTTCCTTCCAACCCACCGGAAAGAAAGCATGATTGAAAAAGCGACTAATTGAGTTCTACTTTTGAAAAATGATATTTGAAGGATTGCATGGTGGAAGTGCCAAGTGGAAGGTTTGCTGTGACATCACATCCTTTTGAGTCTACGATTTTTTTAATTCGTATACTTTTACTCGTTTTGACAAATTTTCTGCCAAGCATTACTTTAAATTTTGATTTTGCTGAAAACCGATTTATGTTCAGGCAGGAAAGACCATTCCATTTCTCCGTTTCTTTTATGACAGAGGATAACACCGTTCTGATGGTCTCTGCTATACTGGCAGCTGTCCTGGTCATTCTGTGCATCTGCGTTATGTTCATCGTGTACAGGTTAGTCAATATGCATTGCACTACCAAGGATGATAGCTGCCATGCATTCATTTCAACTGGCCACCCGGCAAATCACTGAGCATGCAGAACAGTACTATAATTAGGCCTATTCGTCAAGGAAGGCAAATCCCCATGGGATTAAAAGCTCGATTCTTGGTAATTGGGGTTTATTGTTTGGTTTATGCGTCATTGCCAGCGGTAGAATTTCTCAAGCCAAAATCGGAGGGAGTATTTATATGGTAAGGGGTATTATGGTCAGGGTATTCATATTCATATGGCTTTGATTCTACGGTGTTTTTTTTTTAATTTACATGTCAGTTTTCTCCTCCTTTGCTATCGTTAGAAAAAGAGCTTAAAATATCCACTGTGTGTGATTACCGAGCAGCTGTATCCAGATTGATAGCAAATGTTATCGACATCAGAATGAAAGCAGGGCACGATGCCTGGAGATATAGGGCAGATAATAATTAAATGTTTCTCATTGGCAACCCCGGCAAAGACTAGTTGTTGGTTGTTTAGGGGAGGCCGCCATGTATAGGGGCTGGATAGCTCAGGTGGTAATAGCGCTGGTGCACAAAACCAGAGGTCTCGGGTTCTAGTCCCGGTGGGTAATTTTTTTCTACTTTTCAGTGTTTGAATAAAAGCAAGTTTTTCATACCTTAATTTGATCGAAAGTATTGCGTCCAGCACAAAAGTGTTGAGTCCATCGTGCAATTTATCACAAACATTTGGTCAAAATACCCTCTTATCCGGCTATTAGTATAAGAAACGAATTGCCACACCAAAATATTTTTGAATAAGTAGGCAAAAGCTATTGGTCTCATCATGTTTATGTTGTGGGACTGTGCGACTGATTTTGAAAAACAAGAGGTGGAATTCTTCGCCTGTTATCAGGTGATATTCTGACAAATGGTGTTGATACACAGAATTATTTCATTGCCCAGCATCTTTTACAACCGTTCACTAAAATAAATTTCCGTTTAGATTGTTGGAAGATTGAAAAAACAAGCACATAGCATAACAGCTCAAGGCAAAACGCTGTAGGAATGATACTACAATCACAAAATGACCGATTGGGGAAAATAGCAGTCGTGAGACATTGAGCGCCATTTGGACTGGATCAATTGGATTTCTAACGGCTGGACTAGACAGGCCGCACTGTCACTTCAGAAGTGCAATTTGTTGCGCTAGGCTGCATTACTGTCAAGTCCAAATGGAGTTGGGCGCTGCAATAGAACAAATAGCCGCCTCACTCATTTTCTACTCTACCACGTCGTTTGATGCCTTTCTGCGTGAAGTAGCGAGGTGTGTAAACATTGGCCCCACATTGATGCCCGAAGCAATCAGAGGCCCTTCAATCCCGAATGATTTAGAGAGTACGGTCAACCGATTGAGGTCGCCAAGGCCAAAGTGAATTTTAGAAGACTGGACACTGTAGAGGACTGCATTTCTCTATTATGCACTGGAGCATACTGTATATATAGTGGGTAATTTGTTGGGCATAAGCCCGCCTTACCTAATAATGGGAAGAAACACACTGGTGACCTTAACAATGATACTTTTGTCTTTCTGCCTGTGTCTCGTGTATACCCAACATTTTGAGCGTGGTCTGCTTCCATATAGCAGCTTCGTCCTCTACGATCTATACTTGTAAACTGACACCTGTAAGTTATTAGCCTATGCCTGGCGGTGTTAAAGGAATTTTTCTCTCCCCGTTATGACCATTCAGGAGGATGAAATTAAACTCGGAGCTGATGAACATGTCCTGGAAAATCAAGTATGAGGATTTGATCTTCAGCGACAAGTCCAAATCCGTTTCCTCTTCTATACGATCAATGTCTATCGTAAGTCTTTTTGTTCTGTTGTTGTTGCTGCTGTTGGCGCTGCATGTTGCTACTGCTTCTGCTACTGCTACTGCTGTTTCTACTGCTACTGCTACTGCTACTGCTACTGCTACTGCAACTGCTACTGTTACTGCTGCTCCTGCTCCTGCTCCTGCTGCTCCTGATGCTGCTCCTGCTACTGCTCCTGCTCCTGCTGCTGCTCCTGCTCCGGCTCCTGCTCCTGCTCCTGCTCCTGCTACTGCTCCTGCTACTGCTCCTGCTCCTGCTCCAGCTCCTGCTCCTGCTCCTGCTCCTGCTCCGGCTCCTTCTCCTGCTCCAGCTCCTGCTCCTGCTACTGCTCCTGCTCCTGCTCCTGCTCCTGCTCCAGCTCCTGCTCCTGCTCCAGCTCCTGCTCCTGCTACTGCTCCTGCTCCGGCTCCTGCTCCTGCTGCTGCTGCTGCTACTGCTCCTGCTCCAGCTCCTGCTCCTGCTCCAGCTCCTGCTCCTGCTACTGCTCCTGCTCCGGCTCCTGCTCCTGCTGCTGCTGCTGCTCCTGCTCCAGCTCCTGCTGCTGCTGCTGCTCCTGTTCCTGCTCCAGCTCCTGCTGCTGCTCCTGCTGCTGCTGCTGCTCCTGCTGCTGCTGCTGCTCCTGCTCCTGCTCCAGCTCCTGCTCCTGCTCCTGCTGCTGCTCCTGCTGCTGCTGCTGCTCCTGCTCCTGCTCCTGCTCCTGCTCCAGCTCCTGCTCCTGCTACTGCTCCTGCTCCAGCTCCTGCTCCTGCTCCTGCTCCTGCTCCTGCTCCTGCTCCTGCTCCTGCTCCTGCTCCTGCTCCTGCTCCTGCTCCTGCTCCTGCTCCAGCTCCTGCTCCTGCTACTGCTCCTGCTCCGGCTCCTGCTCCTGCTGCTGCTCCTGCTCCGGCTCCAGCTCCTGCTGCTGCTGCTGCTTCTGTTCCAGCTCCTGCTCCTGCTCCTGCTACTGCTCCTGCTCCTGCTCCTGCTCCAGCTCCTGCTGCTCCTGCTGCTGCTGCTGCTGCTGCTGCTGCTGCTGCTGCTGCTACTGCTACTGTTACTGCTACTGCTACTGCTACAGCTACTGCTACTACTACTGCTACTGCTACTGCTACTGCTACTGCTACTGCTACTGCTACTGCTACTGCTACTGCTACTGCTACTGCTAATGCTACTACTACTGCTACTGCTACTGCTACTGCTACTGCTACTGCTACTGCTACTGCTACTGCTACTGCTACTGCTACTGCTACTGCTACTGCTACTGCTACTGCTACTGCTACTGCTACTGCTACTGCTACTGCTGTTGCTGTTGCTGTTGCTTTTCCTACTGCTACTGATTCTGCTACTGGTACTGCTACTGTTAATGCTACTGCTACTGCTGCTGCTAATGATACTGCTACTGCTGCTGCTCATGATGCTGCTGCTGCTGCTTTTGCTCCTGCTGCTGCTGCTCCGGCTGCTTCTGCTCTTGCTGCTCCTGCTGCTCCTGCTCCTGCTCCTGCTGCTCCTGCTCCTGCTCCTGCTGCTCCTGCTGCTCCTGCTTCTGTTGCTCCTGCTTCTGCTGCTCCTGCTTCTGTTGCTCCTGCTTCTGCTGCTCCTGCTTCTGCTGCTTCTGCTTCTGCTGCTCCCGGTACTGCTTCTGCTTCTGCTGCTCCCGGTACTGCTCCTGCTTCTGCTGCTGCTCCTGCTGCTCCTGCTGCTCCTGCTCCTGCTGCTCCTGCTCCTGCTGCTCCTGCTGCTGCTACTGCTGCTCCTGCTCCTGTTGCTCCTGCTCCTGCTCCTCCTGCTGCTGCTGCTACTGCTGCTGCTGCTGCTGCTACTGCTGCTGCTACTTCTACTGCTACTGCTACTGCTACTGCTACTGCTACTGCTACTGCTAATGATACTGCTACTGCTACTGCTACTTCTACTGCTACTGCTACTGCTACTTCTACTGCTACTGCTACTGCTACTTCTACTGCTACTGCTACTGCTAATGGTACTGCTACTGCTACTGTTGTTGACGCTGAATAATGCCGCTGCTGCTGCCGTTGTTGTTGCTACTGTTAATGCTGTTTTTCCGGTTCTCAGAAATAGCGGTGCATTACTAAAGCCTCGTTGCCATTCAATAAATACTTTCCAGGCCAGTTTGGAAAATGATGGAAACAACGGTCGGCAGATATTCACCCAGGTGGCCAAATATCAGGTAAATCTGAATAAAGGAACCTACTGATCATAATCGAACAAAAACTTTATCTTTTAGCCTCAGACCTTTTAAGATGACTTATTTTTATCGACATTTATTTTCTAGGCTGTTTTCCGTGTTTAGTATTGTGTCCCGAAAGAACACGCCGACCGTAAGTTACGGTTCAAATCGTTTGACATTGCCTGCCCGGCAGATAACCGGCCGTTAAGTCGTAGGAGACAGCACGGGTAGTGATAGTGAGAATGAATATGAACGAACGTCCTAACCCGTTGTGGTTTATGGGCAAGCTGCGAAGCTAAAAGAGCCTATGTAATATTCTACAGTCCGTCCCGTCCAGCCGTCCATATCCGTCTGTTCGACTGTGGCGGTATAACACAACATAGCACTACGTGCCGAATACACATTGGTGCTAAATACACATCGTGCAAACCCTCATTTGATAACATTCTTACCAATGTAAAATCCTAAAATGTATTTAACCTCAATGCGGTTTTAAGGTAAACGTTTAGCAACACGGGACGAAAAAGCTGGATGTTATTTCAGCAATATTTGCGTGAGCATCGATCAAAATATAAACTGGTTATATTTTGTGATCAATGAAATCCCAACTGTTGGAATATGTCGATCAAAACTAATCATTAACTTCCATTAAGTTCCTGACGATATACGATAATGACATACAGTATGACTCGTGGTACGGACTCGGGACACGGGCTCAAAAGAATGAGACTCGGTCTTGGACTCGAACTCAATGTGTTGCGACCCGAATGCAAGTCTGATGTAGTGTGATAGCAACCGCACGGGGCTTGCCTTGTCATGCCCCCTATGCAGACCTTCAGACGCCTTTTTTAAGCTTGGAGTATCGGATGCTGAGACGATAGGGGGGATCCTGGCACATTATACGGGATTTGACAGGCAGAGATCAGAGGCAGAGATTGCCCTGATAGCGCAATCGAAGTCCCCATCGCCCCGTCCCTCCCTCTCCCCGCGTCACCCTGCCCTCCCTCGTCCTTGCCAAGGCCAAGGTTGTCTCCGTCTTCCACCGTGCCGTGTCTATCCCCGCTCCTCTCCCCAGGGTCAGATGGTGGCGCTCAAACCGCTCAATGTCGTCAAGCTGGAACTGACCATGGGTCTGCTGAAGGAGTTTCGCAAGGTGAGTCCAAGTGTAATTTGATGAGAGGTTGTCACTCAGTGACAACCTCTCATCTGATACTCGACGCCGTGCTCTGCTCGATTGGCTGCTGAAAACAAATGGGGGAAGGTCGGACGTGTTAATGACTGACTACCAAGATGGCCATTGCTATGTGGAGCTACATGTAGGATTCGATTCTGTAGACCAAGTAAAGTGTACATCGATAGGGCAATTCCTCGTTGGATTAAGGTCAGTCACACGTACTTATCCGGAATCAGGCTGAAGCAGCCGAAATGCGGGATTTTGAAAATGCCTTTCCAAAACCCTTCGAAACAGCCTGGACAGATTCCTGTACATTCCTTGCAATGTATTACCTCTCGAATGCTGCTCGGATGCAGCTGGGATACAGTGGGAAGAATGCTATCAAAATGCAGCATATTCAGACTGCACATCGAATATAGGCCTACAGGAATTTGTAAAAAAAAAATCCATTCCGACGGAATTCCGGCTCACTCCGCCTATTGTTGGGCTAGGCTTTGATATTCTTCTGGACGCATGTATCTATGACTGTCTTCCAATCATTCATTTGGTCGTAAGTATTGAGTACGTAGTTGACAGGTTGAGCTAGTGCACTCTCATGACCGTGTCGTTTCAACTCTCGTATGGTATGTCTGTTTTTGTCTGTAGTTGCGTCGTATTGAGCACAGCAACATCGTCCGTTTCGTGGGTGCATGCATTGACGGACCGGATGACTGCAAGAACTCCATTATCACCGAGTACTGCGCCAAGGGAAGCCTTCAGGTAACTGGACCCGTCCACCTTCAAAGCACAGCGTTGGTCGAACAGACACGGATTTAAAGAGCGCCACCAACGACCGTTTAGCCTTAGACCTTACATCGTCAAGTTCTTTCTAGGGTTTGCATAGTTTGCGGCGACACATGAATGTAAGTCATCTCTTTCGAGAAGAAGTATGGCTCTGAGAAGAGCCGTTGACTCAACGTGTTTGACAGTGCGTTCTCAGCTCTCTTGTGCATCCTGACAATGGGCAGGGTACATACACACTGTACGACGCTTTGAGTTACCGAGTACTACTCCATCTCAAAGGAGATGCCTTACATGACGTCACTAAAAAACTGTCCACAAAAACTCTTGGAGTTAGCTACCTTCAAGAGAGCGACGTTACTTTATGACGTTTGATTCATTGGTGATTTTCAAAGCAAATGTTTGATTCGTAAGTGATTTTCTCAATATATTGTCACGGTCGCCCAAGGTTCTTTGTCCACTGCTTTCTGCGCAATCTCAGCCATATTCCGTGAATCTCATGCGACATAACTCATGTTATAGGCTAAGCATCTTTCTCGAGTAATAGTGCCTAAGCCAAGAAATTCTGCGCAAACCAAAAGCAATATTCCTTGCTTCCCAATGAAGTAAGCAAAGTAAAGAATTCACTCATAACATCAGCAGCGTTCATGGCTATTTCCATAGTCGTATAGTTGGACTCTTTTAATTTGAGCCCCGAATAGCGCGACCCCTGTCGGAATGAAAGCCATTGAACGCCATTGATATCTTAGCACTTGCAGCGCCCAAGTGTTGTCCCAGGATCAACCATCTCATCGTGCGCAATAGTATAGGCGAAAACAGAGGGCTAGCACTGCGACCAGTGGCGTCAGTTACTTGTGCACAGCGTATGTACGTGGGTGTGGACCATGTTCACGCCGATGGCAAATCCTTCATCCTGCAACCATCTTATTATTATCACTTTGCAGGATATCCTGGAGAATGACGCACTGAAACTGGACGACGATTTCAAGAACTCTCTCTTGCTCGACGTTGTCAAGGTAACGACAGACTGACTACTTAGCTTGAAAGGGGCATTATATCGTAATAATACAGAGAACCAGTGCAGGAGATTTAAGGCTATTCATGGTTGAAGTAGCCTGCCAAGGGTGGTTTATAGTGACATATTGTAAGAATATCTCTTTCATGTGTGCGTGGTTCAGAAGACAATTGCCAGGAGAGCTCAACGTACCGTGTTTAAATAAACCGACCGACC
The DNA here is from genome assembly GCA_949987565.1 of Luidia sarsii. Taxonomy (NCBI): domain Eukaryota; kingdom Metazoa; phylum Echinodermata; class Asteroidea; order Paxillosida; family Luidiidae; genus Luidia; species Luidia sarsii. Next base: position 10,109,963 of record OX465106.1, on the reverse strand, counting down.
GACCGACCGACCGACTTACTGATTGATTGGTTTCGAATCTATGCAGGCGCTGCAGTTTCTGCACCACAGCGAGATGGGTGTGCACGGAAGACTTCGCTCCTCTAACTGCGTGGTGGACAGTCGCTTCGTCATCAAGCTGGCGGACTTTGGCCTGATAGAGTACCGCGACGCCCAGCCTAAGGACGACGTGGACGAGCTGGTCCTCCTTTCCAGTGAGCACAATGCACATCCACTGTGATGAGGGGGTTTAGGTAGTAGAAGACTTGTAGGACTCGTGACTCGTCCTCTTGCGTTACTTGTAACGTAACTTGTAACTTGTGACTGTCAACAATGGAAACATGGAAGTTTCCAATACCGCATTAAGTACTAAAGGTGACTCGAGACACGAGACTCGAGACACGAGACTTGAGACTCGAGACTCCAGACTCGACCTGTATATTAAGACTCGACTCGAAGGACTCAAGACTCGGACTCGAGAGACGGCACTTGGACTCTACCTCGATACAGTCTAACACTAAATTACTATACACTACCTACACTAACTATCCTGAAGACCGATCGAGGCGCGAACATTCAAAGAACTTTAGCACAAAATGAGATCGATTTCAGTTCTGTCTTGAAGATATTTAAGGATGTAATTTGTCGGAATGAAGCTGGGAGTTGATTCCAAATGGCAGGTGCTGCCCTGGCGAAGGCACGATGACCGTAGCGGATAGTTCTTGCCCTCCGCTCCACTAACCAAATATGAGCCAGGAGATCTGAGAACCCGCCCTGTTTGCTAGAGGGAGATAAGCTGTCCAAGATACTGTGAAGCAAAACCATGCAATGTTTTAAAAACGAGAAAACATATCTTGAAACTGATCCTTTTGAATATCGGGAGCCAATGTAGCTCTTTCAAGATAGGTGAAATGTGGTTGTGTTGTATTGAGGACACGTTGTATAGACGAGATATGGATGTGGCTTGAAGGCCAACGGGCTAGGGCAATGTAGCAATCGAGACGTGAAGAAACTCAAGCATGGATGACCTTTTCTGCAGTAGACTGTGACAAGTACTTGCGATTTCTTTTGATGTTGCGAAAGTGAAAATTATCTCTACAATCGGGAAACCGACCAGGCAATGTGTAAACATTTTATGCAAATAGATCAGAATATTTGATTTGACAGTTTACATGTACACGGTGTGCTCAAAGTGTAAATCGCTTGTGTTGGCGCATGCGTATAGCCCAATCTAGGTCCAGAATGAATATGGCCGTTTTCGAAATGAAGGCTTAGGCTCGGGCGTAGGCTTCGGTCATATGTATCTTACTCGTTATGATATCACAGGCATCTTAAAACAAGCGTTTGGCCCCAGTTTCTTAGGGAATACCCTGTATCTATCAAGCCAACAAACCTTCAAATTTGGAAACAAACCTCAACCTGAATTTTCAGGTTTTGTCAGACGAAGACGAAGCCTGAGCATGAGCCTAAGCCTTCATTTCGAAAATGGCCTATGACTCTGAGGAATGAAGGTCACTCTACATTTCGGACAGTGTGTGCTCTGCCCGTCGTCAGAAGACACTCTCACGTGTTTTCCCGCAAAAAAGGGATTTCACAAAGAAAATTTGACTTGAGCGAAACTTAAGGCCATGGCTGTGGATCTGACTGACGTTCCACCCCCAACAAATATAATTTTCCAATTGGGAAGGCCCCTTCCCTAGAGCTGGAAAGTTCGAAATGTTTTTTCTTGTTTTTAATCGTTGGCTGAAGTTTAAGTCATAAAACCTTTTTATGGCGCCCTCATGAGTTCACTTTTTGGGTCTCGCCAGAAATGCTGTGGAAGGCACCCGAGCATCTGCGCGAACCTGCCAAGGCTCCGACAAAGGAGGGCGACATTTACGCCATAGGCATCATCATACAGGAGGTCATGACCCGCGGGCTGCCGTTCGAGATTGAACGAAGGAACACCATGGATGTCAAAGGTCAGGCTGAGTACTCCCACGTAGAATGCTGGATACTTGGGCAGGGTTAAACGAACCGGGTACCCGAAAACCTATCGAGGTAAACGGATAACCGGTTCCGTTGTATCGGTTCTATATTAACCCAACAATAATTCCATCGTTGGCCTACTCCCCGCAGTAAACCAAACTAAGACACATTAGTAAAGATTTCTCGCACTTAAAAGACAGATGATTAACTAGCGCCGGCAAGAGGGTCCCTTTGAAAACTAAGTGGTCGATTCCTGTCCACTGTTAATGTGAAGAGTTGACTCGGTCGTCGCAATGCTTTGAAATCATGGATCTGTGTGAGAATCGATTCTTGTCAGTGCCTAAGCTCAAACATGCCTTACGAGGTTACCAGACGAGAGTCCGCTTTCGTTCAATGCTTGTAGCGAACCCTAGTCCCAGACAAGTCAAAAGCAAGCACCATATTAATTTTGCTAGGTTCCCTATGTAAAGGCTCTTTTGGGTACATTAGGGAAACATACTTACACAGTTTGATGTAGATGGTCTGGGTTGGGGGGAAAACAGTCGGAAAATCGCGGTCTGAAATATGTTGTATTTTAATATTTGACCGATAATATCAAAACCCCATTTGTCGAACAACTGGTTAAATGCTGAACTTACATGACCGTTTTGAAGATACCTCATCTTCAAAAGGGTTTAGCTATGGCTAAGCAAATCTATTTGGGCAATTTCCATCCAGATCTTTCAACAAAAAAATCATACTCAATCGCTAAATATGAAGTTGCCTTGTGACCTGTTCCTACCCACTTTGCTCAGCCTAAACAAAGTCTGATCGGAATACAAGTCTGAATGTATTTTTGAATAATGTCCTGTATCAGCCATCATCGAGAAGCTGTCCGCTACCAACTCCACGAAGGCGTTCCGTCCCGAGGTGCCCACAGCAAACAACAACCCGGACATGCTGGCCATCATGACGGACTGCTGGGAGGAGTCCCCCGCAGACAGACCCACTGCCGACGAACTCCTGAGCCGTATGAAGAAAACCTGCAAGTAAGGCCGGTCTCTCGATCTCTGCAGGCTATAGGCTGGCGTGCTCAGCTGTACGGCCCAAACGAGCTGAGCACGTGCCAGTCACGCGTTCCAACAGTACGGCGTGCTTATGCATCTGGCTGACGAATCATATCGCATGATTGGGCACTTTTTGCAGGGTAGTCTGAGGCAACCAACTGCGCTGTAGTGCAAAGGGGACGCTCCGAATCAATAGCTTAAAGGGCTTTTTCTGACAGTGTCCGCAATATTTAACAGTCACCATGGGCGCCGCCATTTTGGAAACCACCACGTGAACAGAGAGTGTGCTTTCATTGGCCAGTTGTAATTTGGCTCAGCGCGTATTTCAAGTCACCGCACACGATGAGTTTTCATCCACGCGAGGCAAAAACAAAAAACAGGATAGATATTGGTCTCACGGCCTCTTGAGGCAGAAATCTCACCAAAAGTTCAGCGTACACGGTGAGCTACGTGCTGAGCTAACGGCCACGAGACTTTTTGCTCAGCAGATAGCTCTCATGTGCGGCCAGGAGTAATTGCGAGAAGGAATATGGCTCTGAAAAGAGCTGGTAACTCAACGTTTCGGACAGTGTGCACTCTGCCCGTCGTAAGGGAGACAGCTGGTTCCCAACAATTGATGTTGTTTTCATTTCTTTTTCCGGGGATCCCTTGAGTAGGTAGAAGTGTTCCCCAGCCATGCGAGCACTGGCACAAAAGGCTATAGGCCTGTACGCAAGCCAAACGCTCGTTGAACTATGCCGGAAGGTGGGAGTTCATTGAGTTCCCGGCTCTTTTCAAAGCATATTCTCTTTATCGAAGGAGATCACTCACATACTGTCACCGAAAACACACCCGGGTCTATAACTCGTGAACAAATTCTTGTCTGACCAATGGAATGTCTTCCTCCTCTACCCTTCCCCTCAGGGGGGCATCGGGTGGCATCTTGGATAACCTGCTGACGCGTATGGAGTTCTACGCCAACAATCTGGAGGGGCTGGTGGAGGAGCGTACATCTGCCTTCCTCGAGGAGAAGAAGCGCTCCGAGACACTTCTCTATGAAGTGCTGCCCAAGTAAGTTCTGCTGGAACATTCCAGTACCCTGACTATGGAGAATGGTGGCTTAAGATCAAACAAGAGCCAATTGAACGCACGCTTATACATAACTTACCTAAGCGTTGACCGATCTGGGAAAGATCTGTACATGTCGCTGTAGCTAGTCATATCACGCCGACCCATACCAGATTATTGAATGCAATTGGTCACCACAGTTTGTTATGTGACATTTTACAAGTCCACAGCTATGGCATGTCTCAGGCTAACGTAGGATCGGTCTGTAGAGTTTAGATACGAGTGTTGAAAGTTCCCCTGTGATAAATGACCCATCCAAAAAAAAACAATTCAAGCCGTCTCAGACCCAGACTCTCTTGTCCGTAGGCCCGTGGCTGACCAACTGAGGATCGGTGCACCCGTCGATCCAGAGTCCTACGACAGTGTGACCATCTTCTTCAGCGACATTGTGGGCTTCACTGAGCTGTCCTCGAAAAGTAGTCCTTTGCAGGTACACCGCGATGGCCCGCTGAATTCACATGGATCAAGATCTGGGTCAGTGACCGGTCCGCTGGTTCGCTCTATCGAACAAACAGTGTTTTGTGTGGGAACCAGCGAACGAACCACTGACCCAGGTCCGGATCTGTGCGGACTAGTAAGATCGTCTATGACCGATGACGAAAATTCTTCGTCTCAAAAACATACGAGGGCTGACGTTTAGATCCTTGCTGAAGCTCTCTCAAAGGCTAAAGTAGCTCTCGTCCAACCAATTTCGTTATGATTTCGCAACGATATATAAGGCATCGCAAGTGTTTTTATTCGCAGACCCTTACATAGGCCGTTTACGAAATGAAGGCTTAGACTCGGGCTTAGGCTTCGGTCATGTTTATCTTACTCGTTATAATATCACAGGCATCTAAAAACAAGCGTTTAGCCCCCGTTTCTTGGGGAATACCCTGTAACTATATATCAAGCCAACAAACCTTCAAATTCGGAAATAAACCATAACCTGGATTTTCATGTTTTGTCAGACGGAGACGAAGCCTGAGCCCGAGCCTAAGCCTTCATTTCAAAAACGGCCTAAGTGTGCCGAATGTGGAGAGACACTTGCGACAGGAAAGAAAACTTGTTTGCCTCGGTCTATTAAAGCTAAAACTTATGTTTCTTTTTATGCAGGTGGTGAAGTTATTGAATGACCTTTACACTTGCTTCGACACAACTCTCCACAATTTTGACGTGTACAAGGTCGGTCCACCTTTTTTGCGCATTTTAAAGAGTCTCCAAACATAATGGCTGTCTTTGATGGCTGTCTATGATGGCTGTCCATGATGGCTGTCCATGGTGGCTGTCCATGATGGCTGTCCATGATGGCTATCTTTGATGGCTATCCATGATGGCTGTCCATGATGGCTGTCCATGATGGCTGTCCATGATGGCTGTCCATGATGGCTGTCCATGATGACTGTCTTTGATGGCTGTCCATGATGGCTGTCCATGATGGCTGTCCATGGTGGCTGTCCATGATGGCTGTCCATGATGGCTGTCCATGATGGCTATCTTTGATGGTTGTGCATGATAGCTGTCCATGATGGCTGCCCATGATGACTGTCTTTGATGGCTGTCCATGATGGCTGTCCATGATGGCTGTCCATGGTGGCTGTCCATGATGGCTGTCCATGATGGCTGTCCATGATGGCTTTCCATGATGGCTGCCCATGCTGGCTGTTAGGGGCTGTTAATCCGTTTCTTTGCCCATTTTTGTTGGCTTTCATGTCTGAGTCTCATCGCTCATATCTTACGGTGTAGCATAAGTTCTGAGTCTTCCAGGTCGAATACAAGTCCGAGTCACGAGTAACAAAGTTTGAGTCTCGAGTCCGAGTCACGAGTTACCTTGGAATTTCATACTGTATTCGAAATCCCTTTCCCAATGTTATTTTTTTTTTAAAGTCATTTCATCAACCCCAATACGTGTATGTAAATGCCGTTAGTTCGCGAGTGTGTAGTCAATATTAGTGTGCACGCGTGCCGCAAAGACCTATTATTTTATGGTGTAGGTATTTTTCTTCATCTAGTCACGAGTCTTGCAAGTAGAGTACGAGTCCATGTCCGAGCCAGTCGGTCCGAGTACGTGGTTTTTGTGATCGACTGTCCGTTGTTGCAGCTCTTGCGACTGATGAGATCCTGACCGAGTTAACAGAGGCTTGGGCATGAAGGATTCCAGTCCTGGCCTATCGTGGTGAACTGGTTGACCGGGCAACTATGAAGCCCCAACGGCCCATCGGGCTGGAAGTGGATGAACTAAAACCCAAGCCCAATTATTTATTGGCGAAGAGCCATGATACATGGACCATATTCTTTCATCAGGTGGAGACCATCGGGGATGCCTACATGGTGGTGTCTGGCCTACCCATCCGTAACGGCAATGGCCACGCCGCCAACATTGCCCGCATGGCACTGGCCCTCCTGGCTAGCGTGGGTACCTTCAAAGTGGCCCACAGACCCGACTACAAGCTGCTCCTACGGGCCGGTGTGCACTCAGGTAACGCCAAAACTCGTCTGCCCCAACGCTCCGTTTACGTTTTGCTTTTACGTTGGTCAAAATGGTAGTTTAATTTCGTGTGAGAGCATGACATCGACATATATGCATGAAGTGTGGAGAATATCAGAGGTCAAGAGCGACATCACTGCCACCTTAATCGTATACCACTCCTTGTAGAACGAGCGAATTAATTGATCCAATCATGAACACCTTTAACTTTTGATAAATGATTATTTGATTTTGATTCATCATTTCTGCAACATTTCTGGCGTACGAGCTTCTCAATCTGCTTGAATTGGAACCAGAGCCCAATTTCAAATCTTGTCTAAGCGAAAAGGGTTTGCCAGCGACGATACACTTGAACGATAGTCGAATACCAGTCAAAAAATGGTCCCTGGTTCAAATGCCATAGTTTCACACAGACCCTGGCCCTCAGATTACACCCACATTAAAGTCAGCGCTGACTTTGATGGATCGTCCCGTTATAGGAGGCTGTGTTGCCGGCGTGGTGGGCCTGAAGATGCCTCGATACTGCCTGTTCGGTGACACCGTTAACACCGCGTCCAGGATGGAATCCAACGGTCAAGGTAAGGGCAGAGCCTTTACATCTATGGCCCTTTTCGAATCCCTGGATCAGGCTCGGGCACGGGCCCGTCACACAAAATCAACTATACGGGCTATGGCTTGTCGCTAAACTTGAAGGCTCGCTGTCCTGTCAAGTATAGAGTAGTCACCTACAGAACCCGTGATGGAAAGCTGTTTTCTGCAACACTATAACGTGTTGGACAAAATATGGACCCGGTCACCTAATTCCGGGCCTAAATATCCATTTCGCAAACAGCATATGTCAGCACACTACACTTATCGAATCGAGCCAAAAAAAAACATGATCGATGTGACGTTCTCCTGCCAATTATAAAGGGGATTGTTACTTTGGTATGCGTGTTAACTGCCGATGGTACCAGTATATACGAATGCCGAACAGTACCATTTGGAAGATTTGTCTTTACTCATCATCACCCCAAAAAAATGCGTTTATACTTTCATGCTTGTATAAACAAATCAGGATTCAACATAATCGATGCACTGGTGGATGAATGCAAATCAGGTGATTTTTCAATATGCGTTTCCTATCAGAAATATGCATTTCAATCAAAGTAAGTTCTCATGGCAGCTGAGATAAGCCTTCTATACCTGTATTGACGAGTCCAACCAGGCCCCCAAATACCGCCATAGCTGGGGGCCATCGTATACGCTCAATTTGGTTTACCTACATGAGAATGATTAAAGCCCCTACACACCACTGGTAATAAAGGTCATAGAAACGCGACTTTGTCGAATCTAGCATAAATTATGCATGCAATAACACACCTGTGAAAGTTTCAGCTCAATCCGTCATTCATGTCGCGAACAAATAATGGCTCATTTTTTTCCTCAAACTCTGTCAGCTTCCAAGAATCGTAAAGTGCACCAAAAGCGTCCCCGTGCGTTTAAACCTGAAAATTGCGAGTAAATCTCGAAACAGTCGTCGGTAATTGCGAATGGACCATGTTGGGTTTGGGCAAATGATGTGTAGGGGCTTTAAGGCTGGTAAGCATGTTTTTTTTCTCCAAAAGTCGTTTTAAAACGACCATTGGAAATTCATACACAACTTTTCATGAAAATGGCAGCATTCCAAGCATGTCTGAGGCTGGTATTTAGTTACTTCCACTTGAGTAAGTTACTTTAACAAAATTCGTCAGGTCGAAGTTTTGATTTGTGCAAATGGTGTGTCCATAAGAGGCTGCCTCGTCTGTACTTATATGACCTCGGGCATGGTCTGATTCATCCAGACTTATTGCTGCAGTCACTACCTAACTAAACCTGTGTGATTTCAACTCCTTCAGCCCTGAAGATCCACATCAGCGGCTCCACTGCATCAATCCTACAGGAGCTCGATGAATTTATAGTGGAAGAGCGTGGAGAGGTCGAAATGAAGGTATGCGATATTTACATCATGTTTGTATTATGCCCGTGCACATGACTTCATGTGAAAATGGCGCCCTCAGCCTCGGGGCAAAAAGAAAGGTTGTTTCCGAGCCCCTTTCTTGCTTTACGTGATGAATGCACAGTTCAGCATTTCCGATCGGATTGTCATTGCTTTGCCTCAGCGAGCGCAGTGTGTTGACGTCATAGCACTGCGTTCATCGGCATAAAGCTTCTAAACTTGATCCTTATAGACAGCGTTAGAGTAAATGACGCCCTCCGGTGAATATCCAACCAATATATATCAGCCCTCTTTCTCCATACTCTTCATCATAACTGTTTTCATGTTTGCACTAACGCCGTTCTGCTTACGAGACGACAGCATGGTATACCAAAGCACTGTGCCTTTGACAAAATTCTGCCGAGTCTATGTCTTATATTCAGTGTCATCCTGCATACACAGCACAAATGAATGGCTAATGGAAAAGCTTGGTTCACAGATAGCGCTTCGCAAGATATGGAAATATGGAAAATACGATTTGGGGTCATATCATTAAGACACTTATTCATGGATAATTGGCAAAAGGCGTGGAGGAAGACCAGGAACATGTCAAGACGTAATTTGTAATAGACCATTGATCTGAGTTGCTGCATCCCATCTGGCAGCTGATTGACGTGGTCTCATCCGTGTCTCAGCAGCGCAGTGTGCGCCAACTATAACTGGAGTGAAGAGAGGCTCTTTCTAGAGATTAGACTGGAAAAGTATGATGTTATGAAATAAGATATATGTTCCTTCCTGGGAGGAATCTGCCAGTTCAAAGTAAAAACGGTCGCCTATTTGGACTGCGGTTGCTATTTAACTCAGTAATTCTGACGATGCTTTGACATGGTGGGTTTTGGTTTTGTTTGTTTCACGCACAGGGCAAGGGAAAGCAGATTACGTACTGGCTTCTTGGAGAGAAGTAGGTCGCATTTCAGTTGGAGCGATGAAGATATTCAGGTGAACATCAACATTTGCCTTGGAGGCGCTCCTCCAGGGAGATGGTATGACAATACCTGCACGGGTCACCCTACCTATACTCCTATCCTGAGTAAAGGTTCATGAAGTTTATTTTGTTCATTCTCTATTTTCTTGGGTCAGTAGTGATAATTTTTCAAGCATTTTCTTGATTTTATCAGAACCGGGATTCGAGCCCGGAGCCTTTGTTTATTGTAACAATAACATTAAGGGATCATAACCAGGTCATGTTTGCTTGAAACAAATGCAAACAGCTACAAGGAGTTCCAAACAAAAGAGGGAGGTCGTTCAAGACGTTCTAAAAAAAACCAACATTTTGGTCTCATCTATGATCAAAAATATTACTGTTATGAGTTTGGCATTGCCTGTGAGCATTGCAATCCAGCACTCGGACTTTCATTGCCCAATAACGTCACCGGTTTATATTTGAACAGTGTTGATCACAGGTGTGGGTAAATATTGACTACCACTTTTTCTGTGTTTAGCTCGTAAGCTGAAAACCTACTCACGAACGAATGATAGACGAAATGCCGCACTCTTTCCGGCTACATTAAGTCACGATCGTTTTTAAGTAAAAGGAGAAACAGTTCATGTGCAGTTTAGACCTCTGAAATCAGGCGTGAATCACATGTATTACTTTGTTGAGAGTTGCTGAATGCATGGTAAATCAAAAGAGATCATTTTGGCTTAATAGTTAACTCTCATTACTCATTAATGCGGGAAACAAGGATTGAAGTTATTATACCCTATGGACACTATAACGTTCAAAGTTGCCACCTGCAATATGCTAATTCCATCCGTCTACAATAACCAAATTATAATTTATCGTAATGGCAGTATTCATGGAAAATAACCCAGATAATAACCCCGTATAGCTTAGCAGAGCATTACGAAATGCCGTTATCGTTAACAGCGTTATTTTGAAACATACCAGTGCACAAATACGAGAATGCACATAACACCGGTATACAAAGATTGATAGAATGTTTGATAACTCAATGTCTACTGACGGTTAGTTGTTAATTAATCATTTCAAGAGTGGAAATTATGCCCGTGTTCTTGTTGCATCTATGTGATCCATAGTGAGGTTATTAGAGTATATCAGCGTATTAGCGTCATAAGGACCTACAAAATGTGCAATAAACCTCATGTGTAATATAAAAAAATATAGGCATACATAAAATAAATTATTTTTGTAGGGCGTTTGATACGGCTGTTCCTAAGTGCACCATTGTCGGTCTACAAATTACTAACCGAAACGTAAATGAATAACCGAATTATGAATCTGTACTTTTCTCAATAAATTATATAGGTCTATGTATGACAATACAAATAAGATCAAGCATATGTACAAGGAATAAGATGGTGTACAGTGTGCACCTACTTTAACCGACTTACAGCTGAACCTGTGTTGAATTTAATTTAGGAATTAGAACGGCTTGTTTCCAGCAAGGTCTGAAACTGTTCAAGGGAATGGTGTTATGAATATGCGCTGGTAGTTTGTTCCAAAGGCTAGAGGGACAAATTGCTGAAAAGAGATCGATCGCCGTTTCGGGTAATTTTACGAGGTTCAAGGGTTAACTGAAAGGTTGGTGATCTTAAAGGTCAAGAACAACGTAGGGAAACGGCCAATGGGATATACGGTGGTAGTGTGTTTAGTGTGACGTTACCTTTATTGTATTTTTTCTATTCGTTGTACTGCAGTATATTTTGCAACATTTGCTTTCACGTAAATTGTGTAAAGATTACGGAATAATGGAATACCACGATGTGTGCGGAAGTCACCGTCATTGTGACCTGCGCAATATGCTAAGCGTGTTAGCTTCACGTATTCTCATGATATGGTAAAGTATCACAAGATATGTTAATCAGATATCCAGAGTTCTTTCGCATTTGTATATCGTCCTTCGTTCACGGGAAAGCAGAGGGTCGGGTTTGGGAATAGAGACGTAAAGGCTGCACAAAGTACTGCGTGCATATGGGTAAATACCGCGAAGGGATTCAATTACGTTACATCTTGTGTTTGTTGAGTTTTACTGAAGGATTTATTTTGCAGTGTACATTTCTTCAAAGTCTAATACGACATGACACAGTAATTGTCCCATTGAAGATTGCGATTGGAAAGTATACATGTACTTGAAAAAGCATGAGAATAGAAAGGTGAACTTTCCAACTTTTCATCCTTTTCATTTTCTTTTTAATTAGAAAGGTCACCGTGATCGCAGAAATGCGTGGCACTTCCTAGTGTTGTAAGGCCTATATGGCATTATACACCTCGTTTGAAAAAAAGCTTCTCATCTTTGCCAAATTCATGTGCTATACGTGTATTGTGTGCTATCTATGTTTTGCGCTATTGTCGTGTTTTGAATTCCGACTTTTAGTTTTATCTGAAGAAGCTGATTATGTATAGATTTTGGTCAAACATTAGAGCTCTGGAATTTAAGGGACGGTGTTTGTTTCGGAAGATGGCTGAATTCTCAGGAAGATTATAGCGAATATCAGTTTATTTAAGATTCAGATAACGCCTTAATGACCTATGAAAGTGTGCAGTAGGTTTATGCGGCGTAATTGAGAGTGCTATGACTTTGATAGAATGAGCCAGAACAAATGAATTGGGCTGGAAAAATTAGTTCAGGGCTGGTGCTGCAAAATGATATAAAAAACAAGATTCAGATTGTAGGGTCATATCGTCAGAGGAAATTTGCTTGTCTTTGGAGTAATATATCATGCAGTGTAGAGTAAAAGAATGCGATGAAGACAAGCAATATCTTGGATGCAAGATATTGGACAATAGGGCCGAGTTTCTTAGCTGCATGCCATCACGAAGCTTGATGTCGTCCGTGTCACGGCAGTGCAATATGCGCCAATTGACTGTTAGGCCTATTATCATACTTGAATAATCTATTTAAAAAATACACAGTCATGATAAAAAAAGAACAATAGGCCTATAGTGGATACTGCAATTTGTTGGATTCATGATGTTTCTTTCATTTAAAAAAATCAGTGGTGAAATAATTATGACTGTTAATGATTATTCTGTAAGCTTTTTGTGCAATTTTTCCGTAACGCACGATTTATTTTGTTGTAATAACGATCCATGCAGTTTTTAGATCCGTTGGAGTTTTAACGATTGCAGCTTTCAAAAACGAAATTTCTTACACGGGAAGTTTCCGCTTTACTCTTGAACGTCTACCATCATTGCGAATGAGCTACGATGCCGATTCAAGATTAAACATGGGTGATTTGACTCAGCAAACACAATTGGGACTGTTGCCCCGCAAAAGGTTTATCCTATGTAGTCAAGCTCCTCAAGCACTGTGTCGTGTAATGCAACTAATCACTACATGTTTATAGTGTTCTTTGCCACAGTGTTCATGGCAATGATGTGCTTATCAATCACATAATTATTCAGGTCAATTGTTCATGTGAGGGTTGCATTCCTATAATGAGGCCAATTCGTGGAATTTCTCTTTCTCCTCTTGTTGCGTTTGTTCCTCCGTTACCGTATTGTTTCCTTGTACTCTTCTTTGATAACAGCCTTCAGGAAAAAATATAACGCCTTTAAAAGAAATCCGTCCGGGAAAAAAGTAATCCCACTTTGGTAATAGACTTGCCCTACTTGGGTAATAGACTTTTCCCGCTTAGGTAATAGACTTGCCCATCTTGGGTAATAAACTTGCCCGCTTGGATAATAGACTTGCCCCACTTAGGTAATATACTTGCCCGCTTGGGTAAAAAACTTGCCCAACTTGGATAATAGACTTGCTCCACTTTGATAATAGACTTGCCCCACTTGGATAATAGACTTGCCCGGCTTAGGTAATAGACTTGCCCCGCTTGGGTAATAGACTTGCCCCACTTGGATAATAAACTTGCCCGCTTAGGTAATAGACTTGCCCGCTTGGGTAATAGACTTGCCCGCTTGGGTAATAGACTTGCCCCACTTAGGTAATATACTTGCCCACTTGGGTAAAAAACTTGCCCAACTTGGATAATAGACTTGCTCCACTTTGATAATAGACTTGCCCCACTTGGATAATAGACTTGCCCGCTTAGGTAATAGACTTGCCCGCTTGTTTAATAGACTTGCCCCACTTGGGTAATAGACTTGCCCGCTTGGATGATAGACTTGCCCCGCTTGGGTAAAAAACTTTCCCCGTTTGGATAATAGACTTGCCCGCTTAGGTAATAGACTTGCCCGCTTGTTTAATAGACTTGCCCCGCTTGGGTAATAGACTTGCCCGCTTGGATGATAGACTTGCCCCGCTTGGGTAAAAAACTTTCCCCGTTTGGATAATAGACTTGGTCAAGGTCAAGTTGTCAACGCTTCGGGCCGCTCTCTGATATTTCGTCACTCAAAATCCCATACAGGATCCCAGAGTTTGTTCCCTTGATCGAAAAAGCACAGGGCATAGTAGCAGCGTGCAAGTAGGACTATTGCGGCTCCTCAAGGGGGTTGTGCAGGACATTGGACAGTTGCAGATAATTATACGTAGTCTGTATAAACGGACTCTAGCTGTAGAGCTCGGGCAGCGCCCCCATGCGTTCGAATAATCATCAAGCTTTAACGAAGTTTGCATTGGCTGCATGTTCTAGTAACGTTTACCTGTCCGTGTTGCCCACTGCCCTGCCTTCGTGTTTTCCTACTTCATCATTTCTTTGTGGCCATTATTCTCTGTCACTAAGATTTTTGTCGAAGATTTTTCTCGAGATGGTTTTTTTTTTTGGGGGGGGTCTCCAAAGTACATGAAGAACCCCTGTTACCTCTAATTGCCCCAACCTTTCACACTAAGTAAGTTGATATGACGAACACTTTTATGCACTATTTCGTATCGTGAATGCAATGTTGATACAATTTATGATATCATACTCTTATTTATTGCAATTTATTTCCACTGAAATACACACTGACCTGTCAGTTATATTTTCATTAAGAAAATAAAGCACACTTCTACACAAAGATGATTTTGTCTTGTGGTCTCGTTTGTCTTGTATATCCCTTGAAAGTTCCTATTGAACTCATCTGTTATCTCTTTAATGAAATGCTAAAAGAAAACATATGGCACTATCTAATCGAGACCGGGGAGCGTGTGTAGATCTGTCTTCTTGTTCAAAAAACGGCCAACAAAGTGCTTGGGTTTTTGAGGGTGATGACAGTGATGTTGAATTTCGTGTTTTGTCCAGAAGCTCAATTCCCGAGGGCTGCTCTAGGAACCAAAACGTGCTTACGTACGTACGGTCTTGCTTATGTACATGACCTATAATTAAAGGTTGCCATCCAAAGTCCAGCTTTGACTCGTTTTCAAGCAAACCGTGATCAAAATAATAGAAGTCAGATGCTTTACCGTGTGCTTGGTGAGCCTGTTTATACCTGCTCAGAAGACATTGTGCCCCGGCCCCCGGGGCTGCTCAAGCAACTACATTTTTCTTCAATACTATTTTCTTCATGATTCATATAATATTTTACTATATGATTATATAGCCTAGGTCTACCTTGCCAGATGAAAAAAACAGTTTACTTTTGTTTCAAGCATAGTAAATAATAGTGGAAACCAAGTCGAAACCAATAATTGACCGCATATCGGTGTGTGGTTCGCAATCCCTGCTTACCATAATTATTAATAAGCCGTACGACTCGTACGTACAACTAAACTAATTATTATCTCGTACATTCGACTTATGAATAATGTGGGTGGGTATGCGATTTAACTCGTACGTACGACTTATATCTCGTACGTTCGATTATTTCCCGTACATACCGGTACGACTTATGAATAATGTAATGTGTGTATACGAGATTTAACTAATACGCACGACTTGTACCTCGTACGTACGAGTTAAATCGCGTACTCACGGGACATTTTTGCATAAGTCGTATACGTACGACATATACGTCATACGCAGGAGTTATAAGTCGCTCGTACGACACAGGCCCTAGATGTTCGTGATTCAAATCAATCATACTATCAGACACAGGACATGAAAATGTAACAGCGCGCAAATTGTCGAGTTCATCGATCATAGCATTATGAAAATACTGGGACCTTTCTCAAAGGCATAGTATGTATCATGGAGCGAAATATTTTCATGGAGCGAAATAGCCCAAATCGAAATAGGGAAATCTACAATCATCAGCACATTTCAAAATACAGTGAATTCATTACGGGGGTAAGATAAGTGTCGTCTGTATTTGATTTCAGTATAGGAATTTGTTTGGGCAAGTCATATTTAAATCAAAATCGGTTATCTTATGACGAATTTCCGAGCAATCGCCTTCATGGCGATACTCTTAAATATTCAGGCATGATTCATACTGATGTCGGGATTACTGACTTCAGCGCTCTCAATGGGACATGTGTGAACGAAGTCACGCACGCTTCTTGGAAAGCGAGGGTCGCGTGATCACTAGCTGCACTGCGCGCGCTGTCTGCAGCGCTGTCGGCATATTATTCCATTACAATGTACATGTACAAGCAGAAACGGCCATGTACCACATGACTGTACAGTGTTTTGTACATTGTACTCCACGTGGGTGTACGTGCACCAGAACAGTGCATCAGTTCAGCTGCAGTGCAGGCAATTTTTACATAAACCGAAACAAATTCTGGATTTTTATCCGCGACATAAATTTGAACAGAAGCCGTACGCTTTGAAAACACTCATTTCTTTTTTCAGAAAAAAAACGATTCACGGTTTTAAATTAGACCTATTCTATTAATTAACATTATGTAAATAGGCCTAAATAAAACTGTTGCAAACTGCTCACTGACTAAAATGACCTGCAATACATACTTTGCCTTTGAAAAAGGTCCTGCTGGGATCGAAACATCAGGCCCTCTAACTTTTGAGGTTCAGTAATTAATTTTTTTTTCGATGGTGTCTATTTATTATCTTGTTGTTCGATGTTTCATGATTGATGTTTGTTGCTTTCATGGTTCATGATCAGGAATGGCAATGCAGTTTTTCACTTTTTGAAATATTGGTTTTTATAATTGTAATGTTAAATGTTATAACGCAATGTCTTGCGCATTATGAACTATTAATATTATTTTATGTCAGCCTTTAACAAATTTTTATACATAGGCCTACATCTTTTGAAATATTTGGTGTATTTAGGCCTATCTATTTATTAATTATCTATTTATTTATTTTAAAGTATCATTGGGTGCAATGACAATTGCTAATGTTATTCTCTTTATTTCATTTTGTGTATGGTGTTGACTTTTTTATCGTAAAGCGCACTTGAACATGTAGTCTGCACTATATTACATTGTTGTTTTTATTATTAAATACCTTGCTTCGTTCGAAAGGTGTTAGAAGAACGATGCCTGCAAACCACAAAGGACGCCAAGGCCATTATATTGTGATTTGATTGCCTACATGCAATGTTTGTACCATATATTGTATGCTATTTGTACCTCAAAGTAATTCGTCGAATTCGAGCAATTTACTGGAGGTCTGTGTACACGAACTGTAGTCCTATGGTCCTATATCTGATTTATAACACCAATACAAAACCGAGGGGGTTCAATTCGGATTGAAACCATAAGTAGATTATAGTTATTTCATTTAATCGCTCTTTATAAAGCGTGGGTCACGGTGTTCCCATTTTCAGGATGGATAAAATCGTCTAGGCCTACAGCGTTCCTTCCTTCCGACATGGGTTTCCCCCACTAAACAAGTGAACTATGAGTACCCAGCCAATATGTTCTTCCTCAATGTCGTTTACCCTGGCCTACGTGCACGCTCGAGCTCCCAGACGGGCATTTCTGCACAGGAAAAGCGAACTCGAACTCTCTTTGTCAATATTGGCCTCGCGATTCAGTCTTTCCAGGTCAGGTACGAGCCCATATAGCGGCCTTATTAACATACAATCTAAACTGATCCCTGTTTACTGCTGTAGGCCAAAACTTAGACCTATAAAACGCCAAAGGCCCACAAATAAGAAATTGCCTTGTTTCAGTCTCAAAATTCGATTTAATACTCGGCCGCCATCACTTAGGCCTATTCCTTCAAGGTTACTGTTCTTTGCTGACTGATTGCTTGCTCTCAATAGTCCAGGGTCCGGACGCCGGCAAGTTCAACGCGCGGTGTCCTGGGAGCAACAGTGCGCATGCGCGTACCGTACATAGCCACGTTCGCAAAAGCGATTCCAGGAACTACATGTACTTGAATCTGATTCAGACTTGGCGATTGTTCGTGTTTCATTAGACAGCCAGACGATACCTCTGGGTGCTCCTAATATCATGAAGAACATCGCCACTTCACAAACTGAACTTTACCTCATAATATAATTGGCCCTTGGCTCACAAAGAAGATTCAGTGTGCATGTAGCCTGTAGAGTGTAGGCTTACTGTTAGTGTGTGTTCATTTACCCGGTGCAACCATTTGTTTAATTATACCGGTAGCCTGCAACATACGAGTTCAATTATAAACAGAGCAAAAAGCAGAAATGTTGCAAACTGCTTACTGACTAAAATGTCAAAAATCCAAATACGGTATCAAAAATTAGGAGTGCCTGTTTCAGTCATACTCCTAGCAATGAAACATATTATGTTTATGTTTCTGGTGGCATCAGGCATTCGCATACAAAACCGAATATTGGCCTCGGAAAATAGGAAACTCATTATTTGTATGAGAAATTTTCCGTTTTAAGTGTTTATTACAGTCGTGTCCGTAGAGTTCAAGTTAATAACAGCTAGCTAAGCTAATTATCTCACTCACGTCACCATGCCGGATTATTATAACTATAAGACATGCATTTTTGCAGCATTGGAGGAGCAGTTATTCATATAATTCAAATAATTGTTATTCACTTTTTCATTTCAAACTGCTGAGGCGCTTTGGGTCAAATACTAATTTACATATTTTCCGGGAAACTGAATGCCTGTCACACGGCGTCGCGAAGTGCGCCGTTATATTCGGAATATACCATCCCTCCAATCTGGAGGGGTGGATTATTTCAATAATTTTTTTATTGAATTTATAAATAGGATATACATTATTATAGAAACTGCGTTTAAATTTTGTTGGGGAAACGCACAAAAGAAAGTTGCTCTTGTGTCTTGGATTTATCACATAAGGTACGGTTTAAATGTTGTGATTTGCAAGTATGGAATTGTATTCCCCCTTTTGAAAATAATCGAACGGCCTGCATTATCATTTCAGCGTCTGCTGATTCCATGTGCTCCTGTTTACATCGTAAGCACGGCCAACGACCCGAGGCAAAGGCCCAAACTGCACGTAGGCACCTTCATCGCGCGCGATAAGTGGTTGAAACTTGGGTTGAAATAAATAGCTGAGCTTGCACATATCCAGGTCAGTTTCAGAAAGGATGGTACTGTGAGCGGGTGGAGATCTTGTTGATCTCGCACTCATTGTCCTGTCCATTGCTTCACCGCAGTGCGGGAATTGTTTGATTGCCAGGAGAAAGAAGAAGAAGAGATGTGCAGGCCAAAGTTTCTGCAGCCGAGCGAGGCTCGTAGCGTGCCTGCAGTGGCTGGGATAGCCGGCCGCCAACCTCTGCCGAACCCCCAGCAAATTCGTCCGTTTTCCGTGGGCGATGCCAGACCACCATACGCCCATCTGCACGGGAAGTTTCCACCCGAAACGTCCATCAGTCAGCGAGCTCGGAGTCCGTGCAAAGCGGAGCCTGTTCATCGGGCCGACCTCCACAGCCGACCTGCCAGTCCGGCCCTTGCCCTCGTCAGCGGCCGACTGGGCGCTGGACGAGCGGCCATACCGAGAGAAGCGTCGCCGAGCCCGACCAGAGCATCGCTGCCAAGCACGCCGTCCAGCGCAGCCGGTGACGTGGAAGTCACTGCGCTCCAGAGGGGCATAGCGTCTTGTACTGGAACGGTCTTCATGTCCACTTTCAGTAAGTGTAAATTCTTCGGTTTTTCATTGACTGGTAAACCATGTCATGGGTTAGTCCGAGTAACTTGGACCCTTTTTTTTTGTTACAATCGCCCTGTTTAAACATTTTGAGGTTTCGGGCGCCTGAAACCTCAATTTTTTTAAGAAGGGCGATTGTAAGGGTCCATCTGACTAGTCATGGGTAAACAGGGCCCATGTATCCAAAGCCTAAAAAAAGGAAAACAAACTATTTGTGTGTTGGTCTTTCGCACAAGTGCAGACTAGTACTAGAACTAGTACTAGTACTAGTAGTACTAGTAGTAGTACTAGTAGTAGTACTACTAGTAGTACTAGTACTAGTAGTACTAGTACGTAGTACTACTACTAGTAGTAATTACTAGTAGTAGTAGTACTAGTAGTAGTACTGCTACTACTAGTACTACTACTAGTACTAGTACTACTAGTACTACTGTACTAGTACTACTAGAACTACTAGTACAGTAGTTGTAGTACTAGTAGTAGTCCGAGTAACTTAGACCCTTACAAATTTTAAAAATTTGAGATTTCGGGTGATCGAAATCTAATTTTTTTTTTAAAGGGCGATTGTAAGGGTCCAAGTTACTCCGACTATAGTAGTAGTAGGTAGTACTAGTAGTAGTAGTACTCTACATGTACATAATTCATATAATTATACTAATTATACTATACTAGGTTTTGATCTTTTGATTATCTCTTAGTCTTATGACTGGAAACATTTTTTCAACATCCTGAACGTTGGGGATAGCGGGGAGGATAATCAGGGATACTGATCTCCAAGTATATTGTGATCGAAAACACATGACGGTACGATACTGTACGATATTACTTATCAGTCTGATACCACAAATTCTCACACGAGTTAACCTGTCTGGAAGGCTTCACTGCAACTGAAGTTAATAATGTTTCCCTTTCTTCAGTGACCCCATTGGATGTGGTGAAAGTGAGACTTCAAGCCCAACAGCAACCGTCAAATACACTCATAAGTAAGCACATTATCCCAGTTCCTGTTTCAGTGTCTTTTGAAGAGGTTGAGGCATGCAGGAGCACATTCATTCTTAATGTTGGATATATAATGTAATAAGTACAAATGCAATTCAATCTTCAGGTTGCAAAACTGTTTCAGAAACGAGTTAGGTTTACCTGAAAAAATAAACCAATCAATAATAATAATTCAGGGGCAATATCAAAAAGCACTAACATTTTTTAGTAACCAGGCAAAGTTGGTAGAGTTCCCATTTTTCCTTCCTCCATGCATGGAGCTATGAAATATAGCTCCATGCATCTACATACAACATTAGAGTTTTGTGTACAAACCCATGGGACTCATCTGAAGAAAAAAAATCTGAGTAAATGGCCACCCCCTAGTTTTCTCTCACTCAACTGAAAGTGTAAATGGCAACTTAGTGTTTTCTGGATGGAGTTCTTGCTTAGTACTGATGTGATGCATCTGTAAGGATACAATTGTGACTTTGTCTTCAGACAGGTCTTCAAAGCATTATTGTCCTTGATCATTTCAATGGCGACTTTCTCATCACATGGATGAGCCAACTGTACACTGGAGTCAAGTCCCACCATTATGTATTGCTTTTTGCTTGAAAAAAATGAGACTGAGGAAGCTTGATCAAATGAAATGGAAACATAATGTGATTTTCCTCCTGTTTATTTTAAATTGTTTTCCGTAGGATCATTTCGTCCAGTGTTTGACACCCATCCTGCATCAGCCCTCAACCTTGTTCCCTACAGACGGTACACCTGCATTCCAGCTACCCATTCCCACTCTCACCTCCTCTGCCAAAACTCTGTCTCAATGGAGCGGTTTGGAGGCACACTGGTACGTGCATCAACCAGACATAGATCGGTTTTTGCCATTGATCATTGAAGAGTGGAGTGCATTTCCCCAAAGTGATGCGGAATTCCTGTGAACTGCTTGCTGACTGAATTATACAGTGACCTGAATTATACAAGGCCAAAAAAATGCCAAAGAACATTTTTACTGCACTTCTAGGACCTGATAGATGAAACAGGAGTTCTGGATTTGTGACTCGCAGTTCACCTTTCACTAACTTTTCCGTGTGCAAACGTGTGCCAACAAAATGGGTCTGGTTTTTTTGTTTCAACCAAGATCCACTTAAAAAAAAACATTGCGAGTTGGCACGCAATCATGGCTTTCTTTTTTGTTTCCTTTTTAGGATGCATTTGTGAAGATTGTCCGAAATGAGGGCCTGAGTCGAATGTGGAGCGGACTGACTCCAGCGTTGTAAGTTTGCCAAGTATAATGCAACTGTGTGGGTCATTATAATCCAGATCACACAACCATCGGTCCTTTCCATTTAACATTGCACTGGCTTGATGCTGAAATCACAGGCCTCAGGCCTGCAGTCACTCAGTAGTAACTCAGTGCTCTGGATGTTACCAGTGATAGCAGTGTGTTCCATTCACCATTTGTTGAGCACATGGTTGCTTAATTATGGTAATGCAGTCACCAACCTGCACTCTCATGCTCCTTGTCCGCAATGCAGGGTGATGCGAATCCCATCCAACGTGATCTACTTCTCGGTCTACGAGAAGCTCAAGTCCTCGATGGGATTCCAGACTGGTAGGACAGACAAGAACAGCATCCTCATCACTCTGTCTGCAAGTGGCTCTGCAAGAGGTACAGGCTAGTTAATTGCTTGTTCTAACTTCCTACTCAGCAAGCAGTACACTGTTCATTGAATGTCGTGTGGACTATTTTGTGGTTTGGCAAGTCATATAGTAATCTTCAGTCATAACAGATGGCCAGGAATCAGAAAACTGACTCTCAATCTGAACTGAACTGTACTGGTGTCCAAGCACCCAGTGTAGTCAAGTACAATAAGATGAATAGTGATTTGGACCATATGACTTGCCAATTGAAAGCAGTAAATAGTGGACAATTAACGTCAGACATTAGGGTCCAGCACTTTCAATTCACATATGTTTATCCAACCGTATACCATATGGGAATATTTAGGTAGTTTGCTTACAATGCCAGTGTTTCATAGAAGGCTTGTCACCAACCCAGAGACAATATCCCAAAAAGTTGGGTCTCCAGCAATCAGAATTCACAAAATTGATGCACGGTAGGAAACTGTAAGCCGAGCACATCACTGTGTCTTTTTCTCTGTTCACAACTGGTGTAACCTAGGGAGTCTTTCTTCTTTTGATTTTTTTTTACCAAAAAAAATCCAGCCATCTCCGTGACAATGGTCAGTCCAATTGAGATGATCCGCACCAAGATGCAGGCAGAGCCCATGACGTATGCGCAGCTTAGCCAGTGTCTGCGCCAGGCTGTTCGGGTGGATGGTCTTTCCTCCCTCTGGAGAGGCCTGGCTCCCATGCTGAGCCGGGACGTCATGTATGCAAGTAAGAACCCCTACAAACAAAATTCTCACAGTACAGTCCATAATGGATGACAAAGAAATGACGTGAATCAGAGTTCTGTGTGTTCCATTCACAAAGTTTTGCAGTAACTACATGTGTAGGATCTGTATTGTGAATGAATGTGGCTACGCTGAGAAGTGTCGGTAACTCAATGGTTTTTTGCGCATTGTGTGTGTTCTGGCTGAAGAAAAGCTGAGCACGCACTGCCCCATATGATGAATTACTGGCTCATCTTGAAGCCACACTCATTCCCGAAAGAGAATTATGAATGTGGTGTCATCAAAAACATTATACAAAGTGTCCGTGCTCTTTGTCAATATTGTCCCAAAATCAAAGCGGACCGATTTATAAAAGAAAATCTAATCATCCCAGAAAGGGTATGCAATTCACAAACCTCTAAATACTGACACCATTTATAGAATCAGAGGTAGGCTTATCAAACACAAAGCCATTTCTGTTATTGCTGGGTATCATTTAAGTCCTAGGAGGAAAGAGGCACTTTGTGATAAATCAGTAACAACACACAGCTCCCCGTGGCTGGACTCAAACCCCACATTTAGACATTTTACTGAATGGATAATTTCATATCTTTCTTCAATTGTTTTTGTTCTCATTTCACAGTTCTTTACTGGACCAGTTATGAACTCCTGAAGGCCGAGATGTGCAAAGTTTCTAACATTGACAAACCCACAGTTGCCATGACATTTTGGGCAGGTGCAGCATCAGGCGTGGTAAGAGACAGATTAGATTTTTGTATTTATAATAATTTCTAAAGAAATGAAGCAGTACAATTTTGTTCAAAGGTTGTGGTAGAGAACTGCTATTTCAAACCAGAGGTTTGTTTTCAAAACCCAGCCCAGTCAGGATTTTCTTGCTGTTTTAAGACTTCCGAATTCCTTGTTCCTTTCCTTTGTTTGGTTGAAAACATTAAAATAAATCAACCTTATTTTTATGATCCAAAGCATTCAGATTTTGAAAGATGATCTTACATCTTCTTTCCAGTGGAGTCTTTCTTATCGAAAGTCATATCTTTTGACCTTTGAGAGATATTCCACTAAATTTAACTTTGATAGAGAAATGAGTTTTCATTTATCCATAATGTTCTTTTTTGAATTGATTTTTTTGTTTTCAGCTAGCCGCAGTGGTATCCACACCGTTTGATGTCGTCAAAACACAGAAGCAGATAACAATTGGAAAGGCAAAAACTGGTGAGTTGTGAAAGTCTCACTCAGAAAGAGATGTCAACTCAAAGATATGTTGTTGTGTTTTAATTGGCTGCCCTTGCTATCTTTCAGACATGTGTCCTGGCCAATGTTTGCAAATATTTACAAGATTGTTTCCTGTCAATGGAAAACGAATTCTCATCGTAGAATTGATCACAGAATTTTGTTGCGATAATTAAGATGCCAGCAACCACTCTCCTAGGCAGTGGGGAAACAGAGGCTTCAAAACTTTGGTCGCACTGACGGGCCAAAAAGCCAGGCCAGCGTGGAAAGTTTTGAGGAAGAGAAGAAAACAAAGCCATGGATGGATGGCATTGTTTCTGGAACAAATCTGTCTGTCTTCATCCTCTTCATGCTTTACTCAGAACCCTCACAAATGGAGGGGATTCATCATGAGTCACAATTACTTAGACATGAGTAGAAAGACAATGATCACTTTATTACACTCAACATCACTGGGTGACTTGCAGTAGTGAGGTAGGGGCACCAGTCATGACATAGCGAAGATAGTTGAATATTTGCGAAAACCATCAAAGGGCTACATAGCTGAAGTGATAAGAGCTCTAGTACATTAAGCCAGCCATCTTGGGTTCAAGTCCCGCTCTAGTAAAAAACAAAATTGAGATTGTCCTGCTCATTTTTACTTTATCAAACAAATCTGATGCTTTTCTTCCTCAGGTGGGGTTTGCGGTGGGACCAGCAGTTGGGCCATTATGAGGGCGCTGTTTGCAGAGGCTGGCCTGAAGGGTCTCTTTGCTGGTGAGCTTCCTTCCTGTCTGTCACGTGCTCTCCTGGTTCAGATTCCATCACGTTGAAAGGCATCAGTCATCAGGCTTAAAACTAACAGAGGCCATGAAGGTTCATGCCTCAATTGCTCTCCTTGTTATCGGCCTTGATACCCCTAAAAAGAAAATCCCTATCTTTGAGGCCACTTTCAATTCACCTTACCTGTTGTATTATCGGTTGCACCCTGATGTGGCTTAATTTAATAAATTTTAATAAAAATGAGGTTAAGCTTTATTCCTGACATTTAGGGTATAATCCACAAAGAGCTTTAAATTAAGCACGAAGTACCCTCTTATTAGAAGAACTGAAAAAGTTTTGTCCAAAATTAGTGGAATTTCGGCCTCTTGGTTCATTTGGATTTAACGTGAACTGAAATTCAAGGCTCACAGCTTCACTAACATTTTGTGTATTTTTTTATCTCTGTCCTTCAGGCACCATTCCACGCATTTGCAAAGGGGCTCCCTCCAGCGCTATTCTCATCACGACCTATGAGTGCATCCTTACTGCCTTTAGAAAGTACAACCAGGAAACGACCTATCTGTGAAGGACCAGAAAGTGAACTAAGTTTTTTTTAAAAGATAAATCAGAGTATGACGCCTTGCTCCATCAAGCATACTCTCGGAGAGAGATAGCTGTGTGTTTGGACAACCTTTGCATAGTTTGTACACCAGTCAATGTACGATGTACATGTACATGGGCCTCATTTTGTTCGTGGGTGTCTTCACAAGAAATTCTGTCAGTGGAAGCCCACCGACCAACAGTGCCAGCCAGTAAGACAAACAAATAAAAAAGCAGCATCCACTTTGTGCGTGATTCCTGAGCTGCTGTAGCCAAGTTTTCAACCATTGGTTGTTTGCATCTGAACAAAAGTGGGGATGGGGGGTGATCCCTTGAGATATACGGCAGTTAATGGTTGAATTGCTTCTGACTGGTGGCCCCACCCTGGCAAAGACTATTTGACTATTAGGGAAGGCCACCATCTAAGGGCTGGATAGCTCATAGGAAGAGCGCTGGTACGCAAAACCAGAGGTCTCTGGTTTAAATCCCGGTCCAGTCAAAGTTTTCTTAGCAATCTGTTCAATCGTGTTTTTTTTATTGTAATGTATATCCAGGCTGAATGTTTCATGGTTATGCACGCACTGAGATCCATAAGATTGTTAATAATGATACAAAATATGCATTTGTATTGTTTTGGTCATGCAAACAGTTTGTAAGAAATTTTGTTCGTCAAATGCTTGGCACACTGTAATGGTAGTACTGCTAAAGCCTGAATTTGAAAGTTAACATTTGAACATGGTATGCATTTATTTGCTTGTCTGCTGGTTGCACGTAAAAGTCTTCATGAAGAAGCCTGTGGTGTGGCATTATCATTCACAAAATGTACTTGTACGTGTACATCTGTATTATCAGTGTCACACAAATGCATGTGGGTGCTTAATATTGATGTAAATTTTGCTCAATTTAAAGTTGTAAACATAATTATACATGGTAATACGGGACATGCTACAAAGCATGTTCCTTTTTTCATTTGTGGTTTGTGTACATTCAGCTTTCGGCTGAAAGGTGTTCTTTTGTTTGATGTCAAGTTACTTGTTAGTTGTTGTTGATGGTTCTGTATAGTAATTAGTGGTGCCAGGGAAGGTGTTGTTCTGGTGCCAGTCTTTTTAGCAGTTAAACCAGTCACACCTGACCTCATGTCTTTACAACTCTTTCACTGCCAAAAGTCAAGTGAAAACGAGACTTGTGTATATAGCAAAGTTTTCAGTATGGAGCGAAAGTTCTATAATTAACTAATTCCGAAAAACTGTGGGAAGTCCCTGTTTTGTTCCTTTGAAAAGTAAGAAGGGGAACTTTATAAATGCTCCTCATGACGTTATACCAGATAATGTATATAGTACATAGGCCCCAACATAGGTCATTTCCACTTTTTGGTTTCAACCATTGTGGCAATTGGAAGGACATTTTATTGTATTAAAAACAATTCTTTTCAAAACCCACACACTTCAGAAAATCAAATTCAGTGTGGTATACGTCATTTCTGAAAACCAGGTAAGTGTTTTGCGTACCTGTATGTTGGGCACCTATATGAACTGTACACTACATTATTATCTCATACCATCATGACTCTGAAGTGACTAGGCTTAATGTATTAATGCAGTTTGTAAATATATGTTTATGTGTCCACAGTTATGACAAAACTGTATTCCGTTAAGTGCACAATGTCAGGCCAACTAAAACGTGTCACGATTAATATCCACTAGGCACATCAAAATATGCAGCAATTTTACAAATCATGGCGCGCACATCGTCATCGTTGCATTGTAAACACGCTGTGGTTAACTGCAATTTAAGACCACCCAATGCTGCTGTCATTGTAACATGTAGACTTGTCATATATCTGTTTTAGTCTTGGCACCGTTCATTAAATTTTGATCAAAGTTTTATTTTATTTCCTCCTGAGCGGCAGGAAAATGGCATTCCATATTTGTTAAAGTCTTTTTTACAGGGTCAAAGATCGTTTCAATTTAAAAAGGTTTCTGGGCTTTCTCTTTATCACTTGCAATTTGTGTAGCCTATATTATGCAATTTTTACGAGGAATTTTACAAAATGTCGTTTTTGAAAATGTTTGCCTTTGGTTACATGAACGAATTGTAATTGTGAATAAATCAGATAGCTTGTTTACGCTTTCAAGGCCTTTAAATAAATTCGATGAATTTTAAATGATTTTTCTACAAGAAAATTCAAAATGACTCATTGTTTTTGTATTTGGTTGTAAAAGGTGTACATTCAAGCGGTTTTTTTGTCATTCACATCTAAAATGTGAAGCATTTCAAAGGTACTTTGTTACCATTCTAAATAAACAATGAGACAAGAAAAACGTGCACTCTGCCTTTTATTTGTATGAAAACGTATTGTCCTGTTACAAGATCAGTTGTGTGCCCACAGTTGTGGCGTCGAGGTCTTGTGGAGTGTCACTGTCAGACAGTGCAATACCATATCCAAACCGTCGCCATCCAAATCGGGACCGGGTTTCTAACGACTGCCGATAAAGCTCGCATGAAGTTACACACACAACATTGTTTGCTCCATAGAAATTACGATGGTACAGGAATATAGGCCCTAATGGTAAGCATGAACAGTTGGAAGTCAAATATCGAGCAATATTCACATGGAGAGCTCTCCATTGTATGTACACATTCTTCTCCATGATACAGATCTAAAATTGATCCAAAGATGCTCGGAAAAAATTTGTTTAATTTGATGGCTCAAAACTTGAGGGAGGTAGCGACGTATATCGGCTGCGGACAGCTAGCCTTTGTCAAGCTGTCCAAAACATTGGTTTAGAGCATGGTCGTGGCTCTTTGATGGCAACTGCGCACGTCCAATCCGGAGACAGCGTGCCTCTTCCTGTCATTTTCTACGATGAACATCTTTTCTAGTAAAAAAAAGAGGGGCAACATGCTTTATTAATCGAATGTTCAGTGTTTTGCAGGACTTAATCTGCAGCAGCATTTAGGCTTATATCCTACTGACCATTTCTCTGCCCGTTGTCGCCGATTGACCGAACGAAAAGACAATATTTTACTACATGTACTGTTTTTGAAATGACTTGATTTCAGGGGAAGAAGTTAGAGTCATCTCATGGACTAATACAATATGTGTTCATATTATCGACCTGAGCAGATTATTATTCCAAAAACTTATAATAATGTGTTCAACCTGCGAACGATGTCAATAGCGAGAAATAGGATATAAAAGGATGCCATGAATGTGTTGCCCTTGATATGAAGCTATATGCCGTTGATCAGAGCACTGATCTGACGAGTCTCGCGTGAACCATTTCCATCCCTAGCATGCACACGCATGAAGACGGCCCACCTCGATCTTACCTCTTACCTCTTACCTCATCCACACTGCCAAAGTCAGGCACGCATTACCGTGACGAGTCACACTCTTCCTCGAAAACAGCCCTGAGATATCTGGCAACTTCGCCCGGATATCATCAACGGCGAGAGCGCGTCGGATTGTGAGTATTTTGTTGTATAGACTCAATATGTACGCAGGGCCAAAGATGTAAACCAAGGACTGCTGGTCGTCAAACATGACTCAACACCAGCAGACAGACAACGGGCGGGTTTACATCCCACGGTCCCAATCTTAGTCCCCAGTACACTATTGGAAGCATCTTTCTCATAATATGGAATGTTTTATCGAATGCATTTGGCATTATGTTATATATTGGACTTTTCAAACAGTATGTCAAATACAAACAAATCAAGTAATCCGATGAGAAAAAAAATATATGAGTTTGTAAACCCATGCACTCATTATATCTTTATCAAAAACAAAATTAGACATAACATTTAACTGTCATGCTTTAATTCTTACACCTGTAAATGTTTTTGTTCGTCATTAAGTGTATGTCTTTCTTGTCCCGTTTCTTGTCTTGTTATTCGTCCGTCCCCTAGGCAAGGGAACAAAAGCTTTTACTTCACCCTATGCCTAAATGTTGCCAACTAGTTTATACTTGGTTGTTTCGGCATTGATAATCTTATATTTCATCACATTCTTGAACTGTATTGAATTGTATTCAATTACAGTGTATTTTGTAAACCAGTGACGGCATTGAAATAAATGTTACGTGGTAAAAGCCGTTAGCTGGTAGTCTATATCTTAGCGTGCATGAGTGATGCAGAGATTACCGGTATGATGTACATGTGTATTTTCATTTTTCATCGAGTCACAAGTCACGCAAGTCGTGTGACGTGACGTGCGCTATCGTTGCCCGTGGTTTATACCGCTATAGCGCAGCGATATATATATATTATACATTGTTTTTATGAAAAGGGTACAGCTGTATTTAGAGCTCTTACTCTTTATGAGTGCAGCACTTTAATTCATTCAAAGATGGCTCCGCCGAGCTGATGATTATGGTATGGACTCCACATCCTTTTGTTCAATAGGGGGTCTTTGATAATCTTCTGCACTGATTGCACTGAGAATTGGGGCTTCACATGTGGCTGTATATAGTTGGCTGTGGAAGTGCAGGGATGCTGCAGATATCCAAATCCTTGCAGAAAATCTCTACGAGTACATGTACATACACACCGTGGCGATTTCTTTTTCTGGGCTAATTAGCAGAAAATACATAAACAACACAAACAAACGAATCCGAGAGATGATGGTCCAAACTAAAATTTTCAGTGGGGCCCTATAGCTACAAGAAATGAGAATATTTGTTTTGGTGTGGAATTGTATGCCTCCAATGTGAGAGTGTTTGCACTGCGTTCTGTGGGAGCTCGATTTAGTCGTCTGCACCTACAACTTTCATGAACTTTCGTTCTGGCGCCCTCTGTTGTCCGTCTATATTATTTTTAAGTCCGCAAGACGGTAAAACTATAATAATTATTAGTCTCACTGTAGTTCGCGAGTAATCTTCTCCGAAGTTAGGGGTCCTAGCCTGCAGGGGTTGGTTTCACAAAGCCTTGCGATGCATCGTAACTCAATTTACAATGGTTAACCCATCGTAAGTTGTGATGGGCCGTATGGTTTCTGTGCAGTGCTCATCGTCTTGCGATTGATCGTGAGTTACGATGGGTTTGGTGAAATCGACCCCTGCAGCTAGATTACTTTAAGAATACTGATACAGACTGAAAATTGTTCGCTGAACAAAAGGGTGGGGCCAATATTAGTTCGTATACGTAAAGCCATGCCTGCCTGTGCACGGAGGCCACACGGAAAGAGGGCTCCGAATACTAAACGGGTTCCGACAACCTAACCATAAGCAACTTACGAGAAGCATGACCGAAGCCTATGCCCTTTTCACACAGCTCTGTACTTACCCTGGTAAGTACTTAGTTCTTAGCCTAATGCCCTTTTTACACAGCTCTGTACTTACTCTGGTAAGTACTTACCCGGGTAGTGATCCACACCCTTGTAAAAAGTAACTCGGAGAATCACATTCACACTACGAAAGTAACCCCGTAATTCAGCTTACCCGCTTGCTGCGTACACGGGTAAAGTTGTGACGGCATTCACACTATCGAAGCGCGCATCTGGAGAATGTACCGTACATTGCCTGACCTCTGCCCTCCCACAATCCCATTTTTTTTCTTTTGAATGAAGTTTTATCACTATCAGTTTTATTGGTCCTCTGCGATATTGTCGATCGCAGAATGCTGGAATGAAATTTCGCGCGCGTGCGGGGTTGTTGCGGTCAAGATTAGTGCCCTGTAATTCGTGATACAAACTAAACAATACGAGTTAAACCTGCTATAACAAGGTACCATACAGCTATTGTCGTCTCTTCAGCGCGCTGAGAAATGACATAATGCCATGACGGTTTACTTCCTGATGTTTGCAGAGTGCGCTGACAGCTCAACGAACATACCCGGGTTGGAAAACTGGGCGAGCATTCATACATCCAACGGAGAATTGTCTCAAGGCCCGCGCCGTTTACCCCGAGATTGTAGTGTGCACTGGCTCCAAATTATCCGGGTTATCTCGGGGTTAATTTCTTTGCCCCGAGATTACCCGGGTAACAACATTGTGCATGTGAAAAGGGCATCTGCCCGAGCCTAAAACCCTGTCCACACGGGAATTTTGAGGAGGAAATAACCGAGCAAATGGATAACTTGACCATCTTAAGTCCAGTGCGGACGCCGGTAAGACTTACCCATTGGAATGTTACCCACGGTCTCGGTAAAACAAAAATCCAGTGCGAACTCGGCTTTTGCCTTCGTTTCGTAAACGGCCCTTTACCCTCATTGACAATGACGCCCGCTTACTCCTATCTATAAATAGATTATGATAATGATACCGTCCAGTCAAATGCCGTCTTTGAATGTATAGAAAAACAAACGACTATAATCGTTTGTGCACTGTTGTTTCGAATAAATAATACGATAAAATAACCTGTGAGTAGATTTCGGGCTTCAATGCTTCGACAAAGTCTGGAGATTTACATGTAGCAGTTTACATTTTGTTTATGCTAGGGAGCAGAGAGACCTCTTCCTTGATGAAGCTATAGGCCATGCCTATCCACTCATACAATTAGCACGCAAAACTGACGGATTCCTCTTCAACATTTCATGTTCTGGTGCGCACGTTCAGAGGCGGGAATCAGCTGCATCATTGTCACGTTTCGCCATGCTCTCTTGCAAATAGTGAATACGTGGTCTTATTTGCGCTAGCTTCAAGTGACACCTGTGACGTCTATAATGTACACAAAATTCGATATTTACCCAGCACAGCTGTAGGTCTCTCCGGAACGGCACCGGGCAGAGATCCGGGCCAAACGCACGCAAACCACGGCACAACAGCACCACCACGTCGTATCCATGCTGTACTATACACGGCATGCAGAGCGTGCCTCTGCGTTCCCACACACAATAGTGTGTGTGCGTACATTATGTGTACGAGCGTGTACGCACTACGCAGTCCTCCTACATGGCAGCCCTGATCAACAGTTACACCGGACCAAGAAACATCATACAGTTTTTTTGAAGGCCGGATTTAGATTGCTATACAAATTGTCATCGGCCAACGACTTTTCAAGGGTGTGCGCATCTGTGCTTGATAAATGCTCACATACTATAGTGGAAGGTTTGCGCTTAGAGGTCTCCTACCTCCATGGTTTGCGGCAACACATCTCTATATTGACACGAAAGGTGGCTCTGAAAGGAGTTACCGGCTCACTTCGTACCACCGCGTCTCTAGACCATACGCAGTATATAAGATGATGTACAGTGCGGTTTACCATGGAGCTCCATGGTTTTATCGATGTACCGAATCACGATTCAAATCGCGTTCCAGTTTGTTTTTTTAGATAGTAGAAACGGCCCTTATTATTAAGTGCAAACGTTGAGTTAATCCGTGGATAATCCCTCAACGTCCCCCTTGCGTTGACTGACGGCAAGTGCCGTGCTTGCTTTTCATGTCTTCCTGTATGGGCACATCATTTTGACCACGATCATTTCGAACCACAAAGGGCTGCGATTTTTTTTTTGGGGGGGGGCGTATGGCCGCGAGCCGCTAAATCGGTTACGTAAGAGTATGCAACTGATTTACTTGTAGGGTCTGTAGGTAAGACTAAATTGTTTGTGTACGCTACACTGACTACACGCACGGTCGTTTGAAGTAAACAGTCCCGCATCAATAATCAATACATGTGCCCCATTGCGACCAACTCACCAACTGTACAGAAACCATTATTTTGTTTGACAGCTGCTGTCGGCAGGCTTACAACTATTTGCATCTTAATGAAAGCGAGGTTCATGCGCAGATACAGATACAGGTCTGTTTGGCAGTAAATGGTTAAAGGCCTAATACAATTGAGAATGAAATTATTGGAAAGCATCGATGTCCACAGATTTCCATCTAATATTAATAACACATTTTGTAGATGGTCAGGATAGAATCCTCATGTTGAAATCTTACGGTCTGGGATGCTGTATATACCTTTCGAGAAATCTTCACGCAAACACCGACAAATAGCTTCTATTTCGCGAGAAAAAAAACATGTTTTGATAGTGCGATTCGTTGAATGATGCCCGACAAACAAGCCAATTCGAATCACATTGTAAACCCCACGGACGCACTTGTACACAAGTACGTGTGCATTTATATCCAGGTCTGTCGTGGATACGACACAAATCAGTCTTCCTTAATCGGTCACAAAATTCATGAGAGCGCTATTTCAAAATCCAACCCGTTCATCTCTCACCGGTTCTGCTTTATCAGATTATTGTTTTAGCTAAAAACTTCAATGTATTGTTTTTGGAGTATATGGTTTAACATACAAACTAAGGTATTCTTTCGACCGTTACCAATGTTGTTTTCGACTTAAAACGCTTATGGCTGGCGCCCGCACCAAAGGGCCGTTTCCACTCGGCCTATCCAAATCATTGCAATTTGAATCGTGATTCAATAACCGGTTATTTTTTTTCGCGTTCGTACAGGCAAACAAATCGCAACGCAAAAGATAGCCAGCCAATTGTGCTTGCAGTTGTGGTCAAATGTCCCTGAGGTCAAATGCTCAAGCAGGGAGACATAGCTCATCACTCCTATCATTCAGAGCGCGAGCGGTGCATTATGGGATTAAAACAAAAAAAAACAGTGCTATTCAGTGGAGCGTTCCGATCCCACACGCATCATCGCGTCGGAAATAAACGCGATAATATTTGGAAAAGTCTTACTAAAATAATGTGGAGTTGGGATCGCACTAATAATCCACTAATCCCACTAATAATCGCATTTATTTATTGTAGGCACATAAACAGCACTTAGTGGTACCATAGTCATTCTTAAAGCCCCTACACAACATTGGTAAGATCGAAAAACAGAAATGTTCACAGATTTACATGAAATATTTTTGCCTAAAATGTTGTATTTTGGGAGAAATGAGTAAAATAAATAGTTTACGTCTCACCGAGATCTAAACTATTTTTCGGAACAGTACGGCATTGAATGCTGTATTCGATTTCGCGAATCAAATGAGGGGTTTTTCACGATTTTCTCGAGACTCGGTTGGTGGATTGAGCTGAAATTTTCACACGTGTGCTATTACATGCATATGTTGGATCAGACAACGTATGAATACTATTCTTTGACCTCGACCAATGTTGTGTAGGGGCTTTAAGAGTTGACCAGGGTACTAAGGCCTTTTCACACTATGAACGTTCAACACGTGTTGAAACTTACACGGGTCCGACATGGGTCCGACCCGTGTTGAATTCAACACGGGTTACTCTCGCCGCGGTTTCACACTACGCAACGCCAAACCGGCATTTTCTCAACCCGTGTAATGTTTCGACCCGTGTAATGTTTCGACCCGTGTAATGCGTGATCGTTTCACACTATACACGGCATCGAACTTTCAACACGGGTCCAATCTGAAAACCCCCATAATGCATTGCGGCGCGTTATCACTCTCCAACATGGCGGCACCCACTACTGAGACGATGTTCGTGTTGTTCATGTTTTTGAGTATGCTAAGGAAGAGAAGGGCTCGTACAGAACACCCAAAGCCCAAATTGCTAACATTGCCGCCACCTCTTCTTCACTCCAAGACGGCTTTTTTTCTGTTTTCGATCCCATTTTCAATTGCAAGTTGTAATGCAACGCCACGAATGCCACGAATGCCACGAATCCGAACACAAGGGTACGCAGGTCAAAGGTTGCTTCGGTGTTTGTTTGTTCGTTGCACAGTACAATATCTACAGTGTGGCGCTGCCACGCATGCGCACTCGGCAGTCTCCCAACACGGGTTGAACTCAACCCAGAGACGTTCACACTACGGCTTTCAACACGTGTTGAGATTTTCAACACGGGTCGAGAATTCTCAACCCACCTCCCGAGCAGGGTTGGTTTCAACACGGGTCGAGCGCTCTACACGGGTCCGACCCGTGTTGAAATGTTGTAGTGTGAAAAGGTCTGTCATTTCAACACGGGTCCGACCCGTGTTCAACACGGAGATTTTCGTAGTGTGAAAAGGCCTATAGTTTACCCACAATACTTTCGCCTGACACATGCACACATACAATGTTAAAGGTCAACTGAAGTCCCCGACAAGAGTAATGGACCCAGTCTTAGGATTAGGATTAGGATTAGGGTTAGGTTCAGGATTGGGGTTGTTAGGGTTAGGATTAGGATAAGGGTTAGGGTTGTTTCGTGCTTGTGCCTGTAACTACCTAAGAAATGAATGAATGAATGAATGTGGAGGCCTCAGCAAAACTTGGCTTCGCGCATGCGCACTTATAGCTTAGCCACGGTGGTTAAGTGTCATACGTCGTGACGCTTATATGCCTCCGACTCTGGGCCGTTGTCAAGGAGTACAATGGCTGACCAGCGGGCTATGTCTGTTGCTGTAATATAGGGCTTCCCATTCGAGTAAGGTTGTCAACTACCGCGGCTGTTGCCACAAACAACTTTAGTCCAATGGATCAAGCCCACAATGTATTAAAACCACCGCAGTACACTCCACTTTTCTTCGTTATGGCACCGCTGCACACATCCCTCATGTACGTGCGAATCTTCTTCTTTCGTGTCCATCATCTCTGATTTGGTTCAAATGTTGGGCCAGGCTCTTGCGCAGCTGAGGGCCTTCCTATTCGCACTTGCCAGATCTTCTAGGCAGCACTCGTCCTCCAGGAGTGGGCATCTCAGTAGATGTTGCATTGTCTGCTCTGAATCACTGCATTCACAGGTTGGATCGGCCACATCAGCAGAGCCCCACTTGCTCAGGTTGGCTTTGCTACGACCCATTTCTGTGCGTAATCTGTTGAGGGACTTCCACAGCCTCCACTCGTGCAGCCTCGTGCAGATTCGTGGCCAGGTGCCAATTGCTCACTGGTTGGGATGGGCAGCTTTGCCATGTGTTGTTTCTCGTCTCGCCGCCCCTCCCACAGTGCTAGCCTAGTTGTATGAGGGGGTTGAGACAATGGTTGGACTGCATGAAGAAAGCTCTTCCTCGATTTAAGACGGCTCGGGGCGGGTTGGTGGATATGACATGGATGGAGAGTGTCATCAGTTTGCCTCCTGCGTTCGGTCCTGCTGGCGACTGATCTGAGGATGCCATGCAGGTGGGGCAATCCCGACACCTGTTGGATCATTTTTTCTCAAAACCATCCTCAATGTGCTGAGTCAGATTGAGTACTTGACCAGTACAGGAATTTCTGGGTCTGAAGCCAGCTTGTTCTTGGATTAGGTGTTCCTCAGTGATTGGGCCAAGCCGGTTCAGGATCAGTCGCAGTCGAAGGTGTGGCATAGGAGGGAAATTGGTCTGTAGCTTTTTGGTTCTTGTGGGTCTTTCCCAGGTTTCAGGATGGCAATAACCCGAGTCTTGCGCCATAGTTTAGGGAGATGGGAGAGGGTTATGCAGCTACTGAAGAGTGAAAGGAGCCACATTCGAGCAAGCGGTCCAAAGTGTTTGATCTGTTCCGTGCAGATGTCATCCAGGCCAGCAGCTTTACCATTCTTCAGGCTGTCAATGGCAGTCTTGAGTTCCTCAACTGTAAACTGCCACGTTGACTCTGTGTCGCTCTGCTGTCTTGTTAGCCTTCTATTGCGGGACTTGTGTGGTGGTTTCCCATTTAAAAGCAGTTGGTGAACAACTTGGTCTGCTGTCACATTGGAGTGCAGGGTGGCCTTTTGGGGGTCATTGTTGATCGTCTTAATGGTTGACCATGATGCGCGTTTACTGTTGTGAGTCATATCAACACTCTCGATAAGGGCTTGCCATGACTTCCTTCTATCTTCTGAAATGGGTGCCATGAGTTTCTCCCCAGCGTCCATGGTATCCTCTGAGAAGGGGTCTTCTTCGTATATAGCTTTGTATAGGACTCATATAGTGCAGCACTGTCAGGAGAGATGCCAGGTATGTAATGCTCCCTGCACCCACGAGGGATACTTTCCCTGGAAGTGGCTTGGACTTTCTTAACAAATTGATCATAGTGGAAACGGCCCTTTGGTGCGGGCGCCAGCCATAAGCGTTTTAAGTCGAAAACAACATTGGTAACGGTCGAAAGAATACCTTAGTTTGTACGTTAAACCATATACTCCAAAAACAATACATTGACGTTTTTAGTTCAAACACACACAGGGCCAAGTCCAGGCTTTGGGAAAACTTTCCCCAGTTGATTTTCTTGAAATTAAAACGCCGTCTCAGGGGCACCTTTTGGGGAAGCACAGCAGCAGAGATAGTGACAGTGATTGGTCTGTGTTGTGAGTGAGGTATTGGCTCAAGGACTTGCTTCTTGCATTGACATGCTGTTCTGACACTTGTAAAAGCCAGGTCTGGGTTATAGCCTCTCCTCCAACGGCAGCTTTTGAAGGAGGGAGGGAGCTTGGCGTCATGGATGAGGTATAGATGATGTACCTCAGCCCAATCCTCCAGAAGATCTCCATCTTCATTAGTTGCCTGGTAGCCCCATGATGTGCCGATGACAACATTCAAATGCTCGTATAGCTGAACGTTTCCGGTTCTTCAAAGGCGAATGTAGACCCTGGTGGTTTGTAACTTCATTCCGGGGATCTTTGGCCGGTTCTGTTCATGACCTCTGTGGGTCTCTTGCAGACAAAGTACAAGACAATCATTGTCCGTGCAGAGCTTCCAAATGAGCTGTTGTTTTGCTGGTGAGAGCCCCTCGGTGTTGATGGACATCACTGTCATCGTCCGTCCTGAAAAGGACGACAGCTTCCGGCGACAATTAGTGGAAACCATAGTAGTTTGAGTTCAGTGGATGTAGAGATTCAATAGATGATGTAGTAGATGAAAGTGACGGCAGAATTAGCTCAGAACGCAATGTAGAGCCTTGTCCAGTTTCCAGCCCCGCGATGTGGACGCTTCTACTATGGGGCCTACGTACGAATATCGCTGCAGTATGCGTGGTACCCAGATTCTATCAATTCACAGTCAAAATAGGGCTAGGCCTAAAGGAAAAAACTACTGCATATAGGCCCTATATATGGGAACTTTTTAACAATTTTGAAAAATGGCACAGGACACTTTGACTGGACCGGGACTTGAACCCTAGACCTCTGGTTCTGCGTACTACATGTAGGGGGTATAGGCTTTGCAGGGGTCGGGCCGCCAGGCAGAAGCGTCATTACATCGAAGCGGAATACAGCAACATTTGAGATATATGTACATTCCGGGCACAATGTGAGGACGTTGTACAGTGTAGCAGAATCTGAAGTGGCAGTAGGCCTATCGTTCGCATTTTGTTTGAGTGCCGTACTACAATGTAGACACAATGCACTTCGAATGTCATTCGATGTTTTTCCCACCTCTTATGCGCCTTTTTTAGCATAAGCGAAAGATCAGAACGCATAGGGTAATGATGTAAGTTATTATACAGACCGGGTATGCAGAGGGCAGAAGAAGTTCTAGGGGTCATCGGGGGGACATGCCCTCCCCCCCCCCACACACACACACACACCCCTACACGCGTATACTTGTGAGGTATTTCCTTTGTTCTCGTAAAAAACACTCCCAGAAAAGCCTAATTCAAATCACTCCCTTTCCAACCAGAATCACTTTCCTAGGCTGACATTTCAAATTCCTCCTTTTTGAGTTAATTCCAAATAATCAGTTTCGTGAAAACCTTATGGAACCAAAAAAGTACCCCACAAGGAGCGGTCCCATTGTTCTGAGTACCCATCCATTGTTCTGGTATAACCAACAACCCGCCATACACAAACGCCCACACACAAACAAAAGTGGGGAACATCATCATCCCCCCCCCTCTTAGGACAGGAAAAACAATTAGGGAAAGCCAAACAAAAAGTCAACTATTTACTGTATTTAACAAGAAAGAGGGCCTGACGTTTTGATCTGCCTTTGACAAAGGTCCTTAATTCGAAACGTCAGGACCTCTAACTTTTGAGATTTATGTATTGCGGGTAATTTTAGTCAGTGAGCAGTTTTTGCTTCATGTATTTAACAAGACAAATACATTTTCTTACCCTGGA
Organism: Luidia sarsii; assembly: GCA_949987565.1. NCBI lineage: Eukaryota > Metazoa > Echinodermata > Asteroidea > Paxillosida > Luidiidae > Luidia > Luidia sarsii. Next base: position 10,070,626 of record OX465106.1, on the reverse strand, counting down.
AGACCCTTTGAAGTAGATATGTATTAATAATACATGCATCCAAAATCAATCAAATGGCGTGCTTACAAGCAAGTGGGAGGGGGATACTCCATCACTCACCCATGCACCCTCCCCTCACCTGTATTCGGCCTCCCTCACTTCCTTCCAGTATTTGCAATAACTTCACGTGACACCTGTGGCGTCCATAATGTACACAATACTCGATACTCACGCTGCGCAGCTGTGCTTGGTCAATACACTGGTGCACGCACCATGCCCACCGCAGCACCAGATTGGAATCGGCCACGACCCGGACCAGAATTGGTGGCCATGTGGGTGTAAAGCGTCTGAACGAGAATGCATTTTAAAGATATGCACGCTTGAACCTTACGCTTTCAGTAATAGTATAGATACAATTTATTTGTTGAAATGAAATTACAAGGGAATCTTTACTGAGTTTTTTGCAATAACTAGACAATCAAATTAATAAAGAGGAGACTCAAACATTAGTTCTGCTCAAATACACAAGAGGATAAGAAGCAGTTTGTTACTGATAAGCTTATTTTAAACAGAAATAAATATTTCTCTTCACCCTTGACTGCTAACTTCATGCGAAGAGAACAAGGACTGGTTGCTGACGACCCTCCCCGACCTGAATAATCAATCCGTTTTATTTCATACCCCAAAAGTCCAAAAAGACACGCGATTCTATACAAACCACAAGCTGTTCTGCTTGGCAATTTCTGGCGCCCGAACCTCCTCATCAAGGAGTGAGTACGACAAGTTCTTCAATTGTTTCTCATCGAACAGAGGTCTATAACCGAACATGTCCATCATTTCTTTGCAGTAACTAATCTCCTGGACCGCTTTAGCTTTGGGAAATGAAAGACGTGTGCGCCACCTCCGGTACGTCTGGTTGGAGTTCCTGGTGGTGGAGAAGGTCCCATTGCTGGGAGTCTTCGTGTTGGCCCAGATCCAGTAGCGCACCGACGGCGGGACCTGGGCACGCCCCAGGAAGCCGTAGATCCGACCGGCCTCCCCGAGTGGGTCTCGCGCGACGTCCTCGTAGCGAACGAGGAGGTAGCTAGATCGCAGGGCCGGGCTGACACGGCCCGCCTCCGCGTTCATCATGCTGTAGCGGCAATAGGTGGCCAGGCTCTCCAAGGCGTCGACCGGAAGACTGACGCCGTCCTCGGACGCGGACCACTTCCACTCCCCGGCCGCTACCTGCGAGGCGGCCATGGCGCGTGGATCGCGCACCAAGTTGACGACCTTCACGGCCAGGGTCTCGTCATCGATCAGGGGCTGCAGCAGGTTGACGTCGGGCAAGCGGATGGACTTGACGGCCACCATCCCGCTGCTACGGCAGCTCTCTGTCACCGAGCTCACCGTGATGGCGCACTGGGACCCGTTCCGGCGGCACTCCCAATCCAGCCGCGGAGCGTCGTGCTCCAGCTTCCTCCGGGCCAGCCAGCGAATGTAGACGTCCAGCTGGCTGAAGTCGCAGCTCATTATTTTGCGCAGCATCCGCAGGTAGACGTTTTCCACCAGCTTGTTGGAAGACCCCGTCTGCTGGAAGTTATGTTGGATCCACAGGCCCGGCTCGAATAGGTAGAAGTTCTCGTAGTTGCTGCCCAGCAGCTGGGCTACAAAGGAGGAGCCGGTCCGCATGGTGGCCAGCACGATCACCCTGCTCTGAGTGGGATCATCGTGCCGAGCAGCGGGTGCTGACTCGGACATGCAGCCGGGGCCCTGGCTTCCATCCCGGGCAGCGTCGCTCGTCGACTCCTTCATCGAATCCCACGGTCCGGTAATCCCCTCGCGATCCCGACCGCCGGCCACTTTCCCATGTAATCTTGGTCTGTGACGAATGGCTGTGATGGGTGGATGCGTCAACGAGACGGACCTTAGAAGGAACAGTAGGGCTCCGATCGCCAGCCCACACAAGAGTACAAATCTTTTCGACGACTTTTCTCGGGAACTTGATAATTCCTCCATACTTTTTTGTGAGATGACTTGCGATCTGAAAATCGCATAGAAAAGTAAACGTACTGCTCGGCGGTCTAGCGGGAAAGTCTGTTCAAATATTATTGTCGCAGGCTCGCAGCGATTATCTTTCATGTCACCCTCCCTCCAACGAAAGGCCACCTATTGTGAAGAGGCCGTGGGCGTCTAGTATGGGCGGCCAAACGGGCTTAAATTAACTAACATGCAGTACATGTATACACACAGGTCAACTTGAAAAACAAACTAAATAATGCAAGTGACTCTAAACAATGGTCCTTTGGTTCCAAACCTAGGATTTTTGAATGTCTATCACAATAGCTTACTACACGCCAATTTTCGGGAAGATTGACCATTGGCTTATAATGTGTTTTGATCTGTATCTGTATCTGTATGGGTACGTTGCAGAAACCAATTCTGGCATTAACGCAACGGAGACAGAGGGTGAACGCTGGTGAATTAGACTGAGTGTGATCCATGGCCGAGGAGGGTTCTGAAACTCTCAACCGAGTCAGCTTGAACAAGGTTCTCGTTTAGGTGATTCCAGTCTATGATTGACCTATTGAAGAAGGAGTTTTTGAGTTGGTCTGTATTGCACCAGGATGCTTTGAAGCATTTGGAGTTTACGGCGATGGAATTTGCTATGGGATTGGATGAGGATGTGGTTGAGCCATCAAGTTTTCTTGGGCGAATTAATCTTCCTTTTTTCTTTGGTGTTAGGTATAGGTGTGAGGGGATAGCTGTTACCAGTCCATTTGCTATCTTGTACAGGAGTAACAGGCGTAGTTGTTTCCGTCTCACCTGAAGGGGCTGTAATTTTAGAGATCGCAGCATTTCAGTGATACATCCTGTTTTCCGTGAATTGTAATCGCCAGTAATGAAACGAGCAGCACGATGTTGGATACGTTCAAGGCGGTCTATGTTGGTTATTGAATAGGGGTCCCAAACCACTGCCCCATATTCCAGCGCCGATCGCACCAGGGCCATGTAGGCTGTCCGTCTACAGCTTGGTGGGCAGTTTCTGAGGTTCCTCCGTAGGAATCCTAATGTGGAGTTTGCTCTCTTGGTGGTGTTGGATACATGTAAGTTCCATTTGAGGTCCGAGGAAAAGTGAATGCCCAGGTAGCGGATATCAGATACGTGCTTTAGGATGGTGTTGTTGAGGCTGTAGAAGTGTGTAGATTTGTTTCGGATGCTCAACATACTGCATTTATTGGCATTAAAGCGCATTCCCCACTGTTGGGCCCAGGTTTCGAGGTTTTCTAGGTCTTGCTGCAAGGTAATATGGTCATCGGGTGAGTTGATTTGGCGGTACAAGAGACAGTCGTCTGCAAAAAGGCTGACTTGGGATGCAACGCTGTCCGGGAGGTCGTTTATGTGGCACAGGAAAAGTAATGGTCCCAACACTGTTCCTTGGGGGACTCCAGAGCCTACTGGTACTTCCTGTGACGCCACACCCTCCAGTACGACTTTCATGTTGCGTTGTGTGAGGAAGCAGGTAAGCCATTGGTGTAGCGTACCTCTGATGCCATAGTTATGTAGTTTGTGAAGAAGTTTTCTGTGGGGTATAGTGTCAAACGCTTTTGAAAAGTCTAGTACCGCAATGTCGACTTGTTTTTTTGGGTCAAACGATTTAAGTAAATCATCGGCTGTAACAATGAGCTGGGTTTCACAAGAGAAGCCACTGCGGAAACCATGGTTCAGGTGTGTGAGGATGTTGTGATCTTCAAGGTGCGCCATGATCTGTCTGTGGATGATGTGCTCAAGTTGCTTGCATACTACAGATGTTAAAGAGATGGGCCGGTAGTTTTCAGCAAGATGTTTATCTCCTTTCTTGAACACACATGATATATTGGCATTCAGCCAGTCTGTTGGTAGTTGGCCAGAGTCAAGTGATTTCTGGTAGATGACGGACAGTCCTGGGGCGATGTTGTTGGCACAGCTTTTTAAAACAATGTTGGGGATGTTATCTGGCCCGCAAGCTTTGTTGACATTCAAATTACGTAGGAGTTTGGCCACTCCGGCTGAATGGATCACTATGCGACCTATTTGTTGGCCAATGACTTTGGTCATCTGAGGAGGATCATTGAGGGGGTCAGTGTCATGAGTGAATACTGATTTGAAGTGGTCAGCCAAGATTCCTGCCTTAGACGCACTGTCATTGATTAGGGTGCCTTTGCTCTTCAGGGGGGCAACACCTATGTTGTCCTGTCGTCTAGTTTTAATGTACCTCCAAAAAGGCTTGGTGTTATTGTTGCTCAGGCCCTCCTGGATGATTTTGTTTGTATAGTCCCATTCTGCCCTTCTGATTGTTTTCTTGCATTCCTTCTGGAAGCAGCGGTATGCTTGCCATTTGTTGTGGTTCCTGGCACGTCTGTAGAGTCTCCTTGAGAATGTGGGGAACAATGAGCTTCGCCTGGTTTACGATCTATTGTTGGGCTGCTTGTCTGGAGTGGGCTGAATGCGTGACTAGAAGAAATAGTATCCACTGATCTGTCAGGGTCCAGGTGCGGTATGTAGTAGTTGGTTGAACAATCCAGTTCATAACTATGGAAGGTGAAGCTTCCACAGTTGATACTGTTGCATTTGTGGCATTTCCATTGAGCGGTTGAGGTATTTAGTAGCTCAAAGTCCGCTGAACACAAATCAATACATGACTGGTGGAACCAGCAGCGGCGTAGCCAGGATTTTTTTCATGGGGGGGCGATGGGGGGGCTGCCAAATTTCGTGGGGGGGCGGACTGTAATTTGGGCGGTTTTTCGGTGTTTCAAGGTTTCTCGATTTTTCAAGGTTTTTCAGTTTTGCCTTGGAGACGGTTTTAGGTTTTGATTTTTGCAAAACCGTGAATGTTTAATCACCTTTGTTTTTGTTTTGTTCACATGAGTTAAAAATGCAAAAAATTAAGGCAATTGTCTACCAATAATCTTCATCAAAAAACGCCTTGTGGGATTGTACTCGTCCTCGTGATTTGTGCACGCTGCGAGACCACCGTCCAGTGTGTGTGCACTCAGTACGTCAGGAATGATTAGTAGACTTCCACCAGTCTTTACACACTTGTTTTCTAACAAATAATGTAATGTTTATTGCATGTGCATAGTTTATAGAGCTCTGTATGATAAGTTACCGACGATGTTTCGCGTTTCGCGGTCAACCGAAGTACGCGCTCCGACCAGTCCAACAAATCAATGCCGAACGTGTATTATTTTTTTGTCTACCGCATAAAGTTAAGATCACTCGACTATTTGTAAAGGTTTTCAAATACCTGTGCTTGTGAAAACAAATTAAATGTAGACGTCTTGTCTTCTAGAGCGGTTTGAGAAACATGACCCCAAAGCCGCTCGTTATGAAACCTTGGACTAAATGGACGCGCAGTGCACCCGACGACTGAGACAATTTTCAATAATTTATTTCATGTAAGAAATATTGTTTTCTTGTTTTTCCGTTCTTCAAAAGAAATGTTTTCTAGAATTCCAGAAAAATTAAGGATTTGTCTGATATTTTTGGAGATTTCGGAAGTTGCAAATTGCATACTTTGCAAAATCGCTCCGTCCTACGCGGCCATTTTTGGATTCAGAGAGAATCACAAATTTCAATAATGGTCACTTATTATATTACTCACGTTTGGGAAAAAAGGAGAAAATTCCCCTTATTTGATCGAGAACATTCTCTCCCGTGCAACGAGCCAAAAGGCGGCCATCTTGGATTTCAAACTGAAACGGTTATACTGTACATGTATGCAACGCTGTCCGGGAGGTCGTTTATGTGGCACAGGAAAAGTAATGGTCCCAACACTGTTCCTTGGGGGACTCCAGAGCCTACTGGTACTTCCTGTGACGCCATACCCTCCAGTACGACTTTCATGTTGCGTTGTGTGAGGAAGCAGGTAAGCCATTGGTGTAGCGTACCTCTGATGCCAGAGGAAAAATATTATACACGCAAATCAGTGACGTTTTGACAGGTACGCGCGCACCTTGACGTCATCGGTTTACGTGTATACGTGCACCTGAGTCCGTTTCATTTTGAAATCCAAGATGGCCGCCTTTTGGCTCGTCGGACGGGAGAAAATGAATTTTCTCCCCTTTCCCCCAACGTGAGTAATACAAATGACCATTATTGAAATCTGTGATTCTCACTGAATCAAAAAATGGCCGCGTAAGACGGTGATACGGGTGTTTTCGGCGGTAAATTTGGGGGTTTCCGTCGGGTAGTTTTTCGGTCGAAATGTTTTGGCGGTTTGTACGCACGCAGCTAGTCCGAGTAACTTGGACCAATCGCCTTTTTTAATTTTGTGGGGTCGGGCGATAGTAGGGTCCAAGGAATCCTGCTGGGAAACCCGGTAAATAACTGCGGTTCGACTCCATGACTACCCCCGACCAAAAAACCCAGATTTTACCCCGAAAACACCAATGAAACCGTCCCACGCACCCATCTTTGGAGTTAGTGAGAATCACCGATTTCAATACTGGTCATTTTTTTTACTCACGTTTGGGGGAAAAGGAGAAATGTTCGTGTGATTCTCACTTAATCCAAAGATGGGTGCGTGGGACGGTTTCATGGGTGTTTTCGGGGTAAAATCTGGGGGTTTTGGTCGGGGGTAGTCATGGAGTCGAACACATAGTTACTTACCGGGTTTCTCAGCAGGATTCCTTGGACCCTACTATCGCCCGACCCCTCAAAATGTTTAAAAAGGGCGATTGTAAGGGTCTAAGTTACTCGGACTACGCACCAGCAGGGTTTGGACTCGGTTCGACTTGGACCCTACAGTCACCCGAACCTCAACATTTCAAAATTCGATAAAAAAAAGGGTGACTCGTCAGGTCCAAGTTACTCGGACTACAAATTACCCTCAAATTTAAGCCTGTATATCCCTCTTTCTTTCCATACCACTTTCAAAATTAATGACTAAGGAGTAATATCAAATTACGCGGAAACAACATTCAGAGATATGGAACTTTAACTTAGAAACGATGAAAGTGCATTCAAACCGGTACCGATCGAAAGCTAATTGCATCGTGCATCCAGATAACGGCCGAGGTTGATAAGTGTAGCGAATTTTTATTATGACCGTTTTCCCTTCGCGACGTTAGAGACCTTGTCAAGTCTAGGTCTGGTTTCCATCTCTAGGTGAAGCCATAGCGAAACTAAAGGATCAGTGGGGCCGAAACCAGACTACACGCAGCATTGCAACAAGACGTAACACGTCCTTTCACACACTGTGTACATGTACATGTACATGTACATGTATGTATGTAATGTACATACATGTACAATGTACACTGTACTGTACATGTACATGTACACGTACATGTACATGTACGTGTACATATACACGTACATGTACACACTCCATTGCATAGTACATGTACATGTACAGTACGTGTATAGCGGCCGCATGGCTGCATACACGTACACGTACATGTACATGTACATGTACACGTACATATACTGTACGTATACGCTGCGCTACTCAAGCCTCTCTGCATGATCACCAGCGCTCAGCAACTACAAGTTATTTTACTACCGAAAAAAACATGAATTGGGGTAATATTGGGGTTCTTAATTTATCTTTAGAATTGTGTGGTTTTGATTTTCTTTTGTTTTTCATTGAAAAAACTCAAATCCCAGTGGGGGGGGGGGCGAGTGGGGGGGCGACGATCTTTCATGGGGGGGCGTACGCCCCCCCACGCCCCCCCCCCCCGTAGCTACGCCGCTGGGAACCAGACACTACAGTCATCACAGGCCACCCCCTTACAGTTCCAAGTAACTGGGTACTCACATGTACCACAAGGGTAAATGCTGGCGTGATTTCCACGGGGTCCGGGATTAGGGTGAATGTCGCCAGAAAGTAGCAGTGTTAAGATGGTGCAGGGGTGGTTTGGTTTGAAGTTGTTGCAGCAGGGTTCACTTGAGATTGAAAAGTGACGGTTTGGAAGCAGTCGGTTTGCAGGAATGCTGGGTTTCAGTGTCCAGGTGTGCCTCAAGGTATTCAAATGCTGGTACAGTTTGAGTACGAACACGATGGTGAGTATGAAGCGAAGCGCCATAGTTGTGCGATGTAGATACCGTAGTCCAACTCGAAGATGGCGGCCAACGTTGATTAATTGTTTACTTCAGGTGGTCAGTAATATTGGGGTTGGTATCCAGCGAATTTTCGATGATCCTCTACCTTTTGGAAACCAAAAGCCAGACCAAATGATGATTGAATATACTGGAGTAGATTAGGGGTTAATTTGGGTCTTGGTTGAGGCAGAATTTACTCGATTTCTCCGGATTGATTTGGAGTGATTGGAAACACAAACTCTCTCAGCGAACAGCGCCCATTATGACGTCATAATGTCAAAATGTTTTGATGACGTCATGATTGCGTAATGACATTTTGGCTCCGGGCAGTGTTTCTAAACCATGATCCAATAGATATCAAAGAAAAAATGAAATAAATTTCGCTCTGTTGGCCAAATATGCTCATTTGAATGTTACAATCTGAAAAGTTCATGACCTCATAAATATTCATGAGATGACGTCACATTCAAATTATGGCAATTTTTGGATACACCATTTCCCAACTTAGATACAGTGCAAAGTTGAAACCAAACAAACTGGTACTTTTGCTTTTAATGGAATTTGACATTTGCCCCTTTAAAGTGACTCACGTGACGCGTGATGACGTCGTATAGTTTTCAAGACATCTGTGCATAATTTCAGCATGGGCTCTATGCAATTTACTAACAAAAAAATATGATACAAATCCAAAGTGCTCTTTACAAAACCCCAAAGTGCTCTTTACAAAACCCCAAAGTGCTCTTTACAAAACCCCAAAGTGCTCTTTACAAAAAGGTTGAGAAAGGTCCTGCTAGGATCGAAACGTCAGGCCCACTGAATTTTAAGTAAAAGAGTTGTGTTTGAAATCAAGGAGTTTTGGGGGTTTTAGCTGAACACAGAGGTATTACACCATGTCTCGCAAGAGCGAGCTGCTGTCTCCGGCAAAGGTCCCGCACAAAAATTAAGTTACATCAGTAGGTAAAAACAATATATAATTTTGACTTTTCAAATGGAAATTTAATTTCAATCCATTTGAAGGATTTTCTTAGGTTTTTCAATTATTATTGATTATTATTATAATTATAAATTTTATTATTATGATGATCATTATTATTATAATTGTAAATAAAATAAATGATATTTCTATGAATAAGATCTCAAAAAAGACAGAGTTAATACACCACGTCTCGCTAAAGCGAGCAGCTGTCTCCAAAGAAGGTCTCATAATCGTTAAGTTGCATTAGCTAAAAAGTAAGTAACCATTTTGGAAACTTGATGGAGTAAAACATTACATAAGATTACTTTTATCTAATACATACATTGAAATTAAGGGTAGACAGAGAAAAGAGGAGAAGTAGGTAAGATGTTTGGGGGTGGTCTGAGTCTGGAGACGGTGGGAACACCCATGTCTCGCCAAAGCGAGCAGCTGTCCGAGTCTCAGAACGGAAAAAGACAGAAAAGAAAAGGTAGTTCGCAAAGGGATAGGACAGATAAGATTAAAGGCTTTATATCAACCATGGCTGTTTTTGTCATTGGAAGTAAACAGAATATTTTGAAGGGGCCATTTAGTAAAGAATTTATTGAGATTGTTGAGGGAATTAAAGTAAGTGTATATATTCAAGGAGAATTTTGTACTTGAGACGATGTTGCCAGATTGTGAGAGGGTCTGATGCTCGACAGGTGCGGTAAAGCCAAAAGATGATGTTTTTACAGCTGATTATAAAGAAGTTTGCCAAGCGAACTTTCTCTGCACCGCGGCCTCTAGCACGCGGGACCAGGGCCCAGTAGACGTCAAAGGACAGCTTCAAGTCAGGGAGAAGACGGGACAGGATGCTGTGTAAAAAGTTGAGAGCCGGTTGGATAGATGGACAAGCGATGAATACATGTGTGTAGATGTTCAATCGTGCCCACTGTAAGAATTCCCCTTGGTTTTTTGTAAAACTGTAAAAGTTACCTTCCTTTCACAGACTTTCGATCAAGGGTCATGGCTTTCTTTACTACTGGACTTTGGTTGTAAACAGCACTCCACCTCCTTTTGTTCAGGTTTTAAGCTAATTGTGTCCATGGGGAATTGCACCCCTCCTGGGCTATTCTAAATGAAGTGGGGTGGGGGTACTGATTGAAATTTGCATGATAACAGACGAGGTTTTTACAAAGTAAGATGCCCTTAGGGTAGAGGAAGACAACACACACTGTCCCTCAAGGAAGGCAGAAGTCTTGAGCTTGCTGTCCATTGCGAGCTGATCGCCCGAGCCGCGCCCTATCTTGCCGCGCACACTTAATGCCGCTGCCAGAAAGCAAAGAATTCACAGCCCCTTTCCCACTACGAAATCTCCGGGTTATCTCGGGGGTAACGGCAAGCCTTACCCCCGAGATACCCCGGGTTGGAAATGGTTGCCAGGACGTTTCCCACTACACTTTTCCCGCCCCGGGTTGAGACCGAAAAATCGGCCGTTATCCCGGGGTTCGTTAACCCTGCTCGCGACCATTAAGGATGGAAATCTCGGGGGTAACGGCCGAACCCCGGGGTTGGCGTTGTAGTGGGAAACCGCGCCGGGGTACGAGTCCGGTGGACATTCTCAGGGTTAAGACACCGGATGAGATACGTTATGGGACGGTCAGAGGTGGGATACGTGGCGGGAAAATCCGCATGCGACGCACATCTGGCATTTACAAGAGGGCAGTAAATTCACGACGGCAACGACGGCAGTTGCCGTCGTGCCCTCACCAATTTCCGCGGTGCCCTTAAATTTGGAGGATTTTCACGGCAACAAATTGCCGTGCCCTTTTAGCACATTGCAGCGCGCATGAAATAATATTCCGACTGCGGTGCAGTGTGTGTGCAGCACACATTGAAGCTTCGCTGTACCGTGCGCACTGTCAGCTAAACATTGCGCATTCTGTGCACAACTGTATGGACTGTGGATGGGTGTACATGTACAGTACATCTGCATCTACTGTACATGTACATGTACACGTACACATACACGATCAATGTACTGTACATGTATGTACAGTACTTACATGGCCATGTCAGATACGTACATGGACAGTGCGTTCGATCCTGACAGTTTCATGTCAACGAACTTTTAATCTGCGGGTACCAGTGAATGTTGGACATCGCTGGCTGTACCAAATTACGGGTACCAACGGTAGTTGGGAGCGATTTGCGTTGAACGATAGATAGATTGCGCAGCATGCAGCACGTGGTCGGGTTGCGTGCGAAAGTAGAATCGTAGAGGTGTCAAAGGTTTGCGTGTTCGCGGGTGCCTTTTCAAAGTCGTAACCATGCCCCGAAAGGAGAAAGCTAAACAGCAAAACGAGCTACTACTTCACGATACAGCACAAACATGTCGCAAACTTTTTTTTTTTTCAGGTAGGCCTACGAACGTAGTTATTCTCAATTTTTTGGACGAGAACTGATGAGAAGGTTTTGGAACACCGAACCCACATCGCGATACCTTGACAGCATGGACTATTCTATTAGGAATGAGAGGGGTGCGACTTTATACAATAATAAGCTCCGATAATATGCTCGTTTAGGTTGGACCTAGCTGCTTAAAAATCCATCTTTACAAAACATGTAGGCTATTTAGAATCCCTTTTATTTTGATTTTTTTTGTGAGGATCTATTGTCAGATATTTTTGTCGTCCCGCTTACTATAGCAGTAGCACCCCGGCCATACCTGAATGGTACTGTTCATGTTCCGTGAGAATACGTGTTGGTGGCTGACTGAAACCTATTTTAGACGTCATTTTTATGTTGGAAAATAATCTTTTTCAGGCATTGTGGTCCCACAGAAACGATGATATATTAGTAGGAGACCTAAAACAACGATTCGGTGCCTTCAGCGCCTATTTTGAAAGTTTTTTTAAAGTGCTTACAGCGTGTTTGCATCGGTACTAATAAAAAAGTCGGTAAATTGCCTTGATGCCCCGGATTTGCCGAAATTTTATATCTATATTATATTTATATCTGACGCCATTTTCAATGCAGTGTACATGTACACGAGAGTGCGGATTATGCCCAAACGAAAGTACATGTACATGTACAATGTACATGTACATGTACGTTAATCGAGTACAGCCCACATGACTTTGTATCCAGTCAGGCAGCGCGCGCCGACGGGTGGTTGCTGGGCGACAAGGCGGTACGAGGCATTGTGGGACCAGCTAGCGCGCTGTGGGATTTCCGGTCCGGCCAGTGACGGACACCGGAGTTGGGGTGTAGTGGGAAATCGCACATCGTTAACCCGGGGCAAGCTCGCCCCGGGTTTCGCGAAACTCCGGGTTAACGCGACAAATGGGAACAGAACTCAGGGTTAACGAACCCCGGGGTACAGAATGCTTAACCCGGGGCGGCAAATCTCGGGGTTAAGCAGTTTGTAGTGGGAAAAGGGGCCAGACTGACAGGAGTGGCTAGATCAGCAATCAAGATCAGAGATCAACGAGAAAACCGTGAGTTTAATTTTGTTAATTGTGTCCAGCTGAATAATTGTTGAAAAGTATTTGAAGTAAGGTTTTAAAATCGGATTTAGATTTCAGACTCTATTGTGACATCATAAAGTTACGCAGGCATTAGTTGCATGTTTTTGGCCAACCTCTTAAAATTCAGATGGCCCTTACTGGCTGTATGCCTGATGTGACGTGTGACGAGGACTAGTGAGCACCCCTGGAGCCCATCTAATGCAACCTGAGGGTAGCTGCACATAGACGGCCCGTCATAGAGGAGCCACCGTGGGCGAGTCTTGAATTCCCGGCAGACTCGAGATTGACCAGTAGACGTCACTAAGACAGAGATACATGAGACTGGAATGAGTATAATTTATGATTGGTCAATGCACCTCATAATGAGATGGATGAATTGTAATTGTCATTGAAAAGTAATGGTGTAATGCCATTGATGAATTGATTGATACTTTGACCGACTGATTGATAAATTGATTACGAAACATCGTTGGAAAATTTATCGATACAGTGAGATTGAGCATAACTTATGATTGATTAACGCACCTTATAATAGGATGGATGGATTGTAATTGTAATTGAAAATTAATTGCGTAGAAACATTGATTGATTGATATTTGGACCGACTGGCAGTCGTATGATGAGCCGACGATTGGCACATTGATACTTTAATAATGAAATGGATTTATAGACTGTTTAGGTAACCTCAGCAGTTATTAATTGATACTCTAGAATTGAATACTGATTGGCACATTGATACTTTAATAATGAAATGGATTTATAGACTGCTAAGGTAACCTCAGCAGTAAATTAATTGATACTCTAGAATTTAATACTGATTGGCACATTGATACTTTAATAATGAAATGGATTTATAGACTGTTTAGGTAACCTCAGCGGTGAATTAATTGATATTCTAGAATTAAATAATTGATCGAGACTATATTTTTTATATAAGTTATAATTTAATGATTGGATTGATTTTAACCGGAAAAATCTAAATTGTGTATATATCTGAATAAGACCTGGATTAAATCGTACTATTTTCTAACAATACTATAATCTTGATTTGGACGTTTTGATCATTTAGTAGTCTGCAGAAGGGTCGTTCCTCTCTCTTCTAGTCACAGACCAAACCTTCCTGATGTAGCTGTGACACCCACCTCTCCGCACCATCCACAGGACGAGGGAATATCGGGATTGATATGATGTAGCACTGGTAGAGATGGTAGAGTATTATGAAGGAGTTTGAACTGGACGTCTCCTTCTTTCTTTGTGCATGGCAGTTTGTAGATGGACTTCCACTAGATGTAAGTGGAGGCGTCCAGAAAGCCCGGTTTAGGTGAGATAGGGCAATCCGGGAGGGAGTTGAGGCGACTGTTTAATGAAGAATACAGGAGTCTGGAAGGTGCTGAGAGTCCCTTGGTGGAGAAAGGAGATGGGGGGGACAGACGGTTCGGGATCTCGTGTGGCTGTTTGTGGTCGGACCGTAGTCCGGTGTCCGCAAAGATTCCAGAGAAGGTGGCGATGAGACGTTGACGAAGCCGTAGGAGTTCCGGTTGAAGGACGCGGTGAGAAGGAGGGCGAGAAGCAATTGTAGAGTTCCACGGAAGCGCTTCAGGACTCAGCCAGCGGCCGGTGTTGACATTCAGCAGGTGGCGGAGGAGTCTGATCCCGCGTGCAAAAAGCCGGGTGCCAAGATTAGGTTCGCTGCCGAAAAAAGGTTCTAAGAAGGGGCTGATTAGGGGAACGTTGATGACATGGTTGACGGAAGAAAGGGGTATTTCGATTCGAGCTCCGGATTCACTCCAAGCACGCATAATGTCATATAGTAAAAAGGAGGAAGACTGATTAAATATTTGGTTTCGACTTTACAGAGCAATAGGTGGTAGACAAAATTCATTTTCTAATATTTACGGAGGAAAAATTCGAAGAGGGCAAAGGAAGGGTGATTTGGTTCGGAGAGATAGCGCTGGATTAGCTTGAGGCGAAAGGCAAGGATGCGTGCTTGGAGAGAAGCTAGACCAAGACCTCCTCTGTCGGGTTGTAAAAAATAGGTATTTCGTTGAAGTAAATGTTTTTGTTGGACCAGATGAAGTGAATAAGTATATTTTGGAGTTCACTTAGGATGTTGTCAGGGGTAGTGAGGACGGCAAGATAGTGAAAAATTTGGGAGGCACCAAGTTGATTTGCTACTATAGGATCTTTCCTTTATAAGAGAGCATGTATAAAAGTCTCGTCCATTTGTTGAGAATTTTGGTATTACTGATAATTTCAAAACCAGGTTCCTGGGTTATGAATATAGAAACATCGTCTGCATACGCCGACATCGAGCACGAGGTTGTCCGGCCAAGAAGACAGAAATCTTTCTTTTGGAGATTTTCTCTTAATTTGTTAAGGAAAGGCTCTATAGCGATGGTATACAAAAGGCCAGAAAGTGGACAGCCTTGCCTAAATCCTTTAGCTAAGGGAAAAGGCGTTGTTAAGGAGTTGTTTATTTTAATGAGGCTTTCCGTTCCTTTATAGAGCAAGTGAATGTAATTTAGGAAAAGAGGACCAAAGCCCATGGCTCTCATTGTGGAGAACAAGTAGCTGTGATCAACGTTGTCAAAGGCTTTCCTTTGGTCAAGGTTGATCACAGCTACAGGAAGATCATTGATGTTTGAATGCGCCAGAATATCACGTATTAAATTAAGGTTATCATAATATATGGATCCCTGGGGGACACAGTACCCTTGTTCTTCATGGATAATGCTGTCAATGCACTGTTTTAATCTGTTTTAAATAAGTTAAGGACAGACAGAAGAAGAAGAAGAAGAAGAAGAAGAAGAAGAAGAAGAAGAAGAAGACTTTTTTTGACTTTTCAAAAGGAGAAGTTTATTTCAATCTTTTGAAAATAACCGAAACAAAACAAACCAAAATAAACAATATTTGCAAGTAAGACTTGAAAATAATCAACTAAATAAATGAATATAACAAATTAAACAATAAACATAGGAGAGAAATCATATGTATAATAGCGAAACATATATGAGAGCTGTTTTGTAATACAAAACAAAGTCAGTTTAAGGGGAGTTGTCATAGTAAAGTAATCGAAAATAAACCGGTGACGCGACAGATCTTTCCAGGAGCAGAGGTATAACACCATGTCTCGCTTACGCGAGCTGCTATTCCTGAGAAAGAAAGTCATGATGGTTAAATTTTCATTAGACAAAGGTCCACAGGGGAAAAGTAAGTAAAGAGATTTTTCAGAAGAGAGACAGGATAGATTAAGTTAACCACGTCAACGTATTATCCTCTAGGATACGAAAGAGAATAGAGTCTAGGGGCCATTTGCAGAGAAACGTTGAAATGTTATCACATTGACGGTAGAAGGTGAATTCAAAAAGAATCTTTGTGCGAAGACGGTGAATCCAGATGAGAAGAGGGTAGAAAATTTACAAGTACGATATAACCAGTAGATAAAAATTTTCAAACTAATGATTAAATAATTTGCTACGTGAACAGCCTCCCGGTTACGACGCTTAGCATGTGGTATTAGAGCCCAGTAGATGTCGAAATCTTGACTCAGGTCTGGAAGAAGACGACAGAGAAGCTGATGAAGGCGATTCAGAGCTGGCTGGATGGAAGGGCAGACAACGAAGAGATGGGTTATCGTGCCGTCCTCTCCACACCATCCACAACAAGATGGTATCGTTGGGTTTAGGTGATGTAGCACTTGAAGAGAGGGTATCACATTGTGCAGAAGTTTGTACTGCATATCACCCTCTTTCTTTGACGTCGGAAGGTGGTAAATCTGTCGCCATTGAATTGTTCTTGCGTTCTCTAAAACTCTAAGGTTATGCCAGGGAGACAGTGGCAGATCTTGAAGGGAGTTCATCATGTTGTTTACACAAACATATATTTGCTTCGAGGAAGCGGAGAGTCCATGGAGTGTAGAGGAGAGAAGAAATTCAATGGGAGACTGTAGACTGGCAGAGGTGGGAAGAGTTGTGTTGCTTGAAGACTGAAGACCATTAGTGTTGAAGATATCCGGAAAAGATGCGATGAGTTTGTTGTGAGCAGAGTTGAGAGCTTGCAGGAGTAGTCGATGAGACGGCGGTCGCAGACTCCAGTTGTTTGAAAGATCTTCGGATTCAAGCCAGGAGCCAGTGTTGACATTGATTAGATGCCGGACCAGGATAATACCACATGCTGAGAGCCGCACCGGGAGACCAGTGATAGGAGGATCGGAGAGTAAAATATAGTTTAGAGGAAGATTGATGACGTGGTCAACAGAAGAAAGAGGTGTTTTGATACGAGCTCCGGACGCCGTCCAAGCACGCAACAGAGAAGCATAAAAGAGTGGGAGGCTAGTATGGGATTTCGGATCTGTTGTAGAGAGAAAGAGTTGAAAGTCAAGGCCCAGGTTTTTGTATTTGTGTAAGTAGAAGGTGGCCATGTCATAAGCAGGATGATTTGACTGGTTGAGAAAACGCTGTATGAAGCGCATACGAAAGGTAACGATGCGTGCTTGGAGGCAAACTAGGCCCAATCCACCCTTGTCAGGTTGTTGATAGAGTCGTCTTTTTGCAAGTAAGTGTCTTTTCCCGGACCAGACGAAGTCGATTAGTTGGTTTTGAATGTCATTGATGATGTTTTCTTGAGGAGTAAGTGTGGCGAGGAAATGAAAAATTTTGGAAGCGGCAAGTTGATTTGAAATAAGGGTTTTCCCTTTAAAAGATAATATAGGCCACAGTTGTTTCCAACCGGCAAGTGTTTTAAGAATTTTGGTTTGACATAATACCCAGTTTTGTTTTGTGTAATTGTTACAGTTTCCTAAATGAATCCCCAATTATTTTAAGCCCTCACTGTTCCAGGAAAAACCTAAGGGCGTGTCTGATCGTCTGGTCCAGGAACCAGCCCATAGACCCTGGGATTTAATTGCGTTTAAGCGTGCAGCAGAGGCGCAGCTAAAAAGATTATAAACATTATTAACAATTTTAAATCCGCTTTCACATGTAATAAAAACAGAGACGTCGTCTGCGTACGATGACACTGATATGTGTTTCGGTGAGTTCGGTAAATGGAAACTATGTTCCTGAATGTCACATCGAAGTTTATTAAGTAGTTGTTCAATTGATATAGTGTACAGTAGACCGGAAAGTGGGCAACCCTGATATGCCGAATTCCTTTTTCAAAAGAAAATGGCGCAGTAACGGAGCTTCCAACTTTAACAAGGCTTTCAGCTTGACTGTAGAGTAATTTAATGTATCTAATGAAAACATCTCCAAATCCCATGGCTCTCAAAACATAGAATAAATAATCATGGTCAACATTATCAAAGGCTTTTTTTTGGTCTAAAATTAAAATAGCAAGGGGAAGGTCAGTGGAGTTGGCAAAGGTCAATGTATCACGAATTAAATTTAAGTTGTCATACAAGCAACGACCAGGAATGCAATAACTTTGGTCAATTTCAGTCACACTGTCAATGCACTGTTTCAAACAGTGCATTGAACAGTGCAAACTATACTCAACAGTGCAAACTACTCATTTCTGCTCATGTCTGCTCATGTCTGCTCATGTCTGCTCATTTCTGCTCATTTCTGCTCATTTCTGCTCATTTCTGCTCATTTCTGCTCATTTCTGCTCATTTCTGCTCATTTCTGCTCATTTCTGCTCATTTCTGCTCATTTCTGCTCATTTCTGCTCATTTCTGCTCATTTCTGCTCATTCCTGCTCATTTATGTGCTCATTTATGTGCTCATGTCTGCTCATGTCTGTGCTCATGTCTGCTCATTTTACCTCAATGAGGACAGATAACAGGACATTTATATGTTGCCCAATTTTAAACATGTCTTCACATTTGGAGATCGACACTCCACGAGTAAACATCATGAATGCTATTTCTGGGACAAACGCTATATGCTTGTCATCATTGCAGCAAAAGCTATAGTCGGCGATATAACCTTCGAAGACATGATGGAAACGCACACGGTGCGGGTGAATCAAAAATGGGCGACATTGACAATGATCGTAACATAAGAACATTTCGATCAGCCAATTCAGGTCTAACGTAGAAGATTATCAACCAGGATTTAAAAGGCGTAGATGTCAAGATTCGGAAACAGACAGGAGCGGAACAGAATCTACAATTGATGGCGACGGGGACTAAATCTAAGGATGATGGTGACGATTTAGAGGACAGTGATGACGAATCAGAGGAAGAAACTGACGATGACTTGTCGGAAGAAGATGGGTCCAGCTCTGAATTGGAAGATAATATCGCTTATCAAGACTGGTTGAAAGAGGCCAAAGAGGCAACCAAAAGATATGTGGAATGAGAAACACGAGAAGTATATTGACAATGGTACGGACGAAGATCAAGCCGATGACAAAGCCAATAGGAAAACCTCCTGGGCAGTCAAGAGAATCTTCTACAACTACAAGGATTTCCTGTCAAGTTACTTGCATCTTGAAGAAAATGAAACCCACCAAGTTATTCTCGCAGATCTCAAAGAAAACTAGATAAAGGTATGGAAGATGACAAGGCCCTGGACGGGATAATGGTTAAACACCATGCCGAATTTCTCGGCTTGTTCCAACATGATGAAAACGGAAGACAAATTTAGAGATGGTAAGGATTAGAGAATCCTATTTCTTTATGAGAGCAAAATGAGCAGGTCGATGAGCAAAATGAGCAGGAAATGAGCAACATGAGCAAAATGAGCAGGAAATGAGCAAAATGCATGGAGCCATTCCATGGTCGAAGTAACAGGTCTGAACAGGACCACCGAATGAATGGGTAATCCCGATGGGTCACCGTGTAGTGACTTCAGCTAATCCTGCTCGCGTAAACAACTCTGTGCACAACCAACGGATCATCGGAAGGGGTACCGTATTCATGTCCAGTTTGTGCTGGTCAGCGGTCATTGTCTAATACAATGGGTATCCTGCAGTAGATTCGTACCATTCGTTCGTTAGGAGAGAATGGTACGTACTCCTACTAGCAAAAGTTCCCAAGGTATATAAGAAGTTTGAAAACGGATCACTAAGGAATCATACATTTATCTACAAAATAATTATGTATCTACCTCTAGCACGAGTATCTCGGAGGAATTGCACCGCGGCGGTGAAGGTAACCGCGTGTGGGTTCGTTATGTATATGTACGTATGTCACTAACTACATGTATATGTCTCAAAATTTTGTGTGCCTGACGTTTCGATCCTAGGAGGACCTTTCTCAAAGGCAGAGAGATGTATAGTGATACGTGTATAATGATACAAAACTGCAAATTTCCAACAAGATGAGTAGACAAAGAATACACCAACTAGGATTTTTAAAGGGTTCATAGATTCCCCCCTCTCTCTCAAAAAAAAGAAAAAAAAAAGATTATTTCGGCTTAAAAAAAATTCTTAATACCTATCCATTTCATTTGTAACTTTTACTTTATTTATTTATATGCGTGAAATAACGAATAAAATACTTGAAACTGTATACTGCCCGTGTCAGTGTTGTATTATTTTATTATTCTATATCTATAGTATCAATATTAATTAAAGTTATCAACATAAAATATATAAATATATATGTAAAATAAAAAAACCATTATATACATGTAAAAATTACGATTTTCGACGACTCTACTCCTCGTTCAGCGCTTATCCCAATCTTCGATCGACTTATTGATCGATTCGTGACGTCACCCCCCCCCCCCCACAGGTACAACCCCTATCTGATGCTATGCAGGGGTCGCCGAGGTTATCTTCTGCAAGGGTCATCGGTGTTATCCTCCGAAGGAGGATAATTATCCTTCACCGGAAAACGAGGTGAAATGCTCACTTAACACTACTACTGACTGTTTATTTGAAATTTCCGCGGAACATGACGTCATATTTCATATTCATTACTCGTTTTAGTTGACGTCACTTCTTGCATATTCATTACTCTTTCTACTGACGGTCCTTGTTATGCTACCGCGGAAATCGCGTTATTCTTCATTCAGGTCGCACAATATTGCAATTAAGGGGCCAACCTGACGCGTTAGTGGTACGGAAAAATTCGCGGCCCGTTGTGACTGTTTGCCGCCCCCTAGTGTTATATTTTTATTTCCCTTTTCCCCCGTGGCTATTGGTTTTCACCAAGTTTCCATTATGCTATTAGTATTATCACCTTTTTTGTTCATTATTTCTTCCCAGGAAGTGTCAGTTTGGTTTTTAGTTTGTTTTCCATGTTGACTTTTCTTTATACTGTTGGAAATTAATAGAAGCAAAAAAAAAACAGAACGAAAATAAGAGCTGTTCCGAAAAGACCGAAACAGCTAAAAAAAATGGTAAAACAAATGTATAGGAAAAAAACCAAGAACGAAAACAAGAGCTGTTTCGGAAGACCGAAACAGCTAAAAAAATCAAAGTTTCCGAGACAAAAAGTTATGCGGTGTCAGACCAAGCTTTCAGATCTCTCGGGACCTCCAGGGTCGTCCCGTGTGCACGGATCTATATGGCTCTTAAGGCCTGATCGGTACCGGTCCACCGCACGTCCTTCCCTGCCCTCATCCATATAGGCCCGTAGACCCTGCGCAATGTGACACTATGAACATCTAAACCGTGAAAAGGGGGTGAAAATGTCATTTTGCCGTGAAACTAAAAGGTCACTTTGATTTCACGGTGCATTTTACAGTGAATTCACCGTGAAAATAATCACTTCTCTGACGTCGAGTTACCCTCAGGTTCTTTTCAGAACCAAACCTCTTCCTTTAAGAGACCTGATACATGGTGTCACCGCAAACCTTCCTATATTCTCTGACATCCTCAGGTCACTAAAGAGACAGTGAAAAAACGTGAATATCTAGGATGGCAAGCTCCAGCCTTGAGGGATGGCTAATTCAATTACCAGAAGGGAACACCAGCCCCCATAGAGGTACTGTATATATGGTGTCATTGTACCTGTCACTCCCAGATACTTCTAAATTGCCTTCAGCCATTTACCACCAGGAATGTGGCTTAGGAGACCACTGGTGAAAACACTGTGAAAATGACTTGGCTAACTGTGTGCCATGAAATAGGGGTGAAAACACGGTGATTTTTCATGGGTGTAGAAAAGCAGAGGTTAATTATGTAAGCTACACCCCCTCTCCCTGTATTTTGTAGACTGTTGAAGTGCTTTGCAAACGCGCTCAGTCGATGTGATTGAGACCCATTTGCTTTGATTGATTTCATTGGAAAATTCAGCGAAATCATAATAATTTTACCTTTGAAAAAATTTGATCCACAGTCCACAATAAGGGCCGGATTCAGGCTAAAGTTCAGTTTCTGATGCTTCGTGGATTTGAGGACGTATGGACGAGAAGACAAGTCCCTCTTGTGAGAGTCGTTGCAAAGATTCTTGCTGAGATTATTGAGAAGCAGACGCTGTAGGTTAAAATTGTGAACATTTCTTGAAAGAAAATTTCACACTCTTCAAAATCAATAAAACTTGTAACCCAACAATGTGAACCCCATCTTTAACACATTATTTTCTTGCTGTTACTTGTAAAATCTCTAAGGAGTAAATGGCTGCATGGAGTAAATGGCTGCACAAATCTGAATATGCCGTTCAGCCCGTTACTACTCGGCTGTGCGCCGTCCCTCAACGTACAGGGCTCCATTGCCCCGATATAAGTCTAGTATATTTTCCCTGAGGTCCTGATCTTTGATGGGAATCACTAGGGGACATGTCAAGCTACAGATAGGTAACTTTTAAGTTTCTGGAACGAAATAGTTTTAATGAGAATGACGAGAAAGTAACGGCGATCTGACACCCACCCCCTGTCTGTGTTTCATTGACAGCCGTTGTGCCGCTAGCTTGAGCTAACCGATGAGATCAGGGTTCTTTTGCTGAGACGTATTTGATTGCAGTTTTCAGGTAACTTCTTGACTGTCTCTGAAATCGATAGAAAAGGTCCCGGCCTACAAACTATAAGACAGTTTTAGCTTTATAGAGTGAATATTTTAGGAAATATTGACGAGATAGTAAAACACGTCTGAACCGCCAGATTTTGTGCAGGGCATTGAATGCCCGTTACTGCTCGGCTGTGCGCCGTTCTCCAACGTACAAGACTACATTTCCCCGATATAAGTCTAGAAATCAGATTAAGTAAACTACTAAATTAGGGGTCCAGAATGATTTTGCTGAATAAGAAGAGAATGAAATCGAACGTACAATGGCTGTTTCGGAAAGACCGAAAAAGCTAAAAGAAAAAAAATGAATAGAAAAAAAGACCAAGAACGAAAGCAAGAACTGCTTCGGAAGACCAAAACATCTTTAAAAAAAATTAAAAAATTTAAAAAAAAGCAAGAGCTGCTTCGGGAGACCAAAACAGCTAAAAAGTAAAAAAATGAATAGAACAAAAGCCAAAAACGAAAATAAGAGCTGTTTCGGAAGACCGAAACAGCTAAAAAAAATCAAAGTTTGCGGGACAAAAAGTTATGCGGTGTCAGACCAAGCTTTCAGATCGCCCGGGACCTCCAGGGTTGTCCCGTGTGCACGGATCTATTAGAGCTCATACGGCCTCGGTACCGGTCCACCGCACGTCCTTCCCTGCCCTCATCCATATAGGCCCGTAGACCCTGCGCCATGTGAGGGAGGGAACACAGCGGCCCCTAGACCTTGGCCGCCGAGTCGACCAAACGCGTGTGTCCCTATACGGAGACGCGAACCTGGATTACGAGGGCAGTCCCAGCATCACAGCGACCCAACTAAATGCGCCACATGCGACGTTGGTGTTTGCTGGAGTTTTTTAAACACCTTATACTCCACGATCGTGCTGAAAAAAATAAGTGAAAAATACCCCCGGATTCGAACCACTAACCTACACGTTAGTAGTCGAGCGTCTTTCACACAAGGCCACCAGTGTTACGCAACAGTCTTACGGACATCTTACACGTTAATAGGCGAACCGGATTAAAATTAAGGGTCATGGCCGTTGGTGGCGGGCTTTTGGATTTCGTCGCGAGTAAAGGGTACACTATACTAAAATGCTTCCACAGGCTAAACAACAACAAAAAACACTAAAAACTCGAAAAGTGTTTGTGGACAAACACAAACTATTTCGCAGTACATAAATTATGGCAGGCATGTAGAAATGTTCAAGTGAAAATGTTAGGGAGGTTTGACGTGATGTGAAAATCATTTCAGTTAAATTTCACCTTTAATATTGTCAGTCCTAAACTCAAGCAATGTTCCAATCTGAAGCAATATGTACTTCAAACAATTTGATAAGTTAAAATATTGCAGCTTTAATGTCACGTGACGCATCACATGATAATGTAACACTGACAAATTTGTTTGAAGACCACCCGAAGCTGATGATCAAATGGTACAAATTCTGATGTCGTTTAGATTGAGTGAAGCAGTCAATTGTATGGTTGACAAAAATCGTGTTCAAAACCTGCGGGGAAAACAGCAAATTTAATCTCATGTCACGTGACCGCTGATGAAGTGACAGTAACGAGTTTTGTCCAATAGTAACTAGGGGTGATGGACTAAATTTGCACCTAATACGAAATCAGTCAAGTGAACGAGTGCCACAATATTTAACATTAATACATGCACTAAACCTATGGACAAAAGCAGGTACCTTTAAATTCATGTCACATGATTTGCGCTCGAACTTACTAATTTTCATGAAATATTGCTTCATAATTGGACCCTGGGTATATTTGCAACAGAAAGGAATTATCTTTCCTCCCAGTAATTCTTAGCTGAAGTTCAGAACCCTTCTGTACAAAGTATGGGGGAAAATACCCCTTTAAAGCGACGTAATGTGACGTCATCATTTCAAGTTCAATAAACTGCCGAAATGATGTAATAAACTGCCAAAATACCCTACATGAAAAACGTGTACAAACCTACGAGGGGAAAAAGTTACGTAACTTGACATCTGATCACGTAATCATGTCTAATTTCGTCTGGGACCATCTCGTGCTGGTTGTCTGATCTGAGAGCGTATCAAGTCTGAAGATAATTAGTTTTAATAAAGTTCCTGAATCACGAAGGTGAAAAAAACGTGTACAAATCGCATGGTCCAAAAATGCCTCTTTAAAATTACGTAACTCGACACCAGATTACGTCATCATTTGGAATTTCTTCTAGGACCATCTTTGGCCGGGCTCCTAAGTATGTGCTAAGACTCAGTCGATCGAATGAAGTAAACTACCAAAGTAGGGGTCCAGAACGATTTGGCTGAATAAGGAGAAATTGAAATCGAACGAAAACAATAGCTATTTCAAAAAGACCGAAGCAGCTAAAAAAAATCAATGGAATTTCGTTTCTAATCTATCTAATTGGTTTGCAAACACACTGAGTTGGAGCACTTATTCCTCCATGGTTGGAAGAAGATCTTGACCGTGCGTAAAACAATTGCTTAAATGGGAAGAAGTTTTATGAGGAGAGAGTATCTTGCATACACATGGAGTCTGCGGTCTATTGATGGACAAGGATAGCTTCGTCAATTTGGTTTGTACTACAACGATGAAGACATTGGCATCCAATTGGAGCAAGATGCTGCACTACAACGTAAACTACATCAAGCTCCAGAGGGACCGCCGACTCTAATGCATGTGTATGCCGGATCATTTCTGCTCGTGATACTTTATTACCGTTTAAGCAACTGGTTTACGTACCGATAAAGGTCTTCCGCAACCCACTCATGGAGCTTTAAGTAGAGATAGCTCCATGCTCCAACACTTAATAGCGTTTCCATACGTCGTTTTTATCGTAATAAGACCATAGACACATGACTGCCTTATGCCAGTTGGACATGACCACCATGACACTGTTTACGGTACATCAGTTCCACTAGACTTGTTACCAACGTCGAATACGGTATGTACGCGGGCTATATATTGCATTGCATGTTTGTTAATGATCCGTGGTAAGTCTTAGTTCTCGGTGCCAGTCTAAACACAAAAGCCACAAATCATTATGGGATACTGTGGCCGGATGATCCGTGGCCTTTTCTGAAACCCGGTGTAACGATCTCAGACGGGCAAACGTTCTCAGCTGCTCAGCGTGCTCAGATAAAGCGAACCAAGCACATGGGGCGTCCTTCATGTGACTGTTGTTTATGATTATCCGCGAACGAACATAGTTTGTAAAACAATATGTTGCTTTTGATTTTATAAAGTCAATCGATATACCCTTATTACGGGGGAACAACTGTAGCATTTCTTCCACAATGTAAAACTGCAAGTTCTAGGCCTAGGTACTAGGCACCGTATTGAGCGGTGTTAATAAATAACTACGGGTCAACGAACTGCGTTGCCGTATCGACTCAACACGGCCTTCAAAATGGACAACTACCATACGCACTGCGCATGACTTTTTAACCATAAATTATATATATATTATTGACGTTACTCGGGCCGAACTCGGCTCGAGACGTTGTGACCACGGGTTTTTGCAATGTTAGAAATTCTCTTTTGCCACCCAGCCCTATATCCTGGGCAGCACTAACCGCCTGGTCGTGTTAAAGGCCGATGGCATTGAGGTCGTCTATGATCTGTGATATGTAGGTGCAGCGCAGGCTTCCACCCTGCCGAGCCCCAAAGGGTTCTGATGGTTGGTAGAGTGTGTTCAGGAAGACAGCGAGAGGCACCTCTAGTCTCCACAGTGCATGGCCAACTAAGTGGAGGCGTTTTTTTCAGCAGGGTTGTTGTGGCAGGAGCTATGCCTGTACGATACGTCGGTATTTGTTATTCGTGCAGGAAAGTGTACACATTTATGTATCCATAAATGATAACGGTTTCATGAGAGCATGGGACCGGGATCAGACCATTACCGGCTTAGACCCTGGCTTCTCTTTAGTCTCTGTAATTCAAACCGGAAACATAGATTGGGGTTCTTTATTGAAGTTTGGGAGTCTTTTTTTCAAAACAGAGTATCTTCATCTTCTTCGTGGTTACTGCCCAACGCCCCAATACAGGAGCCAACCGGGTAGGACTGCGCCGATGTTGGTGCCTTCCAGTTTTTGCGTCTGATATATTATACTGAATTTAAAAAAATGAAAAAGTGCCGGAGCTATAGTATAAACCTTGCTCTATGGTATAATATAACCATAGAGGGTCTTTCCTTGCTCTATGGAATAACCTTCGACGTTTTTGGAAAGGGCCCACATCAGTGGGTGCGTTCAATTCGTCCCTTGGTAGATCTAGGTTACTTGTGCTTGGTAAGTTTGGGCATGGAGGTAGTTTGGGCATGGAGGTAGTTTGGGCATGGAGGTAGTTTGGGCATGGAGGTAGTTTGGGCATGGAGGTAATATGGGCATGGAGGTACGTAGTTTGGGCATGGAGGTAGTTTGGGCATGGAAGTAGTTTGGGCATGGGGGTAGTTTGGGCATGGAGGTAGTTTGGGCATGGAGGTAGTTTGGGCATGGAGGTAGTTTGGGCATGGAGGTAATTTGGGCATGGAGGTAATTTGGGCATGGAGGTAGTTTGGGCATGGAGGTAATTTGGGTATGGATGTAGTTTGGGCATGGAGGTAGTTTGGGCA
This sequence comes from Luidia sarsii, assembly GCA_949987565.1. Taxonomy (NCBI): domain Eukaryota; kingdom Metazoa; phylum Echinodermata; class Asteroidea; order Paxillosida; family Luidiidae; genus Luidia; species Luidia sarsii. The sequence continues at coordinate 10,043,628 of OX465106.1, read as the reverse complement.
TGGGGGTAGTTTGGGCATGGAGGTAATTTGGGCATGTGGGTAGTGTGGGCATGGGGGTAGTTTGGGCATGGAGGTAATTTGGGCATGGGGGTAGTTTGGGCATGGAGGTAGTTTGGGCATGGAGGTAATTTGGGCATGGAGGTAGTTTGGGCATGGAGGTAGTTTGGGCATGGAGGTAGTTTGGGCATGGAGGTAGTTTGGGCATGGGGGTAGTTTGGGCATGGAGGTAGTTTGGGCATGGAGGTAGTTTGGGCATGGGGGTAGTTTGGGCATGGAGGTAGTTTGGGCATGGAGGTAGTTTGGGCATGGAGGTAGTTTGGGCATGGAGGTAGTTTGGGCATGGAGGTAGTTTGGGCATGGAGGTAATTTGGGCATGGAGGTAGTTTGGGCATGGGGGTAGTTTGGGCATGGAGGTAGTTTGGGCATGGAGGTAGTTTGGGCATGGGGGTAGTTTGGGCATGGAGGTAGTTTGGGCATGGGGGTAGTTTGGGCATGGAGGTAGTTTGGGCATGGAGGTAATTTGGGCATGGAGGTAGTTTGGGCATGGAGGTAGTTTGGGCATGGAGGTAGTTTAGGCATGGAGGTAGTTTGGGCATGGAGGTAGTTTGGGCATGGAGGTAGTTTGGGCATGGGGGTAGTTTGGGCATGGAGGTAGTTTGGGCATGGAGGTAGTTTGGGCATGGAGGTAGTTTGGGCATGGAGGTAGTTTAGGCATGGAGGTAGTTTGGGCATGGAGGTAGTTTGGGCATGGAGGTAGTTTGGGCATGGGGGTAGTTTGGGCATGGAGGTAGTTTGGGCATGGAGGTAGTTTGGGCATGGAGGTAGTTTGGGCATGGGGGTAGTTTGGGCATGGAGGTAGTTTGGGCATGGAGGTAATTTGGGCATGGAGGTAGTTTGGGCATGGAGGTAGTTTGGGCATGGAGGTAGTTTAGGCATGGAGGTAGTTTGGGCATGGAGGTAGTTTGGGCATGGGGGTAGTTTAGGCATGGAGGTAGTTTGGGCATGGGGGTAGTTTGGGCATGGAGGTAGTTTGGGCATGGAGGTAGTTTGGGCATGGAGGTAGTTTGGGCATGGGGGTAGTTTGGGCATGGAGGTAGTTTGGGCATGGAGGTAGTTTGGGCATGGAGGTAGTTTGGGCATGGAGGTAGTTTGGGCATGGGGGTAGTTTGGGCATGGAGGTAGTTTGGGCATGGAGGTAGTTTGGGCATGGGGGTAGAGCCAACAGGCTGACCGATGTAGACAAGGGAAGGTCACCCGGACTGTACCCAAGGATATGTGCAGCGAGCACTGGTTCCCAAACCGTGTCCCTCCCACTTTTGGATAAAGGGAACAGATCACGCCTTCCTCTTCCTGTCTTCTATAAAAGTTCATGCTAGCATCAAAATGTTAGGCTCTCTCATGTAAAAGTAACACATCAGGGTCCCTCTTTCTCAAAAACTAATGTGGCTAGTTTTATCTCGGTCATTTCTAGCCTTAGTTTGATATCTTCTCATTTTTGCCCATTCTTCTTCCAACCGTACACATTTGTTTGCACATCTTCAAGGAAACAACACAAGCAAAACGTGACAGAGCAATAGTGGTTCCACTTTATTTATAATACAAGCATTTACAGGAGCATGTATCAAAGTACACACTGGGTACAGACTACATGAGGCAGTTCAAGATCAACAGCTGTCACAAGCCTCACTATTAAAAAAAAAAATTCTGTGCTCAGTGACTCAGTGAACAACAAAAACCAATAATGCCCATCCCATCCACAAGTAGAACTTCATGTTTCCTTTGATTCATTTGGACATATCCTTGTGACATTGTTACATGGGTTGTCAAGATGTGATTAGGAGATCCAACATAGGCATCAACTAACAATGAAGAGTTGAGTCACTTGTTCATCTGTAGCAAAATGGCAGAGGCAATCCCTTTACTAGCAAGACTACTATTAAATGGAAGGTTCGTGGTGACACCAGGTAACACATCTCTTTAGAGGATTCATTTGAATATCCCTGACGGCAGGCACCAGGGGGGGGGGATCCTGAGTACACACTTCCCAAAACGTTGAGTTACTGGCTCTTTTCAGAGCCGGCTCTTCTCAAAAGAGATGTGTTACATGGTGTAACCGCAAATCTTCCACTTAGTACTTCCAGCATGCAAACCTACAAGTCCTATGAATATAAGACTCATTCCTTTCCGTGTGGTAAACTGTTTGAACTGTTGGGTCCAATCAGGTCTAATCAGGAACGGGTAGTGACTGCCTAAGTGTGAGCTATCAACTAGCTTTACTATTGTCAGGAAGCAAGGACAAGAACCACTTTGGTATAAATTGGTAGTGTACACTCCTATTCAGCAACCATTCCCATAGGACGACAGCACTATCAACCACTTCGCGCCGGGACCTCCGAATCCGGAGCTCTACTATTGTCCACATTCTAAACAAAGACTTTTTTCAGTACAATCACCCTTTTCAGTACAAAGACCCTTTTTGACGCAAGTTGCCACATGAATTGCAAGATTAGCAGCAGTAACTGTGCAATTGTGGGACTTTTACTGTGGAGGATCGAGGGATACCGCGCTGCGGCTGAAAGCACGACGGGGACATTGTGTTTGCATACCACACAGTCCAACGGTCGTCGGTCGGGCATTGGAATTCCCCCCACATTCTTTACCACAATCTGTTCGCTCGGTTGTGGCCAACCAACTCGTAGATTTGACTGCCTGGAGTGGCAGCTGGAGTCTGCGGTCAGGGATTGACAGCATCGTACACGCACGCACACACACACACGTCCGTTACAGTCCATTGACGATGCACAATGGGCCCTTTTTCGAGCGGATAACCTCTTGACAAAAGCTTCAACGACGTCCGAATTGTGCCAGGTTTTACTCTCTTGTAACCATAGTATACCCTTATCGATTTATTTCACAGAAATATAGTGTTCCAATTGTTTTACCGAGATCTGAAAATGATGCATTGTTCAAAAACCCCTGTACGTCGGTCATCGGCACTGTAAAACCACCCGGCGCCAAGTGGTTAACCCGCCAGAAGTAAAGCCTCCTTAATTATCAATACAAGATGAAACCTATCAACATCTATGTAAGATCAAACATCTGTGGAAAGGCAACATGGCAATGAAGTCCCAATTCCACCTTGGGTAGGGAGAGGGGTCAACTTTTTGTTCCGAAAATTTCTGAACGGGACGGGGGGTGCTGCGGTACGACGCTCGACCAGATGAAGGCTTTCTCCTCCTTTAGGGAGTCAACGGGCAAGGGTGTGGTCCGAGGGCGGAAGTACTCTCCATGGGCGTGGCAGACAAACTCCAGGTAGTCCAAGGATCGGGGTAGTTCCTCCTCCGGGCCTGAGGAAGCAGCAAAAGGAGATTGAAAACAAACAAAAAATGCAAAACAAATTAAACAAACAAGACAGTTTCACATCCTGTTCTGCGCTCTTTAAACAAACTGCCATTTTGGGCGAGCTGCGAAGCTTAGTGTCTAATACAATGGAACGTCACTACAACGAACATCCTGGGATCCCTGATATTTCTTCGGTATAGCGGTTGTTCGTTATAACAGTTGTGGTCACATATCCACAGACGCGTATACGTCCATGGGCATATCAAGCAAAAACCAAGATGGCGTCCGTGCATTAGAAGTGCGCCCTCTTGTGTTGAGTTATTTCACATTATTTTTTTTTAAATGTTTCTTTTGTGTAATTTTATTTATGAAGCATAAATCAATTGCAAAAGTAACTTCCAAGTATCAAAAGATGGAGTTTAGACATAGACTTAACGATTATTTTGTTCACAAAAATCGGGAGCCAAAGGGCATGTTTATTATAGTCGAATATTACCAGTGTTCGTTATAGCGACATTCCACTGTAATACAGTCCATCCCTCTTGTTTGTCAAACTGGCTGGCCAGACTTTATCAACCCAATGGTTGTTGTCTATTGTCTACATTTGCATTGACACAAGTGTGATAAACAAAGGTCATGAAAAAGGGTCAAACGGCAATGTGACCCCATTTTCACAAAATTATAATTTTTATGATTTGTTTTAGTACAGCATGCATTCCCCATCATCTTGGTGCAATATTGGCATATTTTCTATGACAGATGAGAGTATGTTTCATTTTTACTACAAAGGGGAACTTCTAAAATAGAAATTGTCCCTTTATGTTCACATCTGCCATGCTAAAGGCAGATTTTGTGGATAATTGGCAGGTGTTTATTAATTAATGGTGTCTTCAGACACAACATTATTGTTTACAATCTGAAGACCTTGAGTCAAAAGGTGCATTGGTCTGATTGGTCTCGTATCAAAAGTAGACATCCTTCACTTACCTAGAATATATGTGGATGGATCAAAGTGATCCTTGTCTGTGGCTTGTGTGGGGAGTAGCCAAGTGATTACGGCACTCTTCTCACTGTACTGGTCCTGCAGAAACCCACGGATCTGTGCATAGTAAATACCACCCCCAACATCCAGAATGGACACGATGTCGCCAACTTGAATGTACATACCCTGCAAACAAAAGGCAAATACAACATCACATTCACTCAGCACGCAGCATTGTATTTCAATGAAACTATTTGCAATCAATGCTTTTGTCTTGCACATTCATTGCAGGCTGCATATGCATGTAGCAGCGAGTCATTTAAATCCATCAGGACATTCTGATGGATTTCTTGTTTAAGTAATGGATTTCAGAGGTTGAATTTCATGGGAAAAGTACTGGACAACAGGTCTAGTCACTAAAGAATCTTGCAAACTAGACTTTTTAACTAGACTTGTGCCCTAAATGAGTTTTGAGCTTAGCAAGTTTTGTTCACATACACTATGCATGCATAAGAAAGGAAATTAATCAAAGGCTTCAAAATCAAACATCAACTGTGCTACTTGAGCACCATTTGTTGCAAATGTAATTGTGCAAGACAAAAGCTCCAAACACTCAGACAACCAGACCAGCAGTCACACACTTCACCAGACTGATGCGAAAATCACTCTACTTGGGGCCATTGTTGTCATTTGCCTGGATATGTCCTATGTTTGATTGTATGGTTGTTTGTGTCTATCACATACTGTAGGTTGGGTACAAAAGCGTTCTTGTTTAACCTTTTACCTAAATGTTGTCATTTGATTTATCAAAATGTGTCATACTATTTTATTATACTCGTTCTTTTATGTTACTCGTTGGCCAATTATATATTCTTGTAATATGTACATGTACATGCTTGGTTACAATTCAAGAATGGCAGCATTAAAATAAATGTAAATGTAAATACTGGTATGTGGTCTAGTGGATATTGTGGCCCCTGGATTTGAGCACTGCTTATAAATGCAAAGCATTAATAAAATGCGCCCTTTGAGAAAAAGATATCAGATGTAAATCTCCAATCAGTGGTAAGCACATGTATAAGTTAGCTCAGACCTTAATATTGTGACTGACAAAAAATCTGCTTCTTCTTAATATGCATGAAACATGACAGGTAAAATGACAGGGCATGGAAAAGTTTGCTTGACTAGAACTTAAATAATATGCATCCATTGTTTCTTTGAAATCACTCCCTTCTGACCCTCAGAGACTTGTGGACATTGAATGCATTCAGGACAGAAAACCTCAGACCCTTCCTTACAAGAATGTCAAGTACTTACATGGTGAAAGACACTGTTACTTGTCACAACAGTTGCCACTGATTCGGGAGCTTTCATCGGCTGTGGATCAAGGCACAGAACAAAAAGATGATTAAAAGCAGGATCATTCAAATTTCCTTCAAGTACAAGTACAAAGTCTGCAAGGGCTGGTCATTTAGATATGACCCGCTCTAGAATTAATACATTAAATTTTGTAATACCTACTTAATTACTTTTACTAGCTCCATGGTGATAGTATACTGTATCCATCATGGACTATGATCTGAAATCACAGCAGCAACAATTGTGCTATTGTGGGAACGTTAAGTACTGTGGATGATCCAGAGATAGCATAGATAGCATACTACCACAGAAAACAGCATGTACCACCTCAAAGATTTGTCCGCCTGGAGTGAAGGTTAGTGCACAGTCCAAGGGCAAGTTTTGAAAAAAGCCCATTGTGCAAAAACCCCTGTGTCTAGGCTGTGTGGCAATCATGGGCACAGAACAATGACCAGGCATGGAGTGGTTGAATGTCATTGTGCTTTGTGGTGGTGTCTTCATGCCAAAAACAAAACTCCAAAGGATATTATAGTGATTAATGACCGAGGCCGAGTTTCATACAGCTGTAGCGTACAGTGGAACGTCGCTATAACAAATGCCTGCGATATGCCATTTTACCAAACATTTGGCTATAGATACAAACATGCCCTTTGGCTCCTGAATTTTGTGTACTAAATATGTGGTTGAACCTGCTATAACGAACGACCGCTATACTGAAATATTTTCATGGATCTCGGGATGTTTGTTATAGCGTTCCACTGTAGTCCTCATATTATAGTCTAATGACCATCCAATATAATAGTCCGAGTACCTTGGAGCCTTACAAATACAATCGACCTTTTTTTCAATTTTGAGAGGTCGGGCGATAATAGGGTCCATGAATTCAATCAGGAAATCCTGGTCCATGACTACCACCGACCCAAATCCCCAGATTTTACCCCAAAACAACCACGAAACCGTCCCACGCGGCCATTTTTGGATTACGGTAATTGAGTATCACAGATTTCAATACAGGTCATTTGTTTCATTTTTACTCATATTTGGGGGAAAAGGAGAAACTGAGGGGAAATTTCTCCCTTTTTCCCAAATGTGAATAAAACAAATGACCAGTATTGAAATCGATGATTATCACTTAATCCAAAGATGGGTGCGTGGAATGATTTAACAGGGTTTTTTGGGGTAAAATCTGGGGGTTTCAGTAAGGGTCGTCAAAAGTCAAAAACAATCAAAAACAATCAAAAACATTTGCTCGTGATTGCCTGCTAAATCCCTTGGACTCTAACACCCGACCCCCTCAAAATTTGGAAAAAAGCAGTAGCTATTGTCACGGCAGCCATAACGCAATTTCCATTTTCTATAAATTATAGGTATGGCACTGCAACTGCGAAAGCGCAAGCACAATGACATATGCCAGATCGAACCACGATACTAGTGCTGTCCTTTTCTATCGCCTCCATGCATGCACGCGAAGTCAACCCCGTAGTCGCAGTGCTTCAGTGCATCGCTGATGACTTTGTTACGGGACACATTTTTGGCCTAGCTCACCATGCAAGAGCTTCTTACATACATGTACAGCTACAAGTATGCCTTTTCCCCTTCCGATAACGACAGGGATAGGTCTTCAGAACAAGCAAATCCTCTACCTACACTACTGAGCACAAGACGGCGCTGCCTGTATGTGGGGTTTAAATTTTACCCCTTGCAACGAAATCTGGCATGTCATCGCACTTGCGCAATTGCAGTACCGTAACTATAGAAAATGGAAATTGCATTACAGCTGCCAAAACAATTTACTAAATAGCCACTGCGTTTGAAAAAGATCCAATGTAATGATAAAACAATGTATTATTTATAAATTCTAAAAGTATTAATCAATACAATAACTAGTACTATTGTAGTATAGTGAATAGGTACTATTAATAAGTATTATTACAATACAATGATTACTGAATTAGACCCCGCTTAGCTGAACTGAAAGTGAATTAGTAATACTACTACTACTACTACTATTACTATTAAGTACTTAGTACTACTACTAGTACTACTACTAGTGTCACTAGTACTAGTACTACTAGTACTAGTACTAGTACTAGTACTAGTAGTAGTACTTTTGTAGTAGTGAGTAGTGTATTCGAGGTTTCATACATTTCGCTTGAAAATAATCCGCCTGTTCTTCCCCTTGGTGGCCTGCGACTTGGCAGTGTTGACGACCTGCTTGTAGCGCAGCTTCTTGGCGTTCCTGCTGGACTTACGGGTGGGCTCCCCGCGGCCCAGGCGAGCGGCGCCGTTCTGTGCCGTGCCGGCCCCGGCACTGCCTTGCCTGCCATCGTCGCTCCCTTCCCTGCTCCCGCCACGCTTGAGGCCGCACGAGTTGCAGTGAACGTCCCCCTCCGAGTTGCGCCTCCACAGAGCCGAGTTCGTGGTCTTGCAGACGACGCAGACCGGCTTAACCCCCAGTGGCATTTCGATGAGGGCCGAGTGTCATTAACAAGGGCTGAAATTGAAAGGAAATTTCATCAGAATCCAATTTAAGTCGACAATCCGCTGCCGCGGAACAGTCTGTATCACAAAGTCTTGTTATGGCGCGCCGGATAGCACCAACTGCAGAGCGCCCTCAAGAGTTTATGTGAAAAGTTGTGATGAAAGTGCGCCAAGTCGAGCGTAAAAAAAATAGTATCCTATCTTGCACCATGCTTGCACTAATAATACTTGTATGCCTGTGCAGGCGCTATGTCATGCTGCCGTAGGCCTACATGTACATCACACGTTGCACCGATCAGTGTAGATGGAAACAATGTAGTACCCTAACCCTAACCCTAAACACATCCACCGGGGGGTGATGTGAGCGTAGACGCATTTACCAGCCGTTAAATTGACTTAAAAAGCGAAAAGCCACAGGCTTTCGTGTAAAAAAAATTACGCCAACCGGCACGAGGTGTAACACGCTCCATCTTGCTATAATTACGTGACCGCTACACACAAAACATTCGTGGACGCGCGAAAATTGCTGTGATATAATTACTAGACTAGACCATGCATGGAACTATAAAAAGCTTCATGACTAGACAATTATTATTATCAACCCAATGGTTACTCAATCGATTCACTGTTTGCACTGCTCACACGCTACAAACAATTGGCAAGCGCGATCATTCATGATAGGCCTACTATTATACGCGTGATTTTGTTGTGAAAAAATGGCAGATGTTGGTTGATTTCATATTCGTTTGGGTTTTTTTTAAACTGGCATAGATACGCTTATTAGTGCCGGAGCTAGGGCCCGTGGAAGCGACGCCAGGTACCATATCCCTGCCTGAAGCAATTCAAATTACCATGACATTGACAGTAGGCCCTAGCCCTACCTATTATGTACTTCTACTTGTTTTCTCAATGGTTATCATTGGAGTTCCTATACTAAATTATTATCTTCCTCGATTGAGAGGCCATTTCGTCGTTTGAGAGCTTTCAATGTGAACGAATTTCACGTGTACAATGAGAGTATAGACTGACGGGTGGCGGACTATACAATCCAACAACAATCAACTATCATGTACATGTACATGTATATCACTATGTCTGCAGAAGGTCAAATGTTTTGTGCACAGCGCCATTAGCGCGTGACATTTTACCACCCATTCACTGCGAATACACAGTTCGTCTGTGTCAAAAATAAACTCTTTAATAATTATCTATTATGGGAACGCAAGGTATGAATTATAACTTTCCGGAATGTTGCGGAAAGCAGTTACTGCGCGCATGCATGGCCAGCGCAGAAAACGTCCTGTGGCGTGTAACAGGTAACAGCTAGCCGTGGTAACAGGCCGTTTACGAAATGAAGGCTTAGGCTCGGGCTTAGGCTTCGATCATATCTATGTTACTGGCTATAATATAACAGGCATATAAAAACAAGCGTTTGGCCCCAGTTTCTTTCGGAATACCATGTATATACCTATACCAACAGACCTTCATATCTATTCGGAACAAAACGTCAAACGGAGACGAAGCCGGAGCCCGACACTAAGCTTTAATTCATTCGAAAACGGCCTTATAGTGTCGCGGCACACAAAGGATGCTTGGGGGTCCTCTGGATATTGTTCTGACCAACTCGGTATATAAACGGTCTAATTAACACCGGAAAGGCACGTAAAAGTTATCTATTTTATCTATTTAAATCTATTTAAAACAATCACAAATTCATAATAAAAAAATACGATGACGTCACCAACTCGGCATGACATCATTAGCTCAATTCCTTCTTTGATTCAGGGTCTTTGCTCGCACCGTGACGAGGATCGGGATGGAAATCGCCAAATAACTCAACTCTGCCTTCAAATCTGGAATGATGCAGTTTGATATTCAAAAATGTAAGTCATCATTACGTGGCCGTTCTACGAAGGGCCCTATGCATCATAGGGCCCTTCGCTGCATGGTATAGGCCGCAGCAGTTATAAGTAGGTGAAGATCCACAACAGTTGCCAAGTGACGAAAGACGTGGGTAGATGAAACGTGCACAAAGTGAATAGGCTTTTCTTTTTAGAAAAGGAATATGAAGAAAACAGTCTGAAGGATTCCAAAGGCTTAGGCCTAAGTGATTTAAGTGGTTAAAAAGCCATTTTCGAGAAAATTGAAGAATTTGCAAAGAATTACTAGACCGGGCCTTGAACCTGAGACCGCTGGTTTAACCTCTACGGTCAAGCTAACCTACCAGTGCTCTTCCATCTGAGCTATTCAGCCTTTAGAGGGAGGTCTTCAACTAGACTTTGCCGAGTCGGGGACGCCAGTCAGAAGCAATTCAACCAATGTGTTTTTCCTTTGTTTGTTTGACTTGAATTGAAAAAGCTCCAGGCCACTTTTTGTAAATTATTGTGTGATCCCCAAGCTGCCGTAGACAGGTTTACAACAATCGGTTGTTTGCATCTGAATGAAAGCGGGGTGTGATCCCTGGCGGTACTACGGCAGTTAATGGTTGAATTGCTTCTGACTGGCGCCCCACGTAACCCCTGCAATAATAATATCATAGGGAAGGGGCTAGGCTGCATGGATAGCTCAGAAGGAACAGCACTGCATGGTACGTTAATCCATAAGTCTCGGGTTCACCGTCCCGGTCCAGTCAAAGTTTTCTTTGCCAATTTTCCAATTTCTTCAAAAGTTCCCAGTCAGTTTTTCTTTTGCGTGTTGGACCTCACTCGTACTAGAGCGAAGACCTCCGCCAAGCACCATTTACCGCAACAGTTACTGTTGACGATCTTTTTCCAAATCGGATCAAGAAGAGCAGAATTCAGGATCAGTTGATCCGGATCATCACCAAAAAAGAATCACCTCGAGCCAGTGAGAATATCGACATACTGTTAAGATTTCAGAGCAGTACGTTCATAACTTTTCAAATTATTTTGCCGACATTCAAACAAATAAGCAATTCCAAACGCCGGCAAATCATAACCTCGTTGGCCAAGGTAATGCAGAGCGATTTGGGGCATGACATGCAGGATAAAAGCCTCTATGAACCCGGTCTCCTGCTTTTGCGCGTGTAATGTAACGAAAGTACCGTGTTACCAGTGAATAGTCAGGAGACCCAAAATCCCTACGCCGGTTATTAGAATATGTTGAGTGTAGGGTGCAAGACCATACCGTTGTCTGCTATGGCGGTCACTTGCATAGATATTGTATTTTGTAAGGAATGGTCACATGTACCGTACGTACCGGCTGTACTTGTACCAGTGTGTGTGTGTGTACAATTCAGACCTGCAATCACAACAGTGCCACTGCCAGAGACTGAGCAGGAGAAGAACAGCATTCAGATGATGGCTTGCACGCAGGGATTTCATTTTGGCGGTGAGTGCATCTCACGTCAACATTTCATGTTCTGTTCAGTTAACATTAATTTTGGTCATATTTTGGGACATTACTTTGTCACTTTGTGTTCAGCACACGTCCATTAATTTTATTATTACTTAGCCCCGCCCCCCCCCCACATCAGCGTTATGCAACCAGGAAAAAAATGAGTTTAATCAAACAAATAGAAATGCATGTTAATACCCTCATCGCAAAGCCTAAATCCTAATACTAATACTGACCTGCTAGTATCATGTAGAAAGTCTACTACTGTCTGGCACAGCCACTTGCCATAAAAATAGACTGACATTATACCCCTAAAATCATGATTTTGTGACGCGTAAATGTATTTATTTGTCAACCGGACGACGGTCAGCTGTGATATGTCAGAGTGTAGCTAACTGTGCAGTACATAAATGCTCCACACATACGGCGTGATAGTGATACGCGTCACAAAATCACGAATTTTGGGGTATGTGATGTCAATCCATTTTTGGGGGGGCAAGGGTTGTCCATGACAATGTATATTTTCTACATAATGATTGATAGGTGGTCTTTACTTAGTTGAGGGTTACGGTTACCGCAACTACTGAACTAGTCTATACTCTACTTTACTATTGTGAATATCATGGAGGAATAAGGAGAGATATATGTATACGTTTTTTCTATACAATCGCCCTTTAAAAAACATTTTTGAGGGGGTCGGGCGATAGTACTACTACTACTACTAGTACTAGTACTAGTAGTACTACTAGTACTAGTACTAGTAGTACAAGTAGTAGTAAGGTCCAAGATTTTCAGTAGGGAAACACGACCAAACAACGATGTGTTCGACTCCATGACTCCAAAGATGGGTGTGTGAGACGGTTTCACGGATGTTTTCGGGGTAAAATGTGGGGGTTTCGGTCGGGGGTCATCATCATCATGGAGTGGAACATATCGTTGTTTAGTCGTGTTTCCCTACTAACAATCTTGGACCCTACCATTGCCCGACCCCCTCAATTTTTTTTAAAAGGCGATTGTTAGGGTCCAAGTTACTTGGACTAGTTTTTTCCACCCTTTTACGGTGAGGGTATTTAACTGAAAATTTACATGTGCAGTGAAATCTTGCCAGAAACAGGTAAATCCTAAATACTAGTACTACTACTACTACTATCGTGGGAACCCCCGTTTTCGACGCTACACGTTTTCAACGCTTAGCCTTCTAACTCACTTTGCACGATGAAAACAACTCCGTATAACGATCTCAGACTTCGTATCTTACAGTTGGTTTCCTGCTCTTGTCCGTCACCGAAAATGTGGAAAGTTAAGGCTTTTCCAGTAGGCCAAACTCGTGTGATTCAAAAAGTTGCTCTTTTGGGGTCTATTTTCCTAGGTACAAAATTGGCAGTTGCTTCGAAGCTCCAGTTTTCTTTATTGTTGGTCCTAAAAAAAATCTGAGTGTACCATAACAAACCCCAACATCCGTAGAAAAAAAATATATCGCGCAACTTGAGGCAGTCCGTTCTGGGTAAAAACTATGGAGGCTCCTATAGGGCGTCTCGCTTATATAATTTGTTTTAATATTTTTTTATTATTATTTAAAGACAAAAAGTAACATGGCCCAATAGGCTTTTATAAAAAATGAAAAAAATAAAAGGGCAGCTAGAGAAAGTACCAAGAAGGAGGAAATGTGTCTCTGGAGTGACATTGGGAAAGGTCATAACTGAAGAAGCAGTGAAAAAGAGGATTGTGGAGTTTTTTTTAAACGTCACAAAAGAAGACATCAACAAGACCAATACGTTTTAAGCATAAATTATGAATGATTTGAGGAAAGTGTTAGAAGCAGTGTCGAAAACAAAAAAAAGATGAACACAAAAAAACATACAGGGAAGAATTTTACAGTGCCACACAGCATTTTGAGTTATTTTAAGAATTTATTTTGCGTTTGGCTTTACTGGGACACCTTACTAAACATCGCTGACGAAAATAGGTGACGATGCTTACTGCGCGGTGCGCCGCGGACGTCAACAAAACCGGGTAATCTTACGGAAGTGACAGGCTTGATCAACCTTCTCTATGATTATTCTAATAGTCTGTGGTGTAGACAAAGTGACTGGGACCTCTTTTAGTATGATACTTTCGTCCACATTGTTCAGTTTGAAGAAAAGTCCTTATATCGTCGAAAACCGGTTATTGGAGGATACAGTAGTATAATATTGATCATAGTGGCTATTGTTACGGCAGCCATAACACAATTTCCATTTTCTATAGTTACGGCACTGCAACTGCGCAAGCGTGACGACATGCCAGATTTTGTTACATGTATGCAGCGCCGCCTCAAGCTCAGTGCAAGCACAAGAAACATGGCAAATTATCTGGCTGTAGGCACATAATTTGCTTGTCTTGAAGCAATATTCCTGTCAATCGGAATGGGAAAAGGCGTATTTTTCAATCATGTATATATAAGAAGCTCTAGCACGGTGAAGGAGTCCCTAACAAAGTTGTCAGTGATGCACTTAGCGTGCGTGCATTGTGGCGGTAGAAGCCACCCCCCCCCCTTTAAAACAAAATATGAGAAAGTCATTCAATTTTAGGGAGGTTTAAAAGACCACTATACAAATGATAAAACTACATTGTATTGTATTATACCTATAAATTAACATTGTAATTTTCTTTAATCAAACAGTGGCAACCTATAATGATGAATGTATCATGCAAATGCAACAAATCAAGATCAAGCACACCAGCTGGACAGCTAGCTTCACTGCATGCAATGGTTCAATCAGCTACATGTGTATGTCATTGCATCGCACTTCCGTCATGTCCGGTGGGCAAGAAGCACTAGCTTCGTGGTTCGATCAAGCATGTCCTCGCGCTTTCGCATTTGCAGTGCCGTAACTATAGAAAATGGAAACTGCGTTACGGCTGCCATAACAATAGCCACTGCAAACATTGCTACATCTGCTGTTGTAGTACTACTACTTCTAGTAGTAGTACTGCTACTAAATATTACTGGTACTTTAGTTATAATACTATAGCTAGCTACAGTAACTGAAGCCCTTTGTTTTACTCCTTTTTAATTTTTTTTTATTTAACAGGGCAACAGTGAATGCATATATGTACCTCTGTGTGTACTCTGCCATTTTGAACCAAAGTACACGTCCAACTTAAGCCCATTTTACACGAGAGCTGTAAACAGGGGTCCCTTTCGAAGGAATCGCATCGATGTCAAGAACACACGGATACCTTGTCGTGTAAAAGTGTATCTCTGTCACCGGACCGCAAGGGTCCCTTGCGAATCTTGACAGGGATCGAGACCTCCTCCAAAATTTCGCATTGATGCGAAATCCTTGCGATAAACACAGAGATAGGTCGTGTAAATGCACCCATGCGACGTTCGCAAGGATATTCCGCGTTGGCGCATCACAGAGAAGTATGCGTTGATATTTCCATGAGGAGCAAACGAACGATCAACAATGTCAACAAGGCAACAAAATAATTGACGATGAAAATGAATCCTGTGCGACCCCGCAAGCATGGTACACGATCGGCCTCGTTACGTTGTGTACTGGAAGTGTGTCTTGCGTGAGATCAACGGTGTTTTTTTTTTGCTAACTTCAATGTCTGCACCTAGCCCCAGCATTGCAATAAAATGTTACATGGAGGAACAAACACCAAACTCAATCATGCCGAGGGTTTCGCGCCCGATCCTGTTTGGATCGAAACGTTCGTTCGAAAACATTGCGCAACACTGTGAAGCTAGTTAGTTGTGTGCACTGTACGGACGTACATGTACATGTACATTGTACATGTATACTCATGTACATACATGTACATGTATTATTTACAGTCTGAGGCTGCGTGCCTGCATACACGTGCTGGGTGCGGATTAGTGCGCGTGCAGCTTGCTACTGCTAGCCAACTGGACCTTACTTCGTGCACAATAATTATTGTTCTTGAAAACTGCCATCATGATCGTAACGTCAATCAGACAATTCGCAATGCGGGTGCTGAGCTGAGAGCAACACTGGTAAATGTATGCCTCCGTGTAAATAATAGCGCAGTACCAGCGATATATATAATAACCTCTGACCTCGCCTCCAAATACGGTAAAGCAAGGGACGTTTGCGACCGCGCTGCGTTGTACCGTGTAAATGTCTGCGATCAAATCGCAAACAACCATTGTGCCAGACACCCGGCGCCAATTTTCGCAGACATGCATTTTCAGTGCTCGTGTAAAAAGGCTTTTACTTTCGGCTAGTAAAACAAAAAGGACAGCAAATCCACGGCCTATGGTGTTGCAACGCTTACTCTGGCTTCTCAAACTCCTTCCAAGTCTTGCGGTATACGGTTCATTGCGGATGTCTACCAAAAAGAGAAATTCTCGCCTATTTTTTGGAGAAGCACTATACTGGACAAACCAGAACCAAAGCTCTCGCACGACCTCCGATCTTCCGACCCTCCGACCTAACCCAGTAGTAGCGATTTCTTTATGTCGATGACTGATATCTGAGGCATGTTAACCTACACCACAGCCAAGCAAGCGTGAGCTGTGCGGGTCACCACTGCTTGGAAATCGGCCCTGAATTTATTTATTTATTTTATTTATCATTTTATTTATTTCATTTTCATTTTATTCATTTATTTCATTTTCTGTACACATTACAGCAAAAAAAAAATAACACTAAAAGATATCAAACAAACACAGGCAGTTTGCAACAAAAATACATCCAATCAGCTCCCGCAGGATTGCCCAAAAGAAATTTGTCAGGGGCTCTCCAAACTAATTCATCGACAAAAAAAACAGTATATACCGGTATATGAAAAAATAGCTATTTGCCAGTTATAGATATGAATGATAAATATTTTTAAAAGACAGTGTAATACTAACTGTACTGGAAATATGTTCCCCTGTTTCCTTTGGGTTTTACCAAATCACATTTACTAGAAATAGTATACAGTGTACAGTCAGTGGAATGTTGCTATAAGTTTAACGAATGCCGATATACCGAACATTCGGCTACATTTATAACAAACGTGTGCTCTTTTGCTCCCGGTTTTACGTCTGTGGATATGCGGCCGCAACTGCTATAACGAATGACCGCTACACGTATACCGAACAATTTTTCGTGGATCCAGGGATGTTCGTTTTAGCGATGGAGTAATTGTATAGTCCTTCCATAGTATATCAAATAAAAAACTGTACTAAATCAAATCATTTGATCAACCATGGACCAACGCATGTCCCCCATTACCCCCAACAGGAGTACATGTATGTAATACTGTAGCTGCTAGCTGGTGAACGCTGTCTATCTTGATGTGTTGAAACAAATGTCCAAAAAAAAAAAAATTAATTTTTAAAACACAGCTGTTGCTTCAATCATCTTTTTGTTTGATCTTCATATGATAGGTCTCCTGTGTGCTGCCAGTACTAGGAGATTTCTACAGGAGCTCAAGATTAGCAATTGCCTCCAACGTGCCCTCAGTTCAACAAGCACCAGCCAAAATGCTGAAGTAAGGGCAACAACTCCACACAGCAGGGTAATAGTACCCTCATCATTTCAAAAGTAATTAAAATTTCAATTTTGGGTCTAAAATTACATTGAGGAGAAGTATATTTTCAAAGAAGTATTAGCATCGTTAATTCTGCAAATTGATGCAAGCAGTTTTAGCCATACATGTGACCTCGGTAAATTTCAAGCTTTATTAAAGGCTTTTGGCCAAGTACACTAAACAAATATTCAGAAAATAATCACAAACAAGCTTACATGTACTTTATACATGCTTTCTGTTTAAAACTCATACAATTGAAAGATACTGGTAGTACTTGATACTCATGGAAGTATAAAAGTGTAATAATTTTGTCAACAGCTTCAGCTACAAAAATTGAATAATTACATTCTGCATGTCACCTCAATTGTAGTTGAAGCCAAGATCATGGCCTGCTTAATTGCTCAGTATGTGTACCATATGCAGTTCATATTAGGATTTTCTTTTAAATGAATAAGAAACTCTGAAAGATCTGTTACTTTACCTCCTGCCTTGGAGGAAGGTCCTACTAAGATGAAAATGTCAGGCCCTTTAATTATTTTTTTAGATTTGCATTTTGGTCATTTCAGCCATTTCAGCAGCATTTCTTTGTATTTCTTTAATCCCTAACCACCTCAAGCCCATCAAACTCCAACATGGGGTCTTTTGGAGTCTTTGGCTGGTCTACTACGTACGACCGTGGACCAAACATTAGCAAACTGTTGTTGGACAGTTAATACCAAATCAATCCACGTTTAGCACTGTTCCTCACACCAGTCAGGCTTTTGCGTTTTAAGTGTTGAACAGTAATTCATCACCATGTGCATTAACCAAGTCTTCAATCATGTCAATTCTTTCCAGAACAATGTGACCAAGTCTAGTGATGTCAGTGTCTGTCTAGTGTGTGACTACACTGAACAAGCTGTCTAGTTTTTTTTCTTTATTTTAAAAATTGAGAAAAATGGCACTCAGATATTAGAGTTGATGTCTTATTAAATTTGCATGCTTAAGTTTCACTATCATGTTGATGACATTGCTTGAAGAATTGCTTGTTCATGGAGTGCTGAAACAAAACAAAGCCCATAACACCATATACCGGTACTTGAATAATAATTACAATAAAACATGTATATGCATGCATAGTGCACTTGTAGTAATAACAGTTCCATATATACTGGTAATACTTTCAGTGCAAAAGTGCAAAACTCATTCAGAGCAAAGTAGAACAAAAAATAGTCTTCATGAATGACTAGACCTGTTGTGAAGCCCTTTTTTCTTCAAATTTGAGCCGTGCTTTATCAGCTACAACTGAATGACCATTACTTGCAGTGGGTGACCTTTTCAGTCTGATTAAATATTTATTCACTGTTGCAATTTGTGACCTTTAGGCCAGTTAAGACGGGTGTGATGCTGTTGAATATGGGAGGACCAGAGACAGTGGATGAAGTCCATGACTTCTTGCTTCGTCTTTTCCTTGATAAAGACCTTATACCATTGCCAGCACAAAAGTGAGTCTTAGGGCACATATTCCATTGTATCATTCAGAAGTTGATAATGGATACTTACATTGCAATGTTTTGCAAACAAATAACAAATACTGTGTTTTAGTGTTCAGAAGGATGGTGACTCCTTGATTGCTTCCCTTTGATCCCAATCCTCTAGTCCAGGTGGTCAGCATGAGGGCCACAGTTTTTAAACATGTGAATGAATACCTCACTTCACTGGCACCCTGTAGAATAAACTGATTGCACAACCAATGTTTATATGCCATCACGTGACTTATTGTTGGTATTTATGCATCTCATTTGGTTCAGAATAGAAGTAGAAACGAGCAAAGAAGACTATCATATTGTCCACATTCTTCTGTTTGTTTCCATTACTGCTCTGTGCCAAAAAGCGCATTTGTGCAATTGGTCTATTGTTTTGAAGCTAGTTTTCCTTGGTTTTCCTTGTAATATGTGTTTAGTGTTCCATGGGGCACACGCATTCAACTTCACGCCACCACACTGTTCTTATCCAATTTAGTTGTGCTTAAATGCTATTATTAAGATGTGCTGCAAACTATCGTTTGTCTTCAGTCATGTCAGTCAACTGTCTTTGTGTACTAAAAATCTTTCTTTCTGCAGACTTTTAAAAGATCAGATTAGCCCAGGCACACTTACTAGGCTAGATTTACTTACGGTATACTGAAGGTTGGATGAGAAACATGTTACACCTGCCTCTAAAGTTTAATCAAAGCTAATGCCAAATTGGCTACATTCTGTTGGATCTCAATTTCTGATTAATCAAACACAGAAGTTACTTTCAGAAACAGACTATTTTGCTTTTTTAAAGTGGCATTTTTGTAGATTTGTTTGTTTATTTTTTTCTCCAACATTATTAAGATTGGAGGCTATTTATGGTGAAGATAGCACGTCAAGGATGGTTTGTAGTGACACCGTGTATCTCTTTTGTGAGTTTGTGCAATACTGAGGTGAAATGATGAACCCAAAATGTTTGAACAGTATAATCTGTCCAATGGCAGGAGACTGTAGATATTCTACCAGTAAGGTGGTCTTATGATGGCTGCTGGGTGCAGTGAGGTGTAAGGGCCCAATACAGGCTCCTGCTGAGGATCAGCACATGGGAAGTCAGGCGGAACATGTGTTGAGTTCATCGGTGATCTTCAGACCCACACATACTCACCAAAAATATTTCCATATGATGTCACCACAAACCAATCTTGTCAAACATTGTTAATTTCCAAAAATCAGGACCTTAATAAGAAAAAGTAAAAATGGGGATACCATGGGTACATTTCTAAATTTTTGTTGTATTTCTGTCATCTTTTTAAGTCGTCTTGCTCCTTTCATTGCGAAACGTCGCACACCAAAGATTCAAGAGCAGTACAAGAAGATAGGTGGGGGTTCACCCATCAAAATGTGGACCAATAAGCAAGGGCAAGCTCTCATCAAACTCTTGGACAAGATGTCACCAGAAAATGGTCAGTAAGTCCAGGATTGTAGCTAGCCCAATTTTAGTGCCAGCTTTTTAGTCCTTTTTTTTTCAAGCAAATCTGAATGCTCGAGGGTCATGGTTGGGATTGAAGGAGCAGCACATGAAAAAAACAGTTTCAATTATTTCAATCTGAAGTTTACACATTTGGCCGAGTAGAACAATTACATCACGGAATACAAAACAAGAGTGGGAAGACAATGAAAAGACGTCACTGTACAACACTGTACACAATACACATGCTACATGTACCTTCCTTCTCAATCCTTCCTCACTGCAGTCCGCTGGTACCTGCTTTGTTAGGCATGAATGCAGTGAATGTTTACCAGCAAAACGTACACAAAGCCAGAGCAGTTATTAAACCACATGTATGCTTCTTGACTCCATGAATTATCAGATACAAGTTTATTTTATACCTCCTGATTTCGTCTGGTTTTGGCCTCCACTGGTGCATTAACATATTTTGCCATGCCTGCTAACCAAATCACAAGCTTCACATGTTTTTCTTAATGTTGTTAGCATGCAGTTGATCAACTTTCCTCGGGCAGTATTCTTCTCAAAACATGTTTGCACAAGGCCTTTTCAGAAATGAAATACTTGCCATTTGTTTTCTTTGTGACAGTTTTATGAACAAAATTAATGATGGACAAAACTGCATTTTAAATGAATATTTAGCTCTGGTCGGCAAGTTTTTGTTTTGTAACTAGTGCCAAATTGCCAATTGGTCAATGCAAGTACCGTTGTTTCACCCTTTTCAGCTTAGAACAAAGCAATACGAATCATGACAAAGACCCATTTTGGCACAAGTTGCCACATTAATTGCAAGATTAGCGGCAACAATTGTGATTTTGTGGGACCTTAACTGTGGATGATCGAGGGATAGTTTGCTGCCGCTGAAAGCACGCGGGAGACATTGTGTTGGCATGCCACACAGCCCAACAGTCGTCGGTCAGGCAGTGGATTTCCAGTCACATTCTTCACCGCAATCTGTATGCACGGTTAGGGCCGACCAACTCAAAGATTTGACTGGAGTGAAGGCTAGTCTGCAGTCAGGGACCGTCGGTATCGTACATGCTCACACACGCACAAGTCCATTACGCTCGATTGATGACGCACAATGGGCCACTTTTCGAATGGATAACCTCTTGACAAAAGCCACAATGATGTCCAAATGTCTCTTGTTCCCATAGTATACCCTTTTTGATATATTTCACAGAAATTTGTTGTTCCGATTGTTTTAGCAAAATTTGGAATGATGCATCGTTCAAAAACCCCTTATGACAGGCATGGGCACTGGTAAAAACGCCGGCGCGAAGGGGTTAAGGTCACAGTCAGATAAAAGCTGAACTTAGGGAATGGGTGTAGTATGCATTAATCTGTGGCTAGACCTTGGAACTACTACTAATCAGTTACTTTCATAAGTACATAATATTCGATATTCATTATGACTTAACCTCAGAGTCAATCTAACAAAATTGTATCCACTTTACCATTCCTCCAAAGCCAGTTGAATTTAAGTCTCAGTACTTACATGTATGCTGTTGAAAATTGGAGAAGGGACCATATTTGTGAGTGAATTCAAAGCTAAATCATGACATTTTGGATGTATAGATCACTAAAGATAGAACTCTAAAGATAGAACATTTCATCCAATTTGTGTGTTATGATTTGCAGCACCGCACAAGTACTACATTGGTTTTCGCTATGTCAAGCCTCTAACAGAGGACACCGTAGCTGAGATGGAAAGGTGAGTCAAGCTCCATAAACATAACTTTGATTATATTTGTTTATAAGTTCTTAGGTGGTATACACCAATGTGATCTGATGTTTGAGTAGGGCGCCCTCGTTTGTTATTATTTTGTCATTGTCATTGGACAGTGACATTGGCCTATTTTTAAGCATTGGACAGTACAAGTAGGGTTTAAGTCCAGTAATAGTAGGGCTAAAGGCCAATACTAGTGGGGCTAAAGGCCGGCACTAGTAGGGCTAAAAGGCCAGCACTAGTAGGGCTAAAGGCCAGTACTAGTGGGGCTAAAAGGCCAGCACTAGTAGGGCTAAAGGCCAGGTCTAGTAGGGATAAAGGTTAGTACTAGTGGGGCTAAAGGCCAGCACTGGTAGGGCTAAAAGGCCAGTACTAGTGGGGCTAAAGGTCAGCACTAGTAGGGCTAAAGGTCAGCACTAGTAGGGCTAAAGGCCAGCACTAGTATGGCTAAAAGGCCAGTACAAGTGGGGCTTAAGGCCAGCACTAGTAGGGCTAAAGACCAGCACTAGTAGGGCTAAAGGCCAGGTCTAGTAGGGATAAAGGCCAGTACTAGTGGGGCTAAAGGCCAGCACTAGTAGGGCTAAAAGGCCAGTACTAGTGGGGCTGAAGGCCAGCACTAGTAGGGCTAAAGACCAGCACTAGTAGGGCTAAAGGCCAGGTCTAGTAGGGATAAAGGCCAGTACAAGTGGGGCTAAAGGCCAGCTCTAGTAGGGCTAAAGACTAGCACTAGTAGGGCTAAAGGCCAGGTCTAGTAGGGATAAAGGCCAGTACTAGTGGAGCTAAAGGCCAGCACTAGTAGGGCTAAAAGGCCAGTACTAGTGGGGCTAAAGGCCAGCACTAGTCGTGCTAAAAGGCGAGTACTTGTAGGGCTAAAGGCCAGCACTAGTAGGGCTAAAGGCCAGCACCAGCATGTCATTCTTGTGTCCCTATTGGCCGGTGCTGTTACAACAGCATTGTTCCACTTGAATTAGCCATTCCTCCTTGTGGCCCTATTGCCCCTTGTTCTTGATAATGTCAATGACCAGTTATATTGACCAGTGCTGTCTGTGTTCCTTTCCTCGGTGTTATTACAGCACTTGATATGAGCCTGTAATATAGACACCACATGGAATCAAGTGTCTATTCTAAGTGCTACCAGTATATCCTAATCATTTTGCCTAACCCCTTGCCTTACAACTTGCCCGATCCCTACATCTTATAATTGGATAATCATCATTAAAACCATTCTAAAATGGATTGCTTGTACTTTTCCCCTACCAGGGATGGCATAGAAAGAGCAGTTGCATTCACCCAGTATCCACAGTACAGCTGCTCTACCACTGGCAGCAGCCTGAATGCCATTTACAAGCATTATGCAAAGCACCCTGACCTGGTGGCCAATAGCAAGATGCGATGGAGTGTGATTGACAGGTGGCCCACCCACCCAGGCCTTGTCAAGGTACAGCACATGTGTAAAGATAGCTGCGTTAATCTAGCTGGTGAATGATAACAACTTGTGGATGACATGGGCAGTGTGCTGCACTAGCATTCATATTTGTTGCTACAAAATTGTATGCCCTCCTCCAAACTGGTTAGTTAGTGCTATCCTTATCCACGTTGTGCCGGGACATCCCATTTGGGGCGTGCTCTGGCTTTGCTATGTGACATGCATGTTTTATCAAATGTTATTAGGCTAAAGGAGTTTCTTTTATCATCCTAGATTGAGAGGCCATTTCGTCATTTGAGAACGAATTTCACTTGTACAATGAGGCCACTACTGCACTAGTAACCAATGGTGAAGACTGACAGATGGCTGACTAAACAATTGAACGAGCACATATAGGATCATCATTTATGCAGAAGGTCAAATGTGTTAATGTGCACAGCGCCCTCAGTGTGTGGCATTTTACCAGCCATTTGCAGTGAATAAACAGTCTGTCAAGAGCCCGTGCACACTAGACGAAATCGCCGAGGTCCCTGGCGATGAAATCGCAACCATGTCATGAAATCGCAAATCTGTGGTGTGTGCAAGTGACCCTTGCGAAACAAATCGCCAGGGACCTTGGTTTTTGATCTCCGAGGTCCAGACCTCCTACAAAATTTCGCACCCTTGTCAAAATCGCATGTGTGTGAAACGTGAACAGTGTTCGTAACCACGGACCCTGGTTTTGGCAGGGACACTGGGCATGCGCACTGCGCGTGTTTATGTTTGGAACCAGTGTTATAGCTGCGCGGGTCGGCGGGCGGACGGGGCCGACCACCACGGGTAATCTCCGTCAACCACTCCTTGTGAAAAACAATGCTTCTGACCGGCACTGTGTTCACCCCATTATTATCCCAATCATGGTTTCGGTAGTAAAATAAATTGTACTTTTTTGTAGCGTAACCGTCTCGCTAATAGTTCTGGAAGTTCCGATCAGGCTTGAGTAGCGCAGCATGATCGTAGTCGGAACTCGTATGCAGCCAGGCCATGCGGTCGCTGCACGTGCACTGTGCAGTATACAGTGTGTGCAAAGACGTGTTGTGTCATGTCACATGTGCCGCGCGTAGGCTGGTTTCGGCCCTACTGCTCCTGTAGTGTAACTATGGCTTTACCTAGAGGCGGAAACCACACCTAGACTTGCCAACCTCGCTAACGTCGCGAAGGGAAATCGGTCATAACTAAAAAAAATAGTAATACGCTACTCATCGTTTGTCTCCGCGAATGTTGTTTCCGCGTAGTTTAATATTATTCCCTTCGTTATTATTGTGGTATGAATAGTGGTATGAATAGAAAGAAGGGGAATACAGGCTTCAATTTGGACGGCGTTTTAATTGACTCTTTTTTTTTCTCCGTCATTTTGGCTCAATCTACCGCGGCCGCACGGAGCGATTTTGCAATTTTCAACTTCGATATCTCAAGAAATGAATGAAAAATTCCTTCTCAAATTTTCTAGAATTCTAGAAAATACAACAATAAAACATCGCTAGTATAACTGTAATAAACAAAACAACTCAACTGTAAGGGCTGGCAGAAGTCTACTAATCATTGCACACGTACTGAGTGCACGTAAAGTTCCGAAACGGGGGACGTTGGTGTTTTGGTGACAGCGTTGTGTGTGTAAGCTCGCTTCGTGATCGCTAACGACCTAGGTGACAGACAACTGGCGCCTGTAACCAAGGACCCTAGTTTTTCGGTTGTGTGTGAAATGGGCTAAGGTCTAAAAAAATATGGGAATGCAAGGTAGTATTAGTTTCCGGAATATTATTGAAAGTTACCACATGGCCACGAGGGAGAAAGGTCTGTGGGAACAGGGCTTAAGACTGCCTACACAGTTGAAGGGAGCAATCACTGCAGGAGACACTGTAGACAGTATCATGGAGACACTGTACATTGCATGCTTCAGTACATGGTTTTATGCTCTTACTGATGTGTGTATGCCCTTGCCTGGTGCCTAATGATGAAGCAGACACATACAATGTATGCTCTGCCATGCTGTATACTGTATGTGGGTGCATGCTACCCACACACACATGTATGCACGCACAGTTGGGTTCTATGCAAAGCGTCTACATCCAGATTGGGTTGGTTCTGCTCTGAGCCATAAGTGTATATTACTTTTCG
This sequence comes from Luidia sarsii, assembly GCA_949987565.1. NCBI lineage: Eukaryota > Metazoa > Echinodermata > Asteroidea > Paxillosida > Luidiidae > Luidia > Luidia sarsii. The sequence continues at coordinate 10,018,263 of OX465106.1, read as the reverse complement.
CATTTTGGGCAATATCTAATATAATAAGTATATATGCCAAAAACCATATGGTCTGTTCCCAACAGCCATTGAAACTCTAGTTTTGTATATACTTTATACTATAATCTGCTTTTATGAACATTAGTCCACCAAAGCAACATTGCACTTACCTGGGCTAATCATCTAGTTCACTGCAGCTCCAAGCAAAGAAATAAAGTACATAATAAAGATGGTTGATCATTATTGCAGTAGCTGCTGACCCCTGCATCCCCATCACACTTGAGCAGTGCGGTAGAGATACATGTACCTACATGACCCCAGTATGAAAGCATAATGAAATGTAAGACTCATAACAGACTGTGTTTAGAGAACCACTTGGTCAAGGACGGGCTGATCTGTGGTTTTCATGTACCTCTGCTATCCCTGAAAGCATCATACATTGTAAGACTCATAACAGACAGTATTCAGAGAACCACTTGGTCAAGTATGGGAGTGATCTGTTATTTTATGTGCCTACACTACCCTGATTAATGAATACCTGTATTTGAATCAAGCATCCGACTTATTAGAGAAGAATTGCCTTGCTGAATGTGGTTTTTACTCTTCCACAATTCCCATCCTGGCAGGCCTTTGCACAACTTGTCAAAAATGAGTTAGCCAAGTTCCCCCAAGATGTCCAGGATGATGTGGTCATTCTCTTCTCTGCCCATTCTCTTCCAATGACGGTACGTATACATTACTGTCTTACTGCTTGGATTTCACAAAGCCTTGCGCTGTATGGTAGCTCAACTTATGATCGTACATTTTGATACATGTAGGTCATAAGGTTTCCGTGCACCTCTCATCGCTGTGTGATTGATCATAAGTTACTATGAGTTGCAGTTAATCAACCACTGTCCAGCTAGAGTCTGTGATCACTTGCAACATGTGACAAGGTGACAAGGGCCAGTCATATGTTGTCAATCACTGTGTTGTTGTCAAAGAAAACTTTGACTGGACTGGGAACTTAAAGCCAAGACCTCTGGTTTTGTGTACCAGTGCTCTTCCCATCTCTTCCCAATAGTCAACTACATGTATTCTTTGCCGGGGTGGCAGCTAGTCAGATGAATTTAGTCATTAACTGCCATTTATCTCTACAGTACATGCCCCATTTTTTTTTGTATTGAGTTACTCCACAATATGTTGACTACAGCAATTCATGCATCACACAGAGTTGATGTAGTTATTTAACCTGTACATGTACATTGCAGTCCTGGTCCAGTCAAATTTGTCTCCATTTTGCATATTAGCAAGTATTTGCTAGTACCGGTAAGCAGCCATTGGCCTACTGTGTGACCTCTATCTGGTTGGCAGTGCTGAATAACAGTGATACCTTTCAATAAAACCTTGCTCCACTTATTATTCCAAAGTATAGATCCGGTCCAATTTCCCCTGAACCACTTTCCCTCTTGAATATTGATGTAAGGCTAATGGATCCTGCTTTTAGTCTACAGATGCTTACCGGTATTCATGAGGTTATCAGTATTTAATGGCTAAGTATGATTCATTGAAAAATAGTCCGACATAGGTACAATAGGAACAAGAACAGTTTCATTGAAATTAATGTGTAATTAAATATCCGAGAGACTTTTAATTCATGCGCAATGAAATTATGAAATCATAAGAATTATTTACTAAACATCTGTTGGTACAGACATTTGTTGCATGATCAGAACATTATGAAGAGGGGACTGTGGGTATAGACATATTAAATTCAAAGAAAAAACATACAACTTTAATATCGGCAACTCGTCAGCCGATCGTAAAAAAAAGAACTCATAATTAATTGATGCTAGCTGTTGGAAACAGACTTTCAAAATTGTCCCAGCTTCTTCATCTAGTCCTGTAGCCTTATCAGTTTTCACATCCTTAATCAGTCTTCACAGTTAAAATATCAGACTCAAAACAGTGAGAGCTATGTATTCTGTCAAAGTCTCCCTGATGGTATTTACATGTAATTCACCACTGAAGTCATGCACAATTGCACATCACAGTCAAAGTTTTTTTACGGAATCAGTTCCTATGTGAACAATTACACCTTATTTCTTGCCACATCCAGTAACTCACTTCTGAAACTGTCATTTATTTTTTTCTCTAAACCCTTGTTTACTTTGCTGATGAAGCTGATTAATTTCCATGTGGAGCCTCCATTTTTCCTCATGCTCATTGTTTGAAAAAGCTTACTGCTTCTTCCTTAGAAGTTCACAGATGTCCTTTGAAATCCAGGGTTTATTGAACAGGTAGAATTTCACAATTCTCTCCAGTATGGCCTCTCCTCGTACCTGAACACAGATAGGTCACATGGCCATGTTCTTCACTAAGGCCGTGTCTGAAATGGGCATCTAGAGCTAGGTCTAGGTCTTCCCCCTATTGGAAATGCACGGAGATGTGAAGACAATAGCCCTAGCCGTAGCTCTGGAAGTCCGTTTTGGACACGGCCTAAGCCTCAACCAGGCTTTGGCATTGACTTTGTTTGCACAGATCTTAAAAGAAAACCTCAAAAATCTAGAGGCTCTCATCTTTTTTATCCTAAGTGTACCTTCGTAATGGCAGAAACAGAAAGTGTGTTTAGAAAGGGGTTATGGCGAAAGTTTTTAAGTTAGATTAGGTTAGGATGCAGAATTTGGCATCCAAGACACAATCAATCTTTTTTCAAAAACACTTGTCACAGGCATGCTTTAGTCACATCTGCTGGTGCAGTATGATAAAACAGTGTAATGCTGAAGAATGCTGAAACAATATGTCCAACATCCATCTTCAGGTAGTCAACAGGGGTGACCCCTACCCTGCTGAGGTGGCTGCTACTGTCCAAAGAGTCATGGAGGCTCTGGACTTCTCCCACCCATACAGATTGGTCTGGCAGTCCCAGGTAAAGCTGTGAATACATGTATAAGTGTATAGGCTTCCTTGTGCCCCATTATTCCTGTCTGGTATCCATGTAATGCCCTCCTCCTTTCCCCTTCTGTTACAGTTGATATCGGAACCTTTTGTTGGTTTTCAAAACTAAAAAAGAGGAGAGAATTTAAATGGTGGCCATGTTAAAAAAGTGATGTTAAGAGACTGTAGTAATAATGCAAATCTTGTATCCGAGCACAAATGTTCCAGTGTTGGATTGGTCTTTAGTTAGTAGGACCAGAGCTCAGTGTGTTAGTACCACCCTTGAAATATTTAACTTCATTTGGAGGAGTGATATACAAAAATGTTGCTAACTGCTTACTGACTAAAATTACCAAAATGCAAATCTCAAAAAATTTAGTAGGCCTGACATTTTGATCCTAGCAGGACCTTTCTCAAAGTCACTCTGCCTTTGAGAAAGGTCCTGCCAGGATCGAAACGTCAGGCCCACTAAATTTTGAGATTTTCATTTGGAGGACACAAATATGTGACACCTACTATGCTACCCTTATTCTCTTATTTCCCTGGATGTAACTGGCAATGAATATCGTTTGGTACATTCTTCTAGTCTCTCACTTAGTACTCAGTCATAGCTGTGTTCAGGGTTTGACTCTCAGTGTTTGACTCTCTTTGTGTTGATCAGGTTGGCCCTCTGCCATGGCTAGGGCCACAGACAGATGCAGCCATCAAGGGACTGAGCAAGAATGGACGCAAGAACATTCTCCTGGTGCCCATTGCCTTTGTCAATGACCATATAGAAACACTCCATGAGCTAGACTTGGAATATGCTGATGAGTTAGCCAAAGAGGTAGGGGCCGTCATCACGCACTTCTTTCATTGTCTTTCTGTCAGTGTCCCTGCCCTGAAATGGATCTTCAAGGGACAAAGGTACTAAGGAACTAAGGGTTTGAACCACTTTGTATTGGACCCCCTGAATTAAGAGCCTGAGTGGTGTTGCTGTTCATCGGCCCTAATGATCTGGGCATCACTATTGTCCATTTCAACCAAAGACTCTTCAGCCTTCCACAAAGCACTATTTAGCATGCTACACATCTTGTTGACGTCAGTTTCTATCTGAATTGCCAGATTAACAGCAACAAGTTCACTAGTATATTGAGGTTTGTTTTTGGGAGGTGGAAATTTAACCACGTGCTGGGACCGCCATACGATGACCGCCATACGGGGGGTTTTGATCATTTTCAAATCTCACTAAAACAATCGGAACATTCCGAATCCGGCCACCACTATTGTCCACATTTTAAACAAAGACTCTTTTCAGCTTAGAACAAAGCAATACGAATCAGTACAAAGACCCTTTTTGACGCAATTTGCCACATGAATTGCAAGATTGGCAGCAGTAATTGTGCAATTGTGGGACTTTTACTGTGGATGATCGAGGGATATCGTGCTGCCCCTGAAAGCATGTGGGAGACATTGTCTTTGCATGTCACACAGCCCAACGGTCATCGGTCAGGCAGTGGAATTCCCCCCACATTCTTTACCACAATCTGTACGCTTGGTTGTGGCCGACCAACTCGAAGATTTGACTGCCTGGAGTGGAGGCTAGAGTCTGCGGTCAGGGATGACAGTACCTACACACACGCGCACACACACAAGTCCGTTACGCTCCATTGAAGACGCACAATGGATAATTTCTTGACAAAAGCCACAACAACGTTCGAATTGTGCCGGGTTTTACTCTCTTGTACCCGTAGTGTACCCTTATCGATTTATTTCACAGAAATATATTGTTCCGATTGTTTTAGCGAGATTTGAAAATGATGCATTGTTCATGAAAACCCGTATGGCGGTCATCGGCGCTGAAAAAAAAACCAGTGTGAAGTGGTTAAGGCATTTTTTTTCATTGCCATCTAGGTTTTGATTTTGTGTACACATAGTGTACAGTTTAAGACACATTGTAGCTTCTGCTTGGTCACTCTTATGTCACATTTCAGGCATGCACAGATTGGACTGTATTGGGTTGCAAAATGTATTTATTTGTTTTCAATCGTGATTCCAATTTCTCAAATTTTACCGTTGTGAAAATACCTTTGATAAACAAACTTGTTTGTCGTACATTACTCATCCTGTATTATATTGAACTCCTTTTCTACTTAAGTGTGGTATTGAGAACATTAGACGTGCTGCATCCTTGAATGACCATCCAATATTTATTGAGGTTAGTACTACCGGTACATTAAGAAGCAATTTGCCAAAGACTATTCTGTAAAAGTGATGCATGACCTACATTTGGCCAAAAATAGTTCTGCTTCTGATTACATGGCACTTAAGAATAGGGTAGGTAGGTAGGGAATTGTAGGGTACTACTTTTGATGTACACCTTATATTGGATGGGTTCTACACACCATAAATACAGGGTTTTTGTATTGCCTAATGTTCTTTATCTATACCCATTGAATTTTGTCATCATTGTTTACCGATAAAATTTCTAGGGTCACAGCCTAGACCAGTGGGGTAACTAGAAGCAGAACTATTTGTTTAGCCTTTACATAACATACATACCAATTGAGCAATATGAGGAAGATGTGGTCAGTAAGACAGTGAACCTCAACCATATTCATTTTAATTCACTCAGTACATGGAGCATTTGTGTCATAGACTGAGGAAGCCATGATACTGCATTATGTGCAGGATTCTCCCATTCTTTTAACTGCGACCAGTTTCTAGTGAGTCTAGTCATGACTATTGAGATGCATTGCCAGTGCGTGTCTAAGGATTGGACTTGTCAACCCTCAACCATGTTGTTTTCCACCTTCTGTCCACATCTGTGTCAGGCCATGGCTGACATAGTTACTTCCCACCTAGCATCGGGACAGGTGTGCTCCAGACAGCTCTCATTACGGTGCCCAGCCTGCATCAATGCCATTTGTGGAAAGACCAAGGAGTTCTTTGCCAACCAGCAGCTATGAGGTCACATACAACAGGCACTGCAGCAGTAATAATGAGAGACTGATACATGTATAGGACATTGTGTATAATAGAAAGAGTAGTCTTTATTTTAGAGTTTCATGCTTATTTTGCACAACTGAGCATGTCTCTATGTCCATCAAATGCCTACAGCCATTGAGAATAGGTCTGAGGTGCTATCTTTTGCCTAATTACACACAGGAAAAAGCGTCTGAACATAGTCTGTTAACTGTATGCTGAGCTGGACCTCAGCCTCATTCAATGCCATGGCAGTGTCCCTCCTCCAGTCCATCCACAGCTGGCCTATCAGGAGTCCAGTTGTCAAATTAGTGGTGAATACTGTCAGAAATGGCTTAGCCAAAAAGTATTCGCAGATGTTTGGAGGTAACTAGTGGACTTGTACTTCATGTGTAGAGTGCACATGATTTTGTGGGCGTTAAATGGCAATAAATTTATATGGCAACAATCTTATGTCAGAATACAAGAAGGTTTGAGGTAACACCATGTGCAAGATCTCTTAAAGAAAGAGATATGGTTCTGAAAAGAACCCTCAGTGGAAACTGGCCAATATGGCTCTTTATATGCTCTGGCCATCATCAGGCCGTCTTCTGATGACGGCCTGAGCATACTGGCTGGAACGTCGAGTTTCCACTGGTGTTCTTTTCAGAACCGTACCCCTTTCTTTAAGAGATCTTGCACATGGTGTTACCACAAACCTTCTTGTATTTTGTCCTTCCACCATGCATAGCCTTCAGTCTTATTGATCTTATGTCAGTGAAACAAATGTTATACATGGGAGATAGAGGCAAAGTTACCACTGCCTTTTGCATTTGTTTATTTTTTTGTGGTACACTTTATGAAAGAACAAAGAGAATTTGAGCACCGGTATTTGAACTGAAGCTTTCTTAATTAAAGCCCCTACACAACATTGGTAAGATCGAAAAACAGAAATGTTCACAGATTTACATGAAACTTATACAGTTGGAAGATGGCTATAGTAGAAACCTCGCACTGAAATATTTCTGCCTAAAATGTTGTATTTTGGGAGAAAAGAGTAAAAGAAATTGTTTACGTCTTACTGAGATCTAAACTATTTTTCGGAACAGTACAGCAATTCAGTGCTGCATATTCGCGAAACAAATGAAGCGGTTTTTGCGATTTTCTCGAGACTCGGTTGGCGGATTGATCTGAAATTTTCACAGGTATGCTATTTCATGCATATGTTGGATCAGACAATGTATGGATGCTATTCTTTGACCTCGACCAATGTTGTGTAGGGGCTTTAAACGTGCCAAGGCTCAACCACCTGAGCTACCACCATTAGGTGGGGGCCTTCCCATATAGTCAAATATCTTGGCTTGGGTTGTGGTGCCAGTCAGAAGCATTAAACACTGACTGTCATATATTCCCAGGAATCACACCCTATTTTCATTCAGATAAAAATGACGATTAGTTTTAAACTAATTGTATATTTTTTTTTACATGTATGGAATTATTTAACCACAGGGACAGATTAGAGGACAAGGCATAGCATGAAAAAGGAATGAATTGGATGGTGTGACATTTTGATTTGCAGGAAAATCCTGTCACACTCAATTCTATAATCTAACCATATGTGTGCTCAGCAGAGACAGTATAAACATTAATCATTTTTTATAAAGATCAACGTCTCAACAGTCTCAATACAAAAGGACAAAATAAGATTTTTTTTTTATATTTTTTTTTTACCTTTATAGAAATGACAAATTGGCAAAAAATGGCCCGGGACTTGACCTGAGACCTCTGGATTAACGTACTATGCTATCCAGCTGAGCTATCCAGCCCTTAGATGGTGGCCTTCCCTAATTGGCAACTAGTCTTTGCCGAGGTGGAGGGGGGGCGCGCCAGTCAGAAGCAATTCATATACCGGTAGGTTGAATTGCTTCTGACTGGCACCCCACCTCGGCAAAGACTAGTTGCCTATTAAGGAGGCCACCATCAAAGAGGGCTGGATAGCTCATTATGGAGGATCACTGGTACATTAATCCAGAGGTCTCGGGTTCAAGTCCCGGTCCAGCCAAAATTTCCTTTGTTTGTATGACTTTTATATAATGCTACGTTAGCTGAATTTTAAACGTATATTTTATTTATGTGGATGTTTCCCTAAAACAAATCAGTATCTACATGAAAATTAAAGGCAGTCTAATGGTGGTGGCTAGTTTCTCTCTGAAACAAGAAGGAATTGCTGTCACAGTTGGCTGTGAGAATGGTTGCATATTATTTGTAGATTTCAAGGCTGTGGGAGATCGTTTGGTCAGTCAGTCAATCAGTCGGTTGGTTTTAGGGTATTTTGGGGGTATTTTTTCTTTAAAAAATCATTCTTCTGAGGACTTTCTTCTTGGAATTCGAATTATTGTAGATCACATCATATCACATCATGAAACAGTGCAGCATTACTGGTGTGCTGCTGGGTCCAGCAGAAGAAGTGGTCAAACTGGGAAGCAATGATATTTGTCAAGCAGTTGTAGTTCAAATTCTCTTAGGAGTCATTCATCATTTGGAAAATTGGCAAAGAAAACTTGACTGGGCGCCAAGCAAAACCTTTACATTTTTAACTGTTTGTTAACTTTGTGTGATGTCAGGTTTACAACAGGTAGTTGTTTGCATCTCAATGAAAGGTTGGTGTGATCCCTGGAGATGGACCGCAGTTAATGGTTGAACTGCTTCTGACTGGTGCCCCCACCCCAGGAAAGACCATTCGACTTTTGGAAGGGCCCCCATCTAAGGGCTGGATAGCTCAAATTGTAATTTCTGGTATGCAAATAACTACATGTAGAGGTAAATAACTACATGTAGAAGTACTGGTTCAAAAATTCTTTGCCATTTTTCGAAATTCCTCCAATTTTTCTTAGTCAGTTTATTCGAGTTGTTAATAAAATAGAAATTTATTATACAAAGGTATTCGTGTTTGTTGTTTTTGTCTACACCCTTAGAGGTCATAATGCAAGGAACGTAGCATCTCAAGTCCTCAGTGAGACTGGTATTCTAATGACATGACATTCATTTTTATTATACTGGGGCTTGTTCTTTTGCAGGGTTGTAGATCTGAAGTAATGAATACATCTCAGATCATTTGGTTCCTGCCTGGCTCCTGGTAAGCAATGACAATAACATACATTAGGTTAGGCATTGCAAGCCTATATCGAGGCCCATGTTTTACTGTACATGTGTACAGTAACAGTCTTACCATCTGACCTATCCAGGTCAGTGTGACTGACTCGCATAACACGTGAACCCTCCACATGCAAACATTCATTCCAGCATGTTTACTTATGTCACCACTTTTGCAGCAAGTTGGACACGAGAGGAAGAATGATTCATTTCCCCATTTCCTTTCCAGCATCGGGAGTGTAACAGCTGTAAAGAAAAGCTTTCCCATGGGCTGTTGCCATGTTGGTGAGGCAACTTATCTCCCTCAGTGACCCTCTGAAATATGAGCTGGTTGGATTGAGACTCAGTGGGGAGACATTATCCACAGGCAGGTCCCTTTTCTTGCTAGTTGTAGATTTTAAGACAATTCCAAGTAGGAAGTAGGATAGTATCTCTTTGTGGCTCACAGCATCGTCCTGGGCCAGGAAACAAAACCCTACAAGAAGGGAACTGATGAGGTCTGACAGTACTGTGTATAAGTGAGAGACCTGAAGAGAATGGCAAGTGGCATTTATTGTCAGACACACTCACTCAGGGAAATAACACATTTTACTCGCACTAGGAAGCAATCACATTACTCTGGCTTACAGATCCTATTGCTCGCATACTGGTACAACGTCATCCATCACAATGCACCATCATATTGAATATACTTCTTGCATCTCTGCTAAAACACTTACATCCATGGCTCTCAGATCATCATCTAAATCCCAACTTACCTCTGGCCCACGTTCGTGTATCCGTTACAGTGATGGTACTTTCTTGGTGTGTGCCCCTCTCCTTGGTAATAATCTTTGAATTCCCACCCATAAACAGAATTCCTTCACAAACGATACATTTAAAAGTCGGCTCGAGAGTCGAGACACACCTTTTTTAACAACAGCAAAACTTTGATCCAACATTAATTATGAATGAATGTTAAAATGTATCATTATTCATGTCTCTTAGTCAAATTATTGTAGGCCATTTTGGTATTATGTGTGCAGGGTTGCTACATGTAGGGTGTCAGCTCCAAAGGGCATGTGCCTATAAACCCACCACCCTGTCCAATGTTTTATGTATATAAAATTCATATATTAATTTGAATACTTAATTTGAGAAGCACTTAGAAACGTTGTCTTAAGCGCTATATACATTTATCATATTATATGTATTATATGAGTCATGAGTCAATGTGGACAGCCAGACAGACTACACACAGCTGGACAAATGGCAGGACACATATTTTAACACGCTTGCTTGCTTGCTTAGCCTTTGCAGCTCACCAAAGTTGGAATCAGATATAACTTCATGGAACAGTTAGATGACCTAGACCTTGTAGAAGATATTGGCCTTTTGCCAAACACAAGAAACCAGGTGCATAAGAGGTTGATCATCTGAATGGATGTGCAAAACAAAATGGTCTACAAAACCAAAGGTATGATTATGAGGCTAAATGCAAATAACAAGGAGCAAATCATCAGAACAGAAAGCAGTTGAAGAAAATGACAAGCTCATCTCCATCTGTGTGTAACTGTCAGCAAAATCAGTGGTACCTGGGATGACATAAAACAAGTTGTTGGTTGTTGGTTAAACTTTAGCTTCCCTCAGAAAGCTGCCAAAGATGTGGAGAAATGGCCAACACACACAATTATGTTCAAAAGCTTCGAGTTCAATATGGCCTGTGTGATGCTACTTGTGTGACTGGGGAATATGGAAAGAACAAGAGCTGATGAAGAGAAACTAGACACACTTCTACACAAGACCCTGCAAAGATGAAGGAATCAGACAAAGAACAAATATTCAAACAATAATTGAAAAGGGTGAGGAGTAGAAGATGGCCATGGATCAGACAAAGCTTAGAATGAAAAGGATTGACAGGGTTGTATCATAATGGGCACCAGAGGACAGATGACAAGAAAAACTTGGAGAAACCAGCCAGGCTACTAAACATGGTCAGAGGCTGAGGTAACAGCCCAAGACAGGAACATGGAGGACAGATGCTCATGGCACCATTCTCCACTCGAACACAAGGGAATACTGGTCTCAGAAGTACTCCCAGGAAAGTATACAATGTGTAGGAAACATTTGCTTGGAATTCTTGCATTTTTTAGGAAACTCAATCAGGTCATACACCAGTAGTTTGTAGTTTGGATCTGCAAAAGGTATACCATGAACATGTTTGCAGTGACGCCATGTACCAGACTTGTCTGAGGTGTCTCATGAGTCTCATTTTCCACAACTTGAGGCAAGTGATAATATACTCAGACACGAAATTACAGACTTGGACTTGGACTCGGATTTAACTTGCAGGACTTGAGAGTCTATGAAAAAATACCAACAAAAAGGGTTTTTCACCAGCTATAGCAGCTAGTACAGAGACTGGTATTGGGGTGTTTTCTAATAGGCACATGGGGTTGATCAGATAATTCTATCTTTCTTTGGTTTACTTGACTATTTGTTTATATATACTATGCTAGCAGGCCTATTACCTGTGAATAAGATTCAAGAAAACAGTCAAACATTGGGGAAAGGTGAAATATGGCTCATGACTCAAGACGTGACCATTATGATTGATGACTGGGACTCAGACTTGACCTTGACCAGGTTGACTTAGGACTCAGACTCAAAATGTGACTACGTCTCAAACTCAGACTCAGACTTCATATGTAGTGATTTGAATACTAGTCTGCAAGGTACTAATTATCTCACTTTTCTGAGTTTGGGTGTTTCTGAGAAAAAGCCGGTAATATTTGTCTTGAGCACTTGGCATACAAGTTTGCTTTAAAACCACATGAGGATCACATAATAGGCCTACTGGTAACCCCTGACATGTTCATAAAAATAATGTAGACAGCTGACATGTTTACAGTGGAAAGTTTTGACATTGTTTTACCTAAGGCTCCAGCTGGGAAAGAAAGTCAAAGTTTAATGCCTTAACGAAATTCAATTCTCAGGGAGTTACTCCCTTGTCATAATAACCTCCTGGAGACTCCTAGATTTGAGCAAAACATTGAAAATGATGGTTATTATTATTATTATTATTATTTATTTATTCGGCCAAGGAAAACAAACAAGAAGTACATTCAGGGTGAGAAAGGTCATACAGTCTATATTATGGAAATTCAAGATAGGAGATAAATTGATGAATAAATACCAAACAAGGAGAATATTATGCACATCATGTATCAGAGATGTGATAGGTCGGGATGAGAAGGGGAAGAGATGGGGCAAGGACTAGGGATGAAGGGGAAGAGATTGGGTAGGAGGGTTAAGGAGTAAACAAGCAGAGTAAGGACAATCCCATCTAAGATGGCCAGGAAGAGCTAGGGCAAGGACAAAAGAGGAAAGCTGGCAGGGTGGGATCAAAGGGAAGGACAGGGAGGGTCAGGGGGTTGGGTTAGGGAATAACAGAGGGCAAGACAAAAGAGGAAATCTGGCAGGGTGAGATCGAAGGGAAGGACAGGTATTTGGGTTGGGGATTAACAGGGCAAAGACAAAAGACGAAAGCTGGCGGGGTGAGATCAAAGGGAAGGGCAGGGAGAGGGGTATAGACTTGCAGAGGGGAAATGAAAAAAAAAACAGGCAGGGTGACAAAGAGAATTCTGAAAATCGGCAAACACATAAATAAAGAACTTTTAAGGGAACAAATTAAAGGAACAAATAAACAGGTCAGATTATGAAGTGAACAAGAAATCTGACCTGGTAAGGACCAACTACTTCAGCATCCCAACGGTAAACTAGTTGTCACGGGCACAATTTCTGACCCAGTTAAACTCCATGCACCCTCCATAATCAAAACAAAATTACAAACAATTAACAAAAGAAAAGACAAAAGCCAGGCATTTAAACATCAAGGAAATGAGCACTTAAATCACGATTAAAACCTTGGAATGAATGAAGTATCAATGAGTCCCTAACATGGATTGGGCGATTACTCCATATACGAGGAAATGTATGAACGGGGGAATGCTTTAGACTAAGGGTTCTGGCATAATGGTGGTTAAATGACACTGAGTCCAGATGACGGGTATTGACTACTGTATGGGATTTAACACAGTGACAATCAATGAGGCCAACAACCGTGAGTTTTTGTCGTCTAGATACAAGGCTTAACCAGTTCAGTGTGTGTAGTCTGTCCTCGTAGGTCATGGCTCCTCTCTGCTGCTTCAGGATCATCCTAGTAGCTCGTCTCTGCACCCGCTCCAGTTTGGCCTCCAATGCTGTGTAAGGGCACCACGCAGGCAACCCATACTTAAGTACAGGCAGGACTAGGGTTTGGTAGAGAGACAAGAGAACCTGTGATGAAGATCCACCAGCAAAATGCCAAATGAAGCCCAGGGTTTTGTTGGCTTTAGACACAATGGAGTCCACGTGGTCATTCCATGTTAGACGGTTGTTCATGATCACTTCTAGATATTTGATGGTAGTGGTAACTGCGAGGGGTATTCCTTGGAGAGTGTAGTGTGGGAGGACTAATGTTTTCTTGGAACGTGTCAAGTGCATTATTTGGGACTTTCTCTTGTTGAGTTTCATTCTATTTAATGTGCTCCAATAGGCAAGGGCATCAAGGTCAGACTGGAAGCTGAGTTCATCTCTGGGTAAAAGAATTGGCCGGGAAATGAGGGTGTCGTCTGCAAACAGCAGACACTTTGAAGAGATGTTGTTGGAGATGTCACTGATTAATAAATTGAATAGTAGTGGGCCGAGCACTTCCTTGGGGAACTCCTGATGTGACTAAAGACCATGATGAAAGAGCGCCAGCCAGATTTCAGCCAGATCCATGGTTGACCTTGAATATTGAAATTACAGGCAAGTTTGTCTAGAACCTTGTGATGAGGCATCAAGTCAAATGCCTTAGAAAAGTAATTCTAGGTGGGCGTGGTTGATCTAAGATTGTAGCCTAGTCATGTACGGCATTGGTTAGCTGGGTCACACATGATTTCCGGGCTTAGAAACCATGTTGGTTCTCATTACCAAGGCAAAAGGAGGACACGTGGGCATGGATGTTATCGGCCACAGCCCTCTCAATCACCTTACACACAACGGAAGTTAGGGCGATTGGACGGTAGTTCGAGATGTCAGTTCGGTTTGCAGACCTGTACACAGGTGTAATGTTGGAAAGTTTCCAGTCCATGGGGGGAGTGCCATGTGTGAGTGATGAATTCATCAAATGCAACAATGGGGGAGCAATTGATGAAGCAGTAGCTTGTAGTATTTTGGGTTAAATTCCATCAGGGCCCGGAGCTTTATGAGGGTTGAAAGTTAGCAGTGATTTGGTGAGAAATCCTAGATTGACTTTGATTGCTGGGAGTTCAGGGATAGGGAGGGAACACAGTGGTGGAGTCGCTGGAGAGCTGACTGCAGAACTCATTGAAGGCTTTGGCAATATCAGCAGGCTTGTGGATCACCTTGTGGGCTTGATGGAAGGCTGGTCTCTCACAAAGCACCAGAAACTTGTTCGCAGTTGCAAATAAGCCATCAATGTAGTTACTGTAGGCTAGCTTTGTTGAATTTTTAACCTGATTCCGGACATTCTTGTAATCTAGCCATGTGAAGCTAGATTGTGAGCTTTTTGCTTTTTTGAATAGTTGTGTTTAATCTTAAAATTTAGTGGGCCTGACGTTTCGATCCTAGCAGGACCTTTCTCAAAGGCAGGACCTTTCTCTGCCTTTGAAAAAAAGGTCCTGCTAGGATCAAAACGTCAGGCCCACTAAATTTTAAGATTTGCATTTTGGTAATTTTAGTCAGTAAGCAGTTTGCAACATTTTTTGTATATCAGTTTGTGTTTAAGGTGAATCAGGTTTTTCAGATTTTGAGATATCCAAGGTGAGATCTTACCACGACGACACTTCTTAAGGGGTTTGCTATCATGAATGGCTGTCCATAAAGCCTTCCCATGAAGCATCAGGATTGTCATCATCCATGAAAGCTGACAATGGGGCAAGATGAAGCAGAGTTTCCCAGTGGGCCATGTCACCTTTTCTGTACTGCAGGAATGTGCGGATAACTGCAGGTTGTGGTGGAGTTTGGATTGAGTAACTGGCTGTGTAATTCTTTAAATTCAAAGAAATTTCAGTGATGAGTGGAAGGTTTGCAGTGACACCATGTAACACATCTCTTTCGAGAAGGAGTGAGTGGATCTGAAAAGAGCCGGTAACTCAACATTTCCAGCAGTGTGCACTCTCACACACAACACAACGACAGACAGAGTACACACTGTCCCAAACGTTGAGTTACTGACTTTTGTCAGAGTCACACACTTCTTCTAAAAAGAGATGTATACATGGTGTACATGTACCTTCCACTGGGTACTTCCGCCATGCAAACCTTTATCAGTGATGGCTTTTCTTTGCTATTTCTAAACTTTAAAAAAATGTCGCTTCGAGGGGCTGGGTAGCTCAGATGGTAAAAGCACTTATATGTTATTCCAGAGGTTTCTGGCTTAAGTCCAAGTCCAGTCAAATTATATATGCCATTTCAAAAATAATATTCGAGGATTTTAAAAGCATTTAGGCAAGCTTATACACATGTTAACCGCGAATGATTGTACAGAAAAAGCAAGAGAGTAATGCCGAAATTATATTTTGAACAGCCATATTCCAATATAACCACCAGTATTTATCCATGCATTTAAACCAAATGAATAACATTATATATTCCCCCCCAAAAAAACAAATTTATAAATACTTTAATTTAAGAACTTTTCTGGAAAGGTCCTACATTGTACTTGTTAACAAAATAGTATAAAGTAGGTCTCATCAGTACAGGTACACTCAATCTGGGTTGGTTTTTTTGGGGGGGGTTGAGATTAAGAGCCTCAACAAGGTCACTTTTTCTTTCATTTCTTTTCAAATGAGACCTTTTTTAAAATACAAAAGAAGCTAATCTATAATATAATGCCTCCCAACTAAGCCCTCAGTAAAAATTCTTCCCTGGGAATCATCCTACTAGCATGGACATGTCAGGCCCTGTATTTTTGTGAGTAATGCACAGCTTATCTCCCTGCATGTGCAACCCCTAGCTAGGAGGGACATGGTCAACTGCACTTGAATGCTGTGGTTTATGGATGGTGGGTTTTTTTCTGAAAGTGTGATTGCTGTGACCAAAGTCACTGCATTAAATGAAATAGCTATGCAATGGGCCCAGGTGCCATGCTGGCTAGTTTCCTATAATGGACTCTGGATGACCCTGCTTCCAGAAATTCCAGAAAATACATCCAACAAAGGGGTAGACTTTTTAGCAAAAAAAAGGGTAATTGAAGACTTTTGTGGACATTCCAGCATTCTCAATAGCAGTGAAAAAGTCTCTACAATCTTGGAGCCACAACCACCCAACCAACAAACTGTATTATATTATTGTGTGTGCACAGTCGGGATTGTGAACTCTAGTGAGTGTGACCAAAATAATTGACAAAGTTCTTCCTCTTGCATGCAAGACACTAAACAATCTGTTGATACAACCATTATCATACATTTCTCCTCTATATACTTCCATCTAACTGACTCTATCAAGTCCATAATATTAATCCTTTCACCTCCTATAAACTAAAAAATAAACATGCTTTGCACAAAATAGCAATAAATGGAATCTAAATCTCAAATCCGTCATGACAAAACAAACAAAATGTAAATTGTAATGCTATGCTTTCATACATTGCAATTCTCATTTACATCAGTCGCATTCATTTGGGTTGACCCTCTAATACTACACCAAGTTGACCCTCTAATACTACACCAAGTTGAACTTTTCACCTTTTTATTACTTTTATACTTATAGTCCATCTGCAGTCCCACGTACCTGTACTCTTCCACCTGTGTTCAATCTCTACTTTCCATATCTTCCATCCCTACACTATATGTTATATTAATGTCCCATGTCATCACCATATCTCCTACAAGTTCTAAAGAGATTCTGATAAGCTACTAAAACCATGTGTGTGTGCAATGCTTAGTTTTGATTTAATGTCTAGCTGTCATCCTATTGCACCAGTTTAATATTGACAGAGACTGGATGGACTGTGTGGCAGTGTGGAGCCCACCATCATGTCAGGATTGTGTTGAGCAAGGTATACATGAGCAAGGTATACAACTGGACCCCTCATGATTCATCTTGCTCTCATTCTCATAATGGTACAAAGTCTCTGTAGTACTAGAGAAGAACACTAAAATGTTTGCTCTGGACATGAAAAAAACAACAGCAATTTCACCAGGAAAATGGTTAAATTGCAAACAGGTAAGTCAACCTAACATCCAATATTTTTGACTTTTGGGAAAAGTGGATTCTTTTTCAAAATGCAGTGTAACATTCAAAAACAAAGCCAAAGGCCATGCCTTCATGCCTTGTGCTTGGACGAAAGAAAAAGCCTGATCCTGAGCCTAAGCCGGGTTTTGGAAAAGGGGCCAAACCAAGAAACAAATTTTGTCTAAGACTACACATGACAATTTTTAAACAAATTTTGTTGAATTGGGTTGAATATGATACCAGCATAGAACCAGAACAAGCATTTATAGCACGGAACTACAATCTTCAGACTTTTTTCAACACAACAGGTCCTCAATTTAAACATGGTATCTTAGACATTTACTGAAGTTTTCTCTTTCTTTTCATCAGGATTTTGGGTTGCCACTGACGAGTATGGTGTCTTCTCCATGTGGACTTCATCAGGTGTCTGATTTGGGTCAGATCTCTGTCTGCACTTTTGTAGGCACAGGCATGACTTTCCTTCTGTCAGAACAGAGCAGAAAAGACAACCTAGAATTCAACCAAGATTGTGTAGCCTAAAATAATGTCAAATGCTAACAAAAACAGCAGTGCAGCAAAGAAGACTTCAACATGTCACTATGGGCTGACCAACTTACAGATTGGCATTACATAGGCTTGCATTTCCATCATAGCCCATCAAAAGCAATATGCCTTGTCTACTGTTCTATTTCAATACTCTTCCATTATTCAGCAAAAGAATGCAAGTTGGTTTCTCACTGAGATAATACTTCAATTCCCCGTTCAAACAGTTCATGTATATCTTTTATATGCAAAGCCACAATTCAAATTAATAAGCTATTAAATGGAGTTGAAACAAGGACCATTGTGGAATTCTAGGTGTCTTTTGCAAATTGTATAGTAATTTATATTTTGGAAAATAGTTTCATAGAGTAATATTATACAAAAATGTTGCAAACTGCTTACTGACTAAATTGACCAAAATGCAAAACGCAAAATTTAGTGTCTCCGCCTTTGGAGAAAGGTCCTGCTAGGATCAAAACGTCAGGCCTACTAAATTTTGAGAAAATAGTTTCAAACAAAAAATTTAAAGGAAAACTAATAAAACCAGATTCCTGAATTCACTGCTATGTTTCATCATTTCCACAAAATGGATTAATTCTGATAACAGGATAGCTCAGGTGACAAGAGCATTGGTACGTTAAGCCATATGCCTACATGTAGCTCTTGGCTCCAAATCCTAGTTCGGTAAATGTTCTTCGCCATTTCCCAATTTTTGTTTGAATTAACCAACTGCATACAATCTTATATTCCTCACAATTTCAGGTCAGTCTGTGGTGCTGTTGATAAAGCATTTTGTGGAACTGGCCCGGTACTTACTGCCAAAGTTCTCAGCATCTTCAATTGTCTCAGGCATCGGTTTGCCCAAGGTCTCAGGCAGCAGGAGGATTAGCAGGCCAGAGGTGATGGAGAAAGCACCAAAGATGAAGTAGGGCAGGGAGAACCACACACTCTTCAGGTCCAGGATGAATGGACAGAGAATGCCGCTGATACGAGCTACCATGGATGACAGTCCCATGCCCATGCTCCTGAATAAGACCACAGAATTCAAATCATTACAGTTATTGTCCAAAAGAAGTTTGTTTTCTGCATGTTCCTGGGATGTGGTGGTTGGGAATGTATGTGTTCCATTTGTTGTAACCATAGCATGCCAGGCCGCCTTTATTGAGCATTTCATTTTATTAGTGGTTTCATAGATATAACATGATGTTTGCGTCAAGGAGAATGTAATTAAACGAGGTTTTGCCCTTACTCAACGTGATGAACACTGAGTGCTAAGTGCTTTGCCCAGTGCCTGATCAAAATATTTCAGACAGCTCGGGTGGGATTCGAACCCGCATCTCCCGAATTCTAGTACAGACGTCTTAACCACAGGACCACCGAGCTGGTTGAGGTCGTGTGGTAAATTGGAATAATGTATAGCGGCGGGTACCGCGTTGCATCATAGATAGGTATAACATCATGCTATCAATTTGAAATACGGCACTACTGGTTTCTACTGGAGCCAATTAATGGTAAGATGACATCACACAGATAATCCAAATGTGGGCCTGGTGACATTTAGGAGTCAATAGTTGATTTTATTATCAAATTGTGAAGATCGTGTCCTCTCCCCCTTCCTCTCACACTCCCTACCCCTTTCTTTTATCCTCCCCTGTCTCCCTCTCCCTCCCCATCCCTTCCCCTTCACCTCTTCCATTATCTCACTCCCCTCTTCCTACCTCTCTCCCTGGTATTTAGCTTCTTTTTATATTATTATTAACGGTTTATTGAACGAACTCTCGCAGCCAAAAGGCTGAATTACAGTTCTACGGTATTTACAATCATTACATTAAAAATATTAAAGCACCAATGGTTACTATAGGGATCACGTATCAAACTCAAAAGTATCATAAAAACCAGTTACATGATCAATATAAAGTACAACAATTAAAAGGATTTTATAAAGTAAAAAATATAAATATATTTATACAAAAACTACATCAAACAATTGAATGAAAACAAACAAACAAGCACAGTACACAGACAGTACACACATCACAACTTAACGCCGTGGTTACTCATGGTAGTAAAACAAAAACCGGTAGATATATATCAATTTTTTTTTAAACACCTTAGAGGAGTGGAGAAGCAAAGAAAGAGAGGGAGGAGGGAGAGCCGTATGGCTACATCGACTTATTTAGCAAATTAATAAAGTGAGGGATGGGACTATTTTAAAACTGGGTACTCTTTGTATGTAAATTGGAGAACTTATGAGAGTTACAGAGACAACGGGAATGGGTCTCCAATCCTGTAGGGGGTAGGAGATCTTTAGTAAGACAACATTGGAAGCTGCTCAGCAAACCGTTGGCAGTGCTCCTCCCTCTGATCAGAGAGAGTCTCTAGTTGGCAATATGACAAGGCATTTCTAGGTGAATGTGCTACCCTGGATCATGCTTGTCATTGGAGCCTTCCTAGCCAGCATGATTCTTTAGATGTAAGTGATACATGTAAATGCCATACCACATCAGCGTATTCCAATGATAGCCGGATGTACAATATACCCTTTATATTCTGTAACAAGTTCTTGGACGCTTAAACCAAACATTTTCAGCAAACGAAGCATGTATAATTTATGATTAGTCTTGATAGAGATCTCGGAAGTATTTTTATCCCATCGAAGGTTATTCTGTATCCATATGCCCAGTATTTCAGCATGGTCAGCATAGAGTAGGGGACAACCATCAATTGTAAGAGCATTAGAAGTAGGCTCATTTCTCTTGAAACATATCTGGAGGGCCAGACACTTGCTAGGATTTATATGGAGGTTATTGTTCTCAGTCCAATGCCCGAATTGATTACCGGTAAGCGTCACCTGGAGCTGACCATTTGGGCATGCTGACGAATTTCAGCCAGTGTCAGGTCATCCACATATTTCCACATATTTCCAACAATTCAAGTTCCCAGGGACCTTCTCAACAGCATCATTGATTAGGACTTGGAATCCAATAGGTCCCAACATAGTACCTTGTGGGAGGCCGCCTGTTAAAGGTTTATACAATGACAAGGTTTGATGATAACAAACGTACTGTGTTTTTACTTAAAAACTCACACAACCACTACCAGGGGATCTACAGACCCCCAAGCGAATGAATTTGTTGATAACCAGATTATGGTCCACAGTATCAAACGCTTTGAAGAAATCCGTCAGAACAACTGTCCCGAATTGCCTGTCTTATCAAGCCCCTGATGGAGGAAGTTAAGGAAACTAACCAAATAATGTGAAGTACTTATGTCCTTAGGAGCCGTATAATGATCACCGATATTAGTCATGATTGAGTCTAAAACTGCATCCTTACGAGTAGGAAAAGTTGCTTTAGACTTTGAGAATGTAAAGTCGATCTTATGTCCATTTTATTGAAATCCCCAAGTAGAACAAAACTGATATCAGGGTATTTTGTTGCCAGTACATCCATAGATTCTTGAGTGAAGTCCAAGTTCATCTTGGTATGGGGAGCCAGGGGGGTTATATACACAGTATATGACGGAAACTGTCCATGCAATGCGGGCTGAACCAGTGCCTACACACATTGTAGATCATGGGATCATTTCAGTGATTTGACTACCGGTAGCTTTAATATCAGATTCAACGTATGAAGCTACTCCACCTCCTCTCTTACAGCTACTGTTCTTAACAAACAGCTGGTAACCCTTAATGCCACTCATATTATTATGTAAATAAGGATGGAATCAAGTTTCTGTCGTGACGGCCGCAATGTCAGCCGATACCCAGTTGATAATCTCTAGTTCATCAAACTTCTGACTAAAGACTGCGCGTTAGTAAGACGGAAGGAGGGAAAGTCAGTAGGTTGTTGATTCCTAGATGATTCAAAGCTGACATTAGCTTTGGGTATTGGAGTTAAAAATCTTTGGCAATGGTTGAGGGGCCTTGGATCCGTATACCCGGTAAGAGATTACCACAGTTCTTGCGGATACAAGTACGTGTTGCAATTTTCCTTCTCTTTCTTTCTGTTGTTCTGTGACTGCATGCTGGCTGCAAAACCAGCCAGAACCTCGTCAGCACTTGGCAATAATTACATGGTTTACTGCATGCCTTTCTCTCTCACTCTGTGCTGTTGTCAGCGCAAACTGACAGCCCACTCAACACAACCTCAGCCAGACCCCCCCCCCCAGTCAGTACCGGTATATCCTATTGAAGTAGGAGAACACCCCCCCACATCTGTGCTCCATTGGGGTGAATGCACATACACTGACTTACCACAGCTGTCATCTCAGTACATACATACTTGAAAATCAATCATTTGGACATTTTCTTTTTCATCATCACAGGCATTGTGATTTGACTGCCTGGGGTGGAGGTTATTCTGCAGTCAGGGACTGTCAGTACCAGTACACGCACACACATTGAGGACGCACAATGGGCCCTTTTTTGAACGGATAATCTCTTGACAAAAGCCACACAGATATCTGATTTGTGCCAGATTTTACTCACTTGTACACATAGTATACACTTATTGATTTATTTCACAGATATATATTGTTCCCGGTTGTTTTAGCGAGTTTTGAAAATAGGCATTATTCAAAAATCCCTGTATGGCGGCTATGGGCTCTGCAACAATGCCCTGCATGGTGGTTAGACTGCATTAATACTGCAATATCTGGGACTGGGAGGAAGGATGTTCCTATCCAATTTGGAATGGTCTCCTCAAACTTCGCCATTGACATCGAGAGAAAATCCATTTCGGACATTTTTCAACCTGTTGCTACAGGGCGCTCAAGAGGTTGATAGAATGGGAGTCGAAGTGGAAAGAGAAAACACGACAAAGAGTAAGCCAACTGGATTAGAAGCATTTGCCTCCGACTGTCAACCTAGGGCACTTGTTATTCTAAGTACATGTAATAATTAATAAGGTTTTTTACAGGGCTTAAGCCATGTCCGCACTGGACTTATTTTTTACCGAGCCCGTGGGTAACATTCCAATGGGTAAATCTTCCAGGCGTCCGCACTTGGACTATTCGACTCGGGTAAACTAACCGAGACGATCAGTAAAACTAACCGACTGGCAAAAACAAACGCATGAGAGCACTTTCGTGGTGACCTTTCACCGGATGGTTTGTACACAATCTACCGGCCGTGTGTGTACATTATGTACAGTACATGCCTCATGTTGCTACCCCACGCCCGCACGAGTCTTGCGCCGGACCGGATGTGGTTTTTTACCGAGTCGTTTACCGAGATTTCGTGTCCAGATTGGACTTTTCGGCTCGGTTAAACTGACCTGGTCAATTTAACCGGGCAGAAGTTGGTCGGTTAAACTACCCATTTGAGTCAGGTAAGTTACCTGGGAGGAAAACTTCCTGGGCTGTCCGCACTGGACTTAAAATGGTCAATTTACCCATTTTCTCGGTTAGTTTACCCATTTTAAGTCCAGTGCGGATGCTACTTTAGACAGTTAAACATACCTGACTGGAGTGGCATAGATTTCAGCAGAGTATGTGTAGATAATGCCAAAGGATGCAGTGATGCAGAACTTCCCAATCATTGCCACAGCTGCCCGACCTAAACCTGGGTCTGTGGGAATAAAAAGAAGAAACTTAAATATTCCCACAAAACTGATATGATGCCTTTTTCATAAACATACTTAATTAACAAATCTTACCTGTGTCTCTTTTATGAATTTAACCAAAATGAATAGATACTATAATTACGGTAATTGCAATAAAAATATAATTATGTGGATTACAATGCTAAACATTTATTGTTTTAAAAGCAATTTGAACTTAATCAAATCAAAATGGGGCCTTTGTATTGGAAAAGCAATAAAACTACATATCCAGCAGTCACTACCTCAATCAAACCTTTGAGTAAGAATTATAATTTGTTGTCATATTTGGATTTGCTTGCACATGCCCTTATTGTTACCTCGTCACCAAATTGTATCATTGTCCCATGTGACTTAACAAATTAAGAAAATAATTCGGCATACCAGAAGCTTCAAATTCAATGAACAAAATAAAAACTCCTAGGAATGAGATATCAGAGAATTTCAATTGGGTGGTTGTGTAGAAATCTCACCAAAGAATGTAGCAATCACACAAGCCAGTCCACTAGCAACCAGGTAGATGCAGAGGGGTAGGCAGCGGCCAATGTGCTGCATGGCCAAAATGGCGGAGATGTAGGCTGGGATCTCCACAGCACCAGAGACAAAGGCAGCAATGTAGTGGTCGACACCCAGATCAGAAGTGCTTAGTGCTATACCATAGTAGACCATGTTGTTGACAAACCTGCACAACAGAAGTTTGAAGACAGAAATGTTGGTGATTCTAGACCTGCCTTAGTATCATGCAGGTAGAAAGCCGCTCACTTATCCAAACCCTATAATAACATATAATTTATTGGCTTTCACCAACCAAGGCGCACAGAAAAAAATAAGTTTATACACAAAAAACAAGAAGAAAGTTCCACACAAAAATCAGAGATCATTTTATATCAATGTGTTCTCTCATATCACGTGGTAAAACATTCCAAAGAGTGGGCCCTTCATGTGCAAAGGCCCACCCCACAAGACTTTTTACAAAAGGGATGAGAAGTTGACCAGAATCAGTGGAACTGAGTGATCCAACTTGATTCTACCAAGGACAAATTATATTGTAGGAGGGAGCCACAAAGACAATGACAAAATGAAAATGACTGCAAATAAAATGAAAATCTTTAAATTGATTCTCTGGGGCATGCATAGAAAATGTAGGCTTCCCTTTTGGAAGCAGATACTACATGTATTTTGAACTGATAATGTAAGGTCTGAGCAAAGGTGCTAAAACTTAGAACATGATTTGTCAGAAAAGAACAAGGCAAAGTTGGGTTTCACTTCATTCTACAGGCCTGACAAGCCCTGTAGTAGTGAATCAAGGGATTGCCACACAATCTTGGTACGTTGAAAGCGCAACATCATTGCCCATGGAGCTCATGCACATACATTACAAGGTAAGCATATGCATAATGGTGGTAGACAGCAACTCCCACAAAGATGCAAGGATATTGACTCACAATCATAGATAAAGGGTGATCACGAAGAATGTCCTTCAACAATGGTTTGCCCAATTCGACATGGAATGTATGTTCTCAAATCACACGCATTATGGTCACATAATTTGGCCTACAGCAGACAGAACTGTGACCTGACTAGCGGTTTCTTGTTAATGTTAATTTAATTGATTACTTTATTTAGTCTAGTGTAAATTTGATAGAGTCTTACCAGCAGAGTAGTATGTTCAAAGTTTTAAAGCGAATATTCGGTGTTCGGACAAGATCCAGGTAAGTGTGCCTACGAACAGTCACCTCCAGCTCCGACTATGAAAAACAGAAAAATAACATTCATTTGCATCCTACATATTAATTTATTGTATTGTTATCCATGAGGTCTAGAAACTTGATCATTTTGAGTTCCCAAACCTCGTGGATAACAGTACTAACTATATGAACTGCCCAGGGAACATGCAATCCAATTACTGTATTGGAGAACAAAAGCTAAAAAGCACAAAAAGCCTTATTCGCACTGGACTTTAAAAAATGGGAAATTTGACCATGGTGGTTAAAATCAGCTCAAGGTTATATACGTTGATATATAGCCCGCCAAATACTACCACTTCAGGTTGCCATCCTGACTTGAAGGGGTTTGATTGTAGTGCAATATCATTTTCTTTTCCATAAATTGCTTAAAACTTCCCCCACAATTTCCTCAGTCCTTTGTTTAGATATATTCATACATTAATTCCTTATTTAGTCACTCATTCATGTTTTATAAACTGTCCCTGAATTGAATTGCATATTTTTTTCTATCACTTTTCTATTCATTTGCTTGTTTTTAATAATATTCATACATTTCTTCATTCAGTACTTCATGTATTTAAAAAAAAAAACCTTAACTGGTTTTTGTTTAACCCCTACACAGCATTTGCACAAATTTATCCAAATTCGACCTGATGACAAATTTTGTTAAAGTAACTTTCTCAATTGGCAGTAAATACCAGACATGTTATGAACTTTTAGTGCTTGGAATTCTGCCATTTTCATGAAAACAGGTTGGAATGGTCGTTTTAAAACGACTTTTGGAAAAAACATGCTTACCAGCCTTAAAGGCCCTACACACCATTTGCACAAATCCAACATGGTTCATTTGCGATTACAGACCGTTTCAAAATTTACTCGCAATTTTCCCATTTAAACGCACAGTGACGCAATTGAAAAATTCTGCTAGATGCATCTAACGATCCACGAAGCTGACGCAGTTTGATGAGCTGTTTTTCACCATTTTCTCATGACATGGTTGACAGATTGAGCTGAAACTTTCACAGGTATTATTCTATGCATATGCAGGATTAGACAAAGTATGGACACATTTGTAAGACTTTTACCAATGTTGTTTGGGGGCTTTAAATGAAATGTTTCCTTTATCATGTACCTTGGGCTCTCCATCCTTGTCAAGGTCCAGATGAGGCAGGTCCATTCCATTGACCTTGGCCATCTTCTTGACAACTTCCTTGGCCTCTTTGTATCGGCCACGGGACATCAGCCAACGAGCTGACTCCGGAATGAATCTTTCAAGTGAATCACAACCACATAATTATGACACAAGCAATGACAACTTATAAATGTTGTCTGATATGAATTGCATAACTCAGTTTTCAATGGACCAGAATGGAGGGATACAGAAGGGATGCACATCTTATGTATCATCAAACGATGAAGTGAGACAATAAAATATCATATTTCCGAAGCACCTTGGGTACTGCTTTATAAACTATGGTCTGGGGTTGGTCCATTTGCAGCAAGCTCGAAACGGTGGTGTTTCACAATCTCAGAACTCTGTCCATGTGGTGAAATCCAGACTCAAGATCATGGACACTGTCACCAATGAATGTAATGTGGCAGGTCAATGCTGTGCACTCACTCAACGACCAGTTGTGAATATATGCTTTGTGATGTAGTAATAATAATAAAAATTCAGAATCCTCATTAGTATATCATTGACATGCTGACAGCTCATTCCACAAGATTTCTTTAGTGAGAAATGTTGGAAATTTGTAGTGCAGCGCATGGGATTCCACTGGGAAGATAATGCCCAAATAGTAATTTTAGCTCTTATCATTCTGTGGATGAACTGTCCGAGAATCGGGGGTTGAATTTCGTGACTGAAAGTACAATACAATGTCCAGGTGACTGAGAATCTCACCAGACCTGAACTTTATTTACTTAAACTATGCTCTAAACAAGTTTCTCACTAGGGCCTATGCATACAAATATTTCGCCAAGTTACAGATAAAGTCAAACAAATAAAGGAAAAACTGACTGGGAATTTTTGAAAAAAAAATATGTTTAAATGGCCAAGAAAACTTTGACTGGACTGGGACTTGAGCCCAATACCACTGATTTTGCATACCAGCACTTTTACCATCTGAGCTACCTAGCCCTTAGATGGTGACCTTTCCAAATAGTCAACTTGTCTTTGCAGGCGTGGGAGTGCCAGTCAGATGTATTCAACCATTAACTGCAATTTATCTCCAGGGATCACACCCTGCTTTCATTCAGATGTAAACAACCAATTGCATGTAAACCTGACTACTGCAGATAAAATAATACAATTCAGGATTGCTATTTAAAACAGACATCATTTGATCCCCATTTTTTTGTGAAAGAAAAAACTCCAGTCTAATGCATTAACACAACGCACAAGATCACTGCTGAAATCACTGGACTCAGTCCATGGTACATGTATAATCAAACCCCTTTGAATGTTATTTAATTAATGTCTGATACTAACGGGTATAGAATGAAGAAAGGAACGAATGTCATAGTGAGGGCAAGTTGTAGCATCTGCCAGTCCCGGATCAAGTAGGCAAAGGGAGCTAGGAGCATGTATCCTATGGCATAATAGACATTGATGAACTGCCCCGCAAATGCTCGGTACGAGGGACCTACAAACTCCGTGCCTGTATGCAAAGAGGGAACAAAGAAAGAACCAGGAAGAGACTAACAGAATCAGAAGGACTCCTGATAAATCATAACTTATTGCCATAAGCTGTTGGTGCTTGCCTACAAAGATTATAAGACAAATAAATGTATAAACAGG
Organism: Luidia sarsii; assembly: GCA_949987565.1. Lineage (NCBI taxonomy): Eukaryota > Metazoa > Echinodermata > Asteroidea > Paxillosida > Luidiidae > Luidia > Luidia sarsii. The sequence goes on along the minus strand of OX465106.1, from coordinate 9,990,340 downwards.
TGAAACAATCACCATTTAATTGCTAGTAGGTTAATATACGTCTGTTAAGTGATATAGAGTGGGGGATATTTCAAAATATAATCTTTTGTGCTTTTGACATGATTTTTGAAAAAAAATGAAAATCTAAGTTTTTTCCAAGGGGTTAAAAAAGTAGGGTTTTACAAAGGTAATCAGATCACAATATTACATTTTACCGGTACTATACCTTGCACTACTACAGTATGACATGTACAATGTTGGAAAACAGGTTTGTTTACATTATCTGACCAATGTTCTTTTTTGTGACAATATTTTGCTCATGTTCTGGAGGAAGATATTGTCCTTTTCATGGGTAACTTTGACATGATGGTCCATGCAAGGTACAAACTTAAGTATAATGATTTGTTTGGCCAGGCAAGATTAAACCCTGACAACTAGTACACAACTATACATCTATACATATTGCATTCCGAGGATCCATTTTTGTTTGCATTAAAAGCTTAACTGGATGCAGACACGGGCCATAAATAGGGGGCATTGAAGCATCTCAAGGAGACAACTTGTCATTTAATACTATTACTAATGAAACTGTATCTAATGTACAAAGCGTTTACTATGGTTAATTGCTTTAACAGCCATAAGTACTTTCAGCTGCAAACCATGCACATGTGCTGTATTCCAAGCAAATAAACCAAATACCACTAGGCCACTATTATGGAATTACCATCTGACATCTAATTGGCAGTGAGAGACATAAAAAGATATACACGTCACAAATACGCATGTGTACATGTACATAACCCTTAGCCTATGTTGTTACTTCCGCTACAAGGTACATGTACCCCTCACGTTGTCCTTGAAAAATTGATTACCCAGTAGTCTATACTTTTAAAGTACTATACTTTCGAAGTTTGATGTACTAACAAATTTCATTTCCATTTACAAACTACAGATGGGTTTCAGGTCTTATTTTATGCATTTGCATAAGCAAATAACTTGAAGACAGGAGCTAATGGGCTACAGCTACTTCAAATTCTTTAAAGAAAATAGACAGAGCTGATTATCAAGAGCCTAATTGGTTGCAAGGTTATCAGTATGGGAGGGAGATAGATTGCCCAGCTCTGAACCAGGAGGCATGGTTTTATTGAGTATTAACCACTTCCTGCTCAGCCACTCATGACTGTCATTGGAGGGTTTTGAATAGTGTGCCTTTTTTCAAAACTCTTGAAACATTTGGATGAATACCTACAGTTGTCAATACTAGTATGGAGTACGTTGTGGGTTTCTATGAGTAAAAACGGACACAATTTAGGCATCAGTGTGTGAGTCATGCGATTATTTGCCCCCAAAGGGCATATTGTGTGTTGTGAAGAAATACCCAGTGCCCAATGAATACGGGATGCCCTTGGACTACACAAAAGCCTCCATGCAAACAATCTTTGAGGTGGTTGGCACTAGCAAGCCCTGCAAAAGCTGTGGTAAAGTCAGAAGGTCAGAGTTCCACCGCCTGCCTCAATACATGTACATCATGCAACAACAAGTAGTGCAGTTGCTGCCACTGATCAATTCATGTAGCAATTGAAATCACAAAAGGTGTGTGTACATATGTCTATGCAATGACGTATGCTGCAAAATAGTCTTTGTTTAAAATGCTAATGGAGGTGTCAAGATCCCAAAAGCTTATCACATAGCAACACCACTAAGGCTACCACATTCACAGGTTTCGGCATGAAGTGGATAAACACATAATGAAGGCTAAATATAGATGTTCATTTAAACAAATCAAAGGTATTAAAACTACAGTAACTGTATGGTCTACACAGTAAACTTGCACACATACATGTAATCCCCTGGAGGAACAGGCTTTTCAGTCAGTGTTTTTGTTCATCCTGGCCATCTTAGATTGGATTGCCCTTACTCAGCTTGTTGTACTCCCACCAACTTTAATTCCCTCTTGCCCTCCTCTCCAATCTGTTCCCGCCTCATATACATCCCCCTGCCCCTATCTCTTCCCCATCTCATCCTGACCTACCACACCTCTATACATCTATTCTCCTTTATTGGTACTCATTCAACAATTATATCTCATCTTGAATGTCCATGATGTATGACCATTCTCGCCTTGAATGAACTGTTTGTTTTCCTTAACCGAATAAATAATAATGCATGTAATAATAAAATAGAATTTGCATTTAATTTCATACAGCCAATCTTTAACACAAAAATGAAGCTTGTCAGTGCTCTCCTTTGAACGGTGTCAATATAGTGCAAATTTATCAAAAAGGTACAATTTGGAAGAGTAACATTTCGGTTACTTTGACTAGAGTACATTTTTATGGTAATAATCTAGAATTGGTTTACCTGTTTCTGGTTGGCTTGATGATGTCAACATTTGAACTTGATCAGTGTAAAGCTAACCCGATGGAAGGGAAAAGCTCTGTGCAATATACCGTAATAGGCAACAAGTTTTTGTTTGTGACTGCCAACACACCCTAGTCTTTTGAAAAAACAGACAATGTGGAATACTAGTCCACCAAGTCTTGGTAGTGACTGCCAACACACACCCCAGTGGCCCAGTCTATTGAAAAACCACACAATGTGGTAAAGTCAACAAACTTCACATGAACTATGGATCTGATAAATGACCTAGTAGTGGTACGAGTGTGTATCTGTAGTACTGCTTGCAGGGAAAGCCATGCCACAGTCACATCAAATCTATAGCCCCATATTGACCTACATGTATCTCATAGGTGGCCTTTCCATGTAATATGAAACTGTCAAACTGACATTAGCTCCAGGAATCAAGTAACCTCGTTAAAATAACAAGCATGTTGCCTATCTTTAATACTTTTATCTTTCTGTTTTTCTCTATTCCAGTTCCACCCTTCCCTTTTAACAAAACCATCTCTTCAAACAAATTTGTTGACACGACTGACATTAAGACTAACCAATAATGAATGCCATCAGGTAAAGGCCAAGCTTGAATGCTGCCACAAAGAAGCGAACGACAATGAAGACTGCCAACGTTGGAGCAAACGCTTGAGCTATTCCTGCTGCCAAGGAGAACACAAGGCACACTAAGAAAACTGGCTTTCTACCAAACCTACAAGAGAAAGAAAGCACAGTACTGCAACCATCAGCAAAATCATCAATGGGACTAATTTAAGGGGGGTTGGACATTATCAACAGTAGAAAGTTTATGTCATCTGTCTTTTTCAAGCTAGGTAAACTTTTCATCTCTACCCTGAAATCTTTAGTTTTGTACCAATTTGAAGTAAGTCACAATAAATCAATTGTCAAAAATGAATTTGGTCATTTATTCACCAAACTAGAACGGCAATGATGTCATGGGTTACTGCGACGCCATTGGGCATTTTTACAACATGAAACAAACTGATCAACATCATAAACGTTTTGACTGAGTAACGTGTACAAGTTAACTTTTACTTTTAACATTTTCATTTCTTATAAAAATAAAAAACATCTTCATTCAGGTTTACCAAAAAGGTGCATGTAAAGGAAATGAAATGATACTGTTTATTATTATTATATTTGTGTCCATACAAATGCCAACAACAGTCCATAGATATGGGCAAAATAGAATTGAACATTTCAATCAGATTTTTAGCATTTGGACCAATGGTAGCGCCAGCAGGATCAACCTTTAACCAATGAGATTGCTTACATTGAGTTTAGTGGGAAAAAGAAAGGGCACTTTGGGTGCAGTTTGTCATCACAGCTCTTTGTTGGGGGCACTCTGTATGTACACGTAATTTGAACTTTAATACAGCTGTACACCTACACAAACTATCCAACCTGGTAAGCAATCTCATTGGATGGGTAGACCAATATGGACTGACTGAACTATAGGCAGTTGTAGCGTCACAGCTTGCCAAAAAAGGGATTTAGCAAATGAACATGGACTTACATATCAGCCAGAAATCCTATACAGAATGCACCCACAAGCATTCCAGCAAAATAGGCCGATTGAGCGTACTTGGAATTGCTTGCATTGTCACATACAAGTTCATACTGCAAGAGACAAACAAACAAAAATAGGTAAAGGACATGTAAATATAATATGTGCATAGGTAGGCCTATATCTAAAAAAATATGACAAATCTGAGATGCTGAATATAAATTTTACTAAAAACTAAATATTATGAAGGAGCTACAATAAACCCTGGATTTGGTGCATACACAATGTACTTTATATTCATTGAATAACCAAGCTACAGTGTGTAGCTCCACACTGTTAACGATTTCATTATTTTACTGTACTGCACAAAATAAGAGCCAGCATTTCAAAATGGATCCCTGGAATTTAGGTTACTCACTCTAAATTCAATTTTCCACTTTAGTGTTTTGTGCTTTGTGCCTCATTTTCATGCATTTGATCTCTGGAGTAAAATGACAATAGGATCTCAAAGCAAGGAAATAACAAAAGTAAGATTTTTTAAAGCATGGGGATACACGACTGTATGTCAGTGTACATGTCTTAAGTTTGTCCTGTAAAACCAAGATGGCATGTATGTTCTAGTTTGTACATGCAGGTGGCAAACTGTTTGAATACAGCAATCACGTTATGTTGCAAATGGTAATAGTCCTGCCTAGTGCACCACTCTATTTAGCTCATCTAAACACACTAACCATGCACAACAAAACACATTATTATATTTTATACAAATACATGGCTCGAATTAAACTGCCCGAAGATTGACAATATAGTAGATAGAATGAGCAATGCATGGTTCCAGTATAGACCATGTGCCACTGAATTTCTGCTGGGAAATACGACACAAAAATAAGAATTTCAAAAACAACCATTTCAAATATATTTAAAATATATAAACTGTACATGTATATAATACAGTAAAGAGGGCTATCTCTCAAATGTTCAAAAACTAGATCACTTTGACATTAGACTAGCAGTGATACAAACATGTTGAAGAGTGACAGACCATGGAGAGCCCATGATCGTATGTTTGCACAGGCCCTTATGTGCATCACTCATCATCTTGTGATTGATTGTAAGTTACAATGCATTTCATGAAATCGAAACAGGACCTTTTTCAAGGGAAGAGTGGATCATTTTGTTAAATTTCATCTGGACTTATTTAAATATTTAATACACCACAGCCATGTCTGTTTTCCCACAAAGATCAACTTTACACAGAACATCACTTCATCAACAGAAGTTACAAGATGGAGTTATGTTGTTCTAAATTAAACTCTATACACTATACTTCATTTGAAAATTGAAAATTTATAGTAATAATACCTATACCAATCTAAGTATGACAAGGTTTCATACTTTATTCTGAAATCATCATCATCAATTTGTGTTCACCTCATTATGGAGTATGGACTATTTATAATATTTTGTTTACTTGACAAGGAAGAATGCAAATAATAATATGCATATAGTTTGTTTATTCTACTGAACACATAATAATATAATACCTTGTGATTAATGGTGCTTTTGTACTGGGATTTATCAAAGGCCCATCCTGCATCACACTGAATAACGGGAACCTTGTCCACCCATTCCTGGGACAGATTGTAGGTGGGACCAGTGGAGATGCTTTCCCCCTCCTCATCATCCACCACGCCCACCCGTTTCCCTGTCAGGGATCCATCCTTCAACTCCAGGGCAGGTTGTGACAAGAGAATGCTGACATCCTCGGGGTTGCTCACATCCAGACCCGTCAGATTGAAGCGTCTGCACTTGGAGAGGTGCGTCTCCCCAGTCTCACTGTCCACTTCACGAGGGATGCTAAGATTCCTCAGCAAGGCTGAGCAGGAGCCTTCATCGAGTAGGTCAGCCAGCCTGGTATTGCTACAGTTGAAGGCGGTCAACTCGGGCACCGTGCACCAGTAATCGGTCGTAGCGCTCAGGAAGACCATGGAGAAAGTGTGCAGCGCCGTCGGTATGGCCACCATAGTCAAGAGAAAGTAGACGCGGCGTTGGTAAGGACCGAACGGGCCAACTTGGCCGAGAATTTCGTCGAACTTCATGGCTGATGAGAACAGGCCTCGGAAAGCCAGTAGGCCTAATCGTCTGTTGTAGATGACTATGAAGTAGCCCTCTGCGCTTACAATAATATAGTAAATGTACACACTGGGTTGCACGCCAGTGTACAGTACATACACAGTATATACAGTTGTAGAGGTGTGACTCGAGGTTTCAATGAGGTTTTCACGGGACTAGACTCCATGAGATACGAATTCCGTCAAAGCGAACAATTCATAGAGCTCATGACTATGCAGCAATGGGAAAGTGCAAGGCCACGCCTACTAGTACTAGTACTAGATCACACTAGCTTATACACGCCCCACAGTAGTGCTACCACGAATTCCATAAAATGGGCAATTTATGGATAGCCGTTTTAATGTTACATATTATAATTATACGCAACAGTTATAATTATTATCTAAATGATTGATAGATATCTCCAATTCTTTCAGTTTCAGATATATACATGGACACATGTAGGCCTATCTATATCATCACCTCCCGGCCCTGAGCGCCAGGAGGGTGACTGTTACGGTCACCGCAACTTAAATATAATTTATGTTATTATTTGGGAGATAATCTCAATTATTCGTTTAAAAATACTGTAACTCTAAATAGGGAGATTTAGAGATACGGTATAGGCCTTATACATAAATTATTACAATTAGAGATATCTCGAAAACATTACATGTATTATCATTTAAAGATATCATACATATTTGACAAAGCAACTCGACGGTCCTGTTCTTTACAGCTACAGGTATGTCTAGATGACTTAAGATATCTTTAAATAAATCGGAAAGATCATCGCGAAGTAAGGTAGAGAAAGCCTGTGGTGGATGGGGTATAATGAAAGAGGAATATACGTCATAATTTTATAGGCCTATTTGCCATCGTGATACTCACCGGGCGTGGGCCTTTCTGTTTGTTTGGGGTGAGCTTAGTCCGAGTAACTTGGACCCGACAAGTCACCCTTTTTTATCGAATTTTGAAATTTTGAGTTTCGGGTGACCCGAAACTCAAAATTTCAAAATTCGATAAAAAAGGTGACTTTTCGGGTCCAAGTTACTCGGACAGGGTGAGCTTTAATTATACTTTGTATCAATTATGTTAATTCAAATGCATTTTCTTCCGAGTTTTATCGCAAGGGTTTCATCTTAATTATTTCTCTTCATTTTCTGTGGGTTGAGACACAGGTTGAAGGATTTGATTTATTTACTAAAAAAAAAAATGGTACAAAACGTGACACTGATTCACTGATCTCCTGAGAATTCAATTTAAATTGTATCTTAAAACATGGAGGAATCTCTCCTTATTCCTCCATGCTTAAAATGAGCTTGGATTTGAAAAGCTCAATGAAAGCGGGGACGTAATCCCAGGAGATATACGGCGGTTAATGGTTCAATGTTTCTGTCAGGTGTAGCGGTCTGATTCGGGTCCCATGCTCAGATTAGACCGTTACCATATATGGACAAATATATGGATATATGGATATGCGCAGTGCGTATGGTAGTTGTCAATTTTGAAGGCCGTGCCGAGTCGATACAGCCATTGGCAATGCCGCGGTTTCAGACACGTTCGTTGACCCGTAGTTATTTACCAACAACGCTCAGTACGCAGCCTATACCTAGGCCTGCAATTTTAAATTGGGGAAGAAATATGCTACAGTTGTTCCCCCGTAATTAGGGTGTATCGATCGATTGACTTCATGCAATCAAAAGCAAACTGTGTTCGTTCGCGGAAAATCATAATATTCACATGAAGGGCGCCCCACGTGCTTGGTTCACTGACTCATCTGAGCACGCTGAGCAGCTAAGAACGTTGCTGCAACACGCTGGTGAGGTGAGCCAGTGACGTCACGGCTCAACTCAGCACGGGAGCCCGTCTGAGATCGTTACACAGGCACCCCCCCCCCCCCAGCAAAGACTAGACTTAGTTGACTATTTTATGAAGGCTGCCATCAAAGGACTGAATAACTATAGGCTGTGCTGACGTATCAAGTTATTGCTTTGACTTCAGAGGAGCTTATTTGTAAATCTATTTTATAATAGGTCCCTGTCCATTACACTTGGCTTTGAGTGAGCTTCTATTTTCTTTGAGTGAGTGATATACAAAAATGTTGCAAACTGCTTACTGACTAAAATTACCAAAATGCAAATCTCAAAATTTAGTGGGCCTGACGTTTCGATCCTAGCAGGACCTTTCTCAAAGGCAGAGTGAGCTGCACTTTCCATTCTTTCATGTAATTCTAGTATTTATTTTCCTTTTTTTACCGAGAGTTCTGCAAGTTGATCGGAGGGTTAGGCCTACCGTACCCGTTCAGGTTTATACCGGTAACCTTTGGGAAACAGTAATGATGTGTAAATTTTAAAAACAATCCTAATGAACATTATACGGTGAGAGATGTGTCTGTTCACCCACGAGTTATATGGCTATACGCTTCCTTTCAGTGCGGCCGACTTCTAATAATTGGCTAAAAATGTCCCCATCAGTTGAATAGCCTTCGTCAAGAGGGCGCTCTTTAGTTTCTCACCAGGGTGCCGCAAACTGAAGCCACGTTTCTGCTGGCTACTTTGGTAAAACCGTGGAGGTATGGTAAAACTCACCAGTCGCGTAGCCACGGGGGCTCCCAAGACAATGCCGAGGTTTTGTGTTCAAAAAATTAAACACACAAGAGATACTTCGGGTGCCTTCATAGGGCTACCCTCATACCACTTCACGCATTCATCATAGCTGCATTTATTGTACCTTCAACATCATTTCACCTATATTATACATTAACCCTCCATTGTAATTATTCTAAATTTCTAATTACTGAAACTAATTATTATATTAGTAATAGCCCGCACGGAGTCATATCTACGAAATAAGGTCGTCGTGTCAATTTAAACCACTTGCGTACGGATGACGTCTATAGCCGCTCTGGCACCTTCGAAATTTGAACGCCGCTATTGTCCCAACTGTAACTGTAGTTTGCGTCGAGAAGAACGTAATTCTATACAGGCGCATCGAGCGGCTGCCTCGATTATTTTTTTTCAGCAGGCAATCCAGCAAGTAGGGCAAGCACTCCTTAGAATTACGCAAGCTATTATTTTTGCCAGCTCGGTTTTTATTGACCATAGAGCAAGACTTTAACCACAGTGTCTCGGTTAAATTTCCCGACTCAAAAAGTCGTCCAAGTGGAACATTGGTAAGATTTACGCATTTGAAATAAATAAATTTCCTATATGTTAAGTCTATTGTGGAGACGCGGCTGAAGAGAGCATTGGAGTAGATTGCAAGTGTACGCGAGAGCTCGCCAGTCTGCCCCGGAGTCAGCCACCCTGAGCTTGAAGTGAAATTCCTAACCCAGCTGCACTCAAGCATAAGCTACGTCCACACTTTCTGGCTGACTGCATTGTCCCTCTGTCACAAAAGAATTGCTTGACCACAGAAAAAATCCCTTGCCACACAGTTCTAAGCTCCATTCAGCTCTACTCTCCAACCTAGCTTCCAGAGACGGTCGACAGAGCTTTGCGCTATGTGCAATTCATTTTAACGTTAGTAAAACATGTACTATAGTTTGTCCCAACACGAATCACGACCTGAATTAGTGTTTGCTGCTTCTTCTTTTTCTTTTCTTTTTTTGATGTAAGATCGCCCAAAACAAAGCAGAAAAGCCACTCCAGATTAAGGGCTCAAAAAAGTAGAGGATTGAATTCCCGCTGGGAAAAACACACAAAATCAACATTTTAAATAACAAGCTTTTATAGTCCATGCATATTTTTTGAATACAATAATTCAGTATAAGAAGGGCAATCTCTCAAATGTTCAAAAACTAGATCCCTCTGACATTAGACTAGCAGTGATACAACATGTTGTAACCTGCTTACTGACTATATATGACGACCAAAACATTAAGAGGGCGTTTTATTTTGTTTCTGTGGGTAATTAGCAGAAAATCAGAGAAGAACACAAACATTGAAAGGAAATTGAGAGATGAAGGTCCAAACTATAATTACCAGCATATATATAGCTACAAGAACTGAGAGGCTTTTCTGCGTGGAATGTTCGCCTCCAAAGTGGATGTGTCTGTACTGCGTTATATGGCATAACTGCATTTTGCTATAATTATGTGCATACACACATCAGTTTGTGCCATGTTGACGGACACGGGAAAGTAAAAAAAAAAATGCTTTCAAGCAGTCCCTTTAAATAAAAACTCATTTTGCCACGAGTTTTGTGTATCTGTATCCTTAAAGCTCTGCTGGTTACAATGCCTTATACCGGGACCAAGGAATGCCTCTCATACAACATACACAAGCGTGATAAGATTTGTGAGATCCAGTATGTTTCACAAGCTCATTCACATATCATGAGCTGCAAAGTAACTTGGAAGGAAACATGATCATAGCTTTCCAACCAGAATTTCACCAATCATATACATCATAGGGGACAAAGCACACAATATTCTCCTTACGCTACCTACGTAAAAGCATTTTGGTATACAGTTTCATTCAATACATGCACAATGTACAAATTCAATGCGAGGACTAGAAGTACATAGTTATAATACCTCATTAGAATAATATGCAAACTTTTACAGTACCGGTAATTAAAGAACTGCATGGTGATTAATAATGTATTACTGATTGTGCATTTTTTTATAATGCTTTTGGTCCCAACTGTGACAAACTATCGCTTAGTATCTGCAATAAGCAATGAGGGTTTGTTTGCGAAAATATCCCTGGGTAGTTCATTGCTTTGGATGTATTGCCAGTGTCTATTGTCCGATCGTTGCAAAACACGGGGCTTGATCGCAATATTATTGGCAGTGCTATACACACGAGTGTTGCTGGTATTGTTTGGGTTCCGGTTAGTGAACATGGGATCGATTTTTTTCGGGAGATACTTGCTTAGGAACAAGCTCGATCTCGGGTTTCGAGTAGCCTCTGTTGGGTAATGTTTTCAAAAGATTCCTGCTGGATGATGCTGCACAAAATCAACATTTTAAAAAACAAGTCAGCCCTATTTCAAATACATTTTTTTAAAAAACATATGTAGTAAGGAGGGCAATCTCTCGGACAAAAACTAGATCACTGTGACATTAGAATTCATCTCGAAGTATTAAAAAGTTTAGTGCTCAAGGCATCACAGCCATGTTTGTTTTCCCAGAAAATCAACTGAAGAAGATAGAAAAATTAAGGGTAATTTTGGTTTTAAAAGATATGTGGGATAAATAACTAAGTTCGTATAGAGCCAGGGAGCACGAAGGGAAAATGACCGACATGATCCGCGCAGCTGCAGCAGTTTTCTGACCGTGCGCCACGCCCGACGCGTCGGCCTATAGGTGTCGCGACGTCTCTGACGGCAACACGGCCAAACCGCGCTATAGCATCGTATATTATCTTAAAATTTAGTGGGTCTGACGTGTCGATCCTAGCAGGACCTTTCTCAAAGGCAGAGTGACCGTCAATCTGCCTTTGAGAAAGGTCCTGCTAGGATCGACACGTCAGGGCCACTAAATTTTAAGATTTGCTTTTTGGTAATTTTAGTCAGTAAGCAGTTTGCAACATTTTTGTATATCATCGTATATTATGTTAGGCCGACAGAAAACGATTCACAAATGACATTTTTTAGTGGAGTAAACGTTACCTCAATGGCACTTTTTCCATAATTACTTCGTCCAAGTATTTTTTCAAATTACTGTATATGGATTTTAGGCTCAGACTATGGGCTTTACCAGGATTTACATCTACCATGGTGGAAGGAAGATCGGAACATAACAAAAGCCTGACTTTGCACTTACTTTAATACTGGTTCACCCTGCGTGTCGATGTCTGGGTCATTTCCCCAAAAAAGTGTACCCTACCTTATCTGATCGTTAATTATATTTCCCTGTCCATGGAAAACAGTTCCAATTTAAATCCAAAGTTTTGGCCCTCAGCCACGTTAAAGACATTTTAATTTTTCCTTTTAATATTTAGTACTGTCCATCATTAATTTGTTTCTTTGACAAGGTAAGAATGCATTTATTCTCCTAATGTACTTTGTCAGAATGACCCCGAAAATTCAGCAGAATACCTATATATATCAAAAGCTCAATGCACTGGGAATTGAAACAAAAAAGGAATCAAGAGCACTCAGTGGATTTGCCACTGAGCCTTAAATAGAGACCACATACCTTGTGATTAATGGTGCTTTTGTACTGGGATTTATCAAAGACCCATCCTGCATCACACTGGATAACGGGAACCTTGTCCACCCATTCCTGGGACAGATTGTAGGTGGGACCAGTGGAGATACTTTCCCCCTCCTCATCATCCACCACGCCCACCCGTTTCCCTGTCAGGGATCCATCCTTCAACTCCAGGGCAGGTTGTGACAAGAGAAAGCTGACATCCTCAAGGTTGCTCACATCCAGACCCGTCAGATTGAAGCGTCTGCACTTGGAGAGGTGCGTCTTCCCAGTCTCACTGTCCACCTCACGAGGGATGCTTAGATTCCTCAGCAAGGCTGAGCAGGAGCCTTCATCGAGTAGGTCAGCCAGCCTGGTATTGCTACAGTTGAAGGCGGTCAACTCGGGCACCGTGCACCAGTAATCGGTCTTAGCGCTCAGGAAGACCATGGAGAAAGTGTGCAGCGCCGACGGTATGGCCACCATAGTCAAGATAAAGTAGACGCGGCGTTGATAAGGACCGAACGGGCCAACTTGGCCGAGAATTTCGTCGAACTTCATGGTAGGCTATCTATCAGAAAGATTACAAGCCACATAAACCAGTCTAACGCTCTGTCGTTGAAAAGCGCACAGTTGCAAACAAACTGACGAAACTATAAGCCCAACGACTCCACCACTGCTTGTGAGAAATCGTGAAGTGCTGACAGAAATGATGATTTATTCGGTTGAGTGCCAGGCGAATTAGAATAAATCTACTTTATACTTGTTACGTAACGGATGCATGGTTCATTGGTTTAGCGCCTAATTTGAATAAGGTGGGGCTAGCGGAGCGGGAGAATAACTTCAGGCTATAGACTGCAGCTAAGGACATACGTTGAAATACGATTCGACTGTTCCCTCTCGAAATACCGTATTCCCATCACTGATACAAATCATGTCAACGCCAGCTTCCAAGGAGGACATTCAGGAACTCTTATTACAATTCTCTCAGAAGCAAGTTAGTCTCGTCGAGGATAAATTTGCCGAGATAACAGCAAGTATTGATCTAAAGCTTAAATCGGCAGCCACCTCGAAGCTATCATGGAAAAGAGAGGGTCACAAACGGCAGTATAACTTCAACCAAAGTGTACTCGATCACCTAAGCGAAGCGGAACGCTTAAACCAGTCAGCAGCAGTGCAAGAAGAACTGGACAAGGCTAAGGGCTCTTGGAGCACAGGCAAAAGCTGATCAGGTTAGCCGACACCAGCCCCCAGGGTGGGCAACAGTGGAGGAATATGAAACCAATGAACTGGCTAACGATTCCGATGATGAAAAGAGAATCGCACGAGCAGAGGGGAGAGCAGCCAGAAAGCTCAAGTCTACCACCAAAACGAATGCCAACAAACGCTTCAAGGCAAGCTACAACCAAACACCAACGGCTTCTCATTAGTCTTCTGCTATTCCTGTTATGGGGCAACAGCAGCTTTTTCGTGGCCAGCGATACCCCACCATTCGTGACACTTGCTACGCCTGCGGCGTTCAAGGGCACTGGAGGAAGGCTTGTCCCAACGTCGACAGAAGGCAGTCAGGAAACACCTTCAACAAAGGCGCCACGGCCTAAAGCGGATAGGAATGGCATTACTGAGCCCGCGAACAAAGTCGAGTTCTTTCATTCTTCTGATATTTATGCTAATGATCATTCTTTCACTTGCAACTATTTTGAATACGAAGAAAGCCCCTCCTCCAGTAAAATCAAAGTTGCTGGGCGACTGTCCACGCATCTGCACTTTTGGAGAACTCTTCATGCGAGTTCATTCGTGCTAGAAGTTATAGAGAAGGGTTATGCCCTCCCCTTTTATGAAACTCCAGTACACACCCCAGATCTAGATTTAACAAAAAATAGAATAAACAACGTTTCCGCCCTCAACCACAGTGATTTTGTCAACTCTGCTATTTTAGATCTCCTCGATACCGATTGTGTCATCAGGTGTACTGAACAGCCTTTTATAGTTAATTCCCTGTCAGTGTCAGTGCAGAAAACGGGCAAAAAACGTCTAATCCTAGACCTAAGGAACGTCAATAGATGTTTGTGGAAACAATAAGTTAAGTACGAAGACTTACGTACAGCCCTTTTCTTTCTCCGGCCACATGGATTCTTGTTTCAATTTGATTTGAAGTCAGGTTACCACCATATCAGTATTAGACATGATCATCAGAAATGTTTAGGTTTTTGCTGGAAATATCAAGGAACCAATTCCTTCTTCCGATTTAAAGTGCTTCCTTTTGGTCTATCAACAGCCCCATATGTCTTCACTAAAGTAGTAAGACCCCTTGTTGAGAAATGGCGGAGTGAAGGTAAACATATCGTAGTGTATTTAGATGACGGACTGGGTTATGAGGATAGCTTTCAGAAAGCTTCAAAGCACAGTGCTGAGGTCAAATGTGATTTGATTAACGCAGGTTTTGTACCGAACGTACAGAAAAGTATCTGGAATCCTGTCTCAGAGACAGAGTGGTTGGGATTTGTTGTTGATCTCAATCGAGGTTTGTTGATTTTACCAGAAAGAAGAATCTTAAGCATTAGAGAAGGCATTCAAAAAATCCTCTCCACTTTACATTCCCCCTACGTTAAAGGCGTGAATGTTAGGCAATTAGCTAGCGTAACAGGAAAGATTGTTGCTTCATATCTAGCAGTTGGCTCTATGAGTAGAATAATGACGAAGGCCATGCATTGGGCTATCGAATCCAGAAATTCCTGGAATTCAAGCGTATCGCTTCCTGTCCAAGCACAAGAAGAATTACATTTTTGGTTTCTAAACATAGACAGAGTAAAAGCTACTCGCATCAACTACGTTGCTAGTTGTTCAAGAATAGTGTATTCCGATGCGAGCTCCCACGGATTTGGTGGTTACGTTGTCAATATAGACGATTCCATCAGTCAGGGACAGTGGGAAGAAAATGAGAAAAGTCGCAGTTCGACTTGGAGAGAACTCAAAGCTGTCGAGCTTGTACTGGCTTCACAAATCGATAAGTTTCAACACAATCGGTTGAAGTGGTTCACTGACAATCAAGCTGTAGTCAAATTGGTTGCTCATGGAAGCATGAAACCAGATTTACATGACATTGCTCTCGGCATCTGCCGTATGTGTATACGGTATGGAGTATTCCTTGAAATGGAATGGATTCCCAGATCCCTTAACGAGAAAGCAGACTTTCTAAGTAAAATGGTTGATCCCGACGACTGGGAATGCTCGCAGGAATTGCATGCGATGCTCAAATATCGTTGGGGTCCTTATACTATTGATCGCTTTGCCAGTTACTACAATGCCAAGGTTCTCAGGTTTAACTCTAGATTTTGGAATCCCGGGACAGAGGCCATAGATGCGTTTACACTCGATTGGTCAAATGACAATAATTGGCTAGTACCCCCTATCCACCTCATATCTCGAACTATTATCCATCTGTTGGCTTGTAAAGCCGAGGGTACATTGATTTGCCCAGCGTGGAAATCAGCCCCATATTGGGCGATCTTGTTTCAGGATGATTATTCGCCTAGGTCGGAAATTTCTGACATCCTTGAATTTTCAAGCCCTTTCCCCTTGTTGAAGGAAGGACGTGGGCATAATGCTAAGTTCGTGCAGAACATGACTCGTAGTTCTTTACTAGCCGTGAGATTCACAAGGTTCGTTAAACCGTAACGGTAGAAGTTATATTCGCTTGTCTCACATTCGAGGCACTCGGAGTGTGTTAGTATTAACCTGACATTGTATTATATAATTCCATTTTGAAGGGCGAAAGCATTCGGAAGGTGATCCCTTTAAAATCTATAAGAAATATTTTCTGAGGTTTTGATGTATGTGTCTAGAGTCAGATGTATCAGATATGGAAACTTTTGTTCCTCACTATAGTACAGAAGTTAGTCTTGCTCTAGGAGGGCTAGGTCAATAAAACAAACATTGATCCAGAAAACAGAACGTCTCAAGATTAATCTGATCTAATCTAATCTGTAAGGAAAGCTTGGTGTTAAGTCTATTCGCATCTTTGGTTCTTTATAACGCTTCGTTTCTTTTATATTATTTCATTCTGCTCTACCAAGCTAATCTTCAACAGCGGGATCTGGACAGAGCGATTTCTCGAGACTGCTCAAGACCAAGAGTTGAGTCATCTCGCATCGCAACTCCCAGCGATCATCACCAAGTCAAGGGCGCCGTCAACAGTCTCTCAATACAACGCCTATTTCTCAAGATGGCAAGAATGGTCCACGGCGCACGGAAGATCTCCTCTACCTGCTGACGCATATATGATAGCTCTCTATCTAGTTCATCTTGGCAATTCAGTAAATTCACCATCACCGATATTGACTTCCCTAGCGTCCATTTCTTGGGCTCATCGTTTAGCCAGTTACCAAGACCCAACGAAAGACCCCATTGTTTTGCAAACTACAGAAGGACTGAAAAGGTCTCTGTCCAAACCAAAAACAAGAAAAGAGCCCATTACACCTGAAATCCTGTCTAGGATGGTACAGAGTTACGGTCAAGATAGGTCCTCACATAACTTATTGAATATCAGGACCTTGGCCATGGCTTTTATTTCCTTCTCTGGATTTTTACGCTTTAACGAGTTGGTAGCAATAAAAATGGGGCACTTATCATTTACTAGCACCCATCTATCCATTTCCATCCAATCAAGTAAGACCGACGTCTATCGTCAGGGTGATACCTTCGTTATATCCAGATCCGGCCTGCCCACATGTCCAGTCGCTATGTTAGAGCTCTACCTGGACAAAGCAATGTTTACACAGGCAGACAAGGATGCCTTTATTTTCAGATCTCTGATTAAATCAAGCACTGGTTACTCCTTAAGAAAAGGCAATCAACCAATGTCATATTCCCGTGTTAGGGAGATATTTATCGAGGCTCTTTCCCCATTAGTTGATGATGTATCCAAATATTCTTTGCACAGCTTTAGAGCTGGAGGAGCCTCAGCGGCTGCCAATGCCGGGATTCCCGACAGGCTGTTCAAGCGTCACGGACGCTGGAAAACAGAAACAGCTAAGGACACTTATGTCCAGGACAGCTTTTCCAGTTTGTTGTCGGTATCCAAGTCACTCGGAGTTTAGTATATATAACCAGCCCGTTCTTTGTAGTTCATTCCGGTTGCTGCAGCCCGCAGTCTTACCAATCTGGGAGTTGTGTTGCTTTATTTGTATCAAGTGTTAAAAGTATAAATGATGATTTATTCGGTTGAGTGCCAGGCGAATTAGAATAAATCTACTTTATACTTGTGTGAGAAGGGGGCATCGGGCTGGCGTGGCTGTTGTTGCTGGTCCGGTGTTGGGTGAGGGGGGCTGGCTGCTCGCACTGAGGACTCCCAGGATGGGGCTAGCAGGGCCGCTGGTGCTGGGACTCTGGGGGGCTGGGGCTGGGCGGATCCATCGGGGGCTGGGCGTTGAAGGGGGCCTCGTGGTCAGGGGAGGGGACGACACACAGGTTCTGACGGAGAGGACTGCCAAAATCTCTCGTTCCCTGCCTCGGAGGAGGTTTAATCAGGAGAGGGCCCTAGGAACAGGATATGGCAGGCGTCGGTTTTAGTCATTAATCACATTATAATGCCCGCTCAAGAAAGCACATATTTATAATTATATCAATGGTCAACAATTCGCGTAGATTCCCAGTCATGTAAAAATCTCATTAACCCATTAACCCCTCCCGAAACACGCACGCCTATCGCACATACCACACTCTAAGCAGTGTGGACGATACACACAAATGCCCATATGCCACGTGAGTTTCATTCTCAAAACACAGCCCAGAAACAATACCTCCCAAAACACCAAGAAAACCTCTAAACCCCACACTAAAATATATACCCGGTGAATCTACGACAAATCGCGGAAAAGGTGATAATATAATTGATGTCTTATTCAGCAGCTAAACCCATGAAAATATGACTTAAATGTGGAGGAAGATGAAAATGGTCTTACCTAGGAACAGGTTATGGATTCGTGCCTTATACGGCACCCTGGACATCACCAGATCCCTACCATATCCCTAGGGCATTACTGAAGGTCACCCCACTAGACCGCTACCATGGTAACATGAATAGTCTAATGCCTGTCTGTTTGTGGTATGGGGCTGACCTCCAGTAATTCGGACTTACAAGGCAGACTGGGCAGTACCATCCGGAAGCTATAGGTTTATACAGACTAACTACTTGATTATACATGGTTAATACTCCCGGAGGTACCCCCTACACTTGTTACGTAACGGATGCATGGTTCATTGGTTTAGCGCCTAATTTGAATAAGGTGGGGCTAGCGGAGCGGGAGAATCACTTCAGGCTAGACTGCAGCGAAGGACATACGTTGAAATACGAGTAGTGTATTATCGTTAAAAAATGATACAGTGAAAGGAATTGGTGATATACAAAAATGTTGCAAACTGCTTACTGACTAAAATTACCAAAAAGTAAATCTAAAATTTAGTGGGCCTGACGTTTCGATCCTAGCAGGACCTTTCTCAAAGGCAGAGTGACAAGGACAAAACAGATACATGTACACGAAGGCAGGGGGAGAGAGTGAATAGGACACGGATGAGAAACAGAGGACAAAGAGTGAAGCTGGTAGGGAGAGATCAAAGGGAAGGGCAAGGGGTAGGGTAGGGATTAGTGAGAGGAGGGGGAAAGATCAAAGAGAAGGGCAAGGAGTGGGGTAGGGATTAGTGACAATAGGGGGAAAACATCAAAGAGAGAAGTGTGAAAGACTGAACACAAAAGAAGGATTATCAGAAAGCTGCATGGTGTTAGTCATTACCCTCCTGGATGTTGAGACCATGTGGTTGAATAGTCCGAAGACGCTTCATCCACATTTTCTCACGGCTAAGACGGACAGCATTACTACGGTGACCAAGTGATTCTATGCCCAGTACACTCATATCTGATATCGAATGATCAGGGAGATTGAAGTGATACCCAACAGGGGTGTCCATTTTACCGGTTTTGATGGTAGACCTATGGCCATAGATTCGTTTTTTGAGGGTGTTTTTTGTCTCGCCAACATACTGAATATTACAAACTCTACAAGAGATGAGGTATATGATGTTTGAGGTAGTGCACGTGATAGAGCCATAGGTCGTGTGGGTAGTTCCAGAAGAATGTCCATTGAAAGAGTCTATTTCCTTGACATGTGTCTTGCAAACAATGCATTTCGAGGTACACTTAAATGTACCAAATTTGGTTGGAGGTGAAGAGTCCAAAGGGGAACCTCTGCTCGGACAATTAAGTCACGCAGGTTACGGGGGCGCCTGAAAGCCAAAACAGGCGAATTAGGAATGGCTTCAGCCAGACGATCTGAAGTGTGGAGAATATGGTGGTTTTCCTTAGTTATCTTCCTGAGAGGAGGAAGAGAAGGGTGGTAGGAAGTAACTAAGGGAACTTTGGGCTTGTCCTTGGGACCTGGAGGCTTTTGTTTTAGTGCCGAACTTCTGGGAATGGAATAGACTTTAGCAATGGAGTTCTTCACTTGGCGAGAACTATAGCCTCTAGCAACCAAGTTACTGGCCAATACACGTGTATGGCGGCGAAAGTCGGACTCATTGGAACATATACGCCTCAATCTGAGGGCCTGGCTGTAAGCTATACCAGTCTTACAGTGTCTAGGGTGACAACTGGAGGAATGGAGATATTGATGAGTGTCGGTGGGCTTAGAATACAAGTCAGTAGTTAGTGTATTGAGGTCTTTCCGGACGGTGACGTCCAGAAAGTGGGTCTGTTGAAGAGACTGCTCCCAAGTGAATTTGATGGTCCTATGGAAGGAATTGATGTGGTCAAAGAACGCATTCAAGCTGCTACCGTCCCTAGTCCAAATGAAGAACACGTCATCTATGTATCTCCACCAAATCCAGGGACGGCATGGAGCCTCACTGAGCATGCGTTCCTCAAGGTCACCCATGAAGAGGCATGCAAAGGAAGGAGCCATGCGCGTGCCCATGGCAGTGCCATGCACTTGAAGATAGTGCTTGCCAAGAAAGGAGAAATTATTCTTGGCCAGCACCAACCTCATGAGGGTGGTTATGTCGGAGATGGGTGGAGAAGACTGTTTTCCCTTGGCCAGGGCCGAGGAGCAAGCTTGAATGCCTTCTTCCTGGGGGATGTTAGTGTATAGAGAGGAGACGTCAATAGTACCAATTATGGCAGTGGCAGGGATTTGATCCTTGACACTTTCCAACTTTCGCAGAAAGTCGGGAGTGTCATGGACGTATGAGGGGATTTGGGGAACCAGGGGTTTGAGAAAAGAGTCAATGAAAAGAGATATGTGTTCCGTAGGTGAACCATTGCCAGAGATGATGGGTCTACCTGGGTTGTTGGCCTTGTGAATTTTCGGGAGAAGGTAGAATCTGGCAGTTCTACAATTGATAGGTGATAGAAATCTGTGAGCTTTTTTACTCAAATGATCACGTGATCGCATGTCATCCAAAACTTCCTGAATTTGCTCTGAAAATTTGCCAGTGGGGTTAGAGTCCAGACATTTATAGTGCTGGGGATTGTTGAGTTGGCGATTGGCTTCATCAATATATTTTTGGCGATCCATGATAACTACGGCTGACCCTTTATCTGCTGGCTTGATAATGATGTCACCGCGGGAACGTAGAGTGTTGAGAGCAAGACGTTCTTCCCTAGTGAAAGGAATTATGTAAAAAGTATCATATGCCATTGAAGCAAGTAAAAGAACGTTTCACAAATGCATTTATTGTACTTATCGGTATCATTACATTCGAATAATCAATAAGGATGTTACGATGGCAGATTTACTTTATATTTTAAAGCTTATATGTAGTGCTATTTCTACACATTCTATATAAAAGGACTGATTTTTTGTCCCGTTTTTCGGACAGCCGTTTACGTGTCAGTCAAAACTTATTAGTCGGATTGCTAGCTTAGCCTGAAAGCGTTGGCCCGCATAGATCAGGTATACGTTCCCACAATTTTCCTATACGGTTTGTGTGGGTTTTCGTATCTGGCCGCCAACACAGCATCCATAGTTTCTTAAAGGTTCATAACCTTGTTATTATTGTAAATAAACGAGAGAATTGAAAGAAAGACATAACGAAAGAACTGAAAGAAAGACATAAAGAAAGAAAGAATGGAAAAAGAAGTGATCAGAAGTAATTAAAGTGGGGTCCGTTGACCCGGTTGCTGCAGCCCGCAGTCTTACCAATCTGGGAGTTGTGCTGCTTTATTTGTATCAAGTGTTAAAAGTATAACAGCATGTATAGGTGGACTCGGTGCGTTTACAATTTACGCCGGTTTTCATTCATGATTGTGTGAAGCATTCAGTGATCGCATGCCACGCCCCTCGCTGTATAATTCTAGTAAGGCTTTTGGCAGAGAATTTCGTCGAACTTCATGGCTGATGAGAACTTAAGTACAGGCCTCGGAAAGCCAGTAGGCCTAATCGTCTGTTGTAAATGACTATGAAGTAGCCTTCTGCGCTTACAATAATATAGTAAATGTACACAGTATATACAGTTGTAGAGGTGTGACTCGAGGTTTCAATGAGGTTTTCACGGGACTAGACTCCATGAGATACGAATTCCGTCAAAGCGAACAATTCATAGAGCTCATGACTATGCAGCAATGGGAAAGTGCAAGGCCACGCCTACTAGTACTAGATCACACTAGCTTATTCACGCCCCACAGTAGTGCTACCACGAATTCCATAAAATGGGCAATTTATGGATAGCCGTTTTAATATTACATATTATAATTATACGCAACAGTTATAATTATTATCTAAATGATTGATAGATATCTCCAATTCTTTCAGTTTCAGATATATACATGGACACATGTAGGCCTATCTATATCATCACCTCCCGGCCCTGAGCGCCAGGAGGGTGACTGTTACGGTCACCGCAACTTAAATATAATTTATGTTATTCTTTGGGAGATAATCTCAATTATTCGTTTAAAAATACTGTAACTCTAAATAGGGAGATTTAGAGATACGGTATAGGCCTTATACATAAATTATTACAATTAGAGATATCTCGAAAACATTACATGTATTATCATTTAAAGATATCATACATATTTGACAAACCAACTCGACGGTCCTGTTCTTTACAGCTACAGGTATGTCTAGATGACTTAAGATATCTTTAAATAAATCGGAAAGATCATCGCGAAGTAAGGTAGAGAAAGCCTGTGGTGGATGGGGTATAATGAAAGAGGAATATACGTCATAATTTTATAGGCCTATTTGCCATCGTGATACTCACCGACACACACTTAACGTGGGAGTGGGCCTTCCTGTTTGTTTGGGGTGAGCTTAGTCCGAGTAACTTGGACCCGACAAGTCACCCTTTTTTATCGCAAAATTCGATAAAAAAGGTGACTTGTCGGGTCCAAGTTACTCGGACAGGGTGAGCTTTAATTATACTTTGTATCAATTATGTTAATTCAAATGCATTTTCTTCCGAGTTTTATCGCAAGGGTTTCATCTTAATTATTTCTCTTCATTTTCTGTGGGTTGAGACACAGGTTGAAGGATTTGATTTATTTACTAAAAAAAAAATGGTACAAAACGTGACACTGATTCACTGATCTCCTGAGAATTCAATTTAAATTGTATCTTAAAACATGGAGGAATCTCTCCTTATTCCTCCATGCTTAAAATGAGCTTGGATTTGAAAAGCTCAATGAAAGCGGGGACGTAATCCCAGGAGATATACGGCGGTTAATGGTTCAATGTTTCTGTCAGGTGTAGCGGTCTGATTCGGGTCCCATGCTCAGATTAGACCGTTACCATATATGGACAAATATATGGATATATGGATATGCGCAGTGCGTATGGTAGTTGTCAATTTTGAAGGCCGTGCCGAGTCGATACGGCCATTGGCAATGCCGCGGATTCAGACACGTTCGTTGACCCGTAGTTATTTACCAACAACGCTCAGTACGCAGCGTAGTACCTAGGCCTGCAATTTTAAATTGGGGAAGAAATATGCTACAGTTGTTCCCCCGTAATTAGGGTGTATCGATCGATTGACTTCATGCAATCAAAAGCAAACTGTGTTCGTTCGCGGAAAATCATAATATTCACATGAAGGGCGCCCCACGTGCTTGGTTCACTGACTCATCTGAGCACGCTGAGCAGCTAAGAACGTTGCTGCAACGTGCTGAGGTGAGCCAGTGACGTCACGGCTCAACTCAGCACGGGAGCCCGTCTGAGATCGTTACACAGGCACCCCCCCCCCAGCAAAGACTAGACTTAGTTGACTATTTTATGAAGGCTGCCATCAAACTCAAAGGGCTGAATAACTATAGGCTGTGCTGACGTATCAAGTTATTGCTTTGACTTCAGAGGAGCTTATTTGTAAATCTATTTTATAATAGGTCCCTGTCCATTACACTTGGCTTTGAGTGAGCTTCTATTTTCTTTGAGTGAGTGATATACAAAAATGTTGCAAACTGCTTACTGACTAAAATTACCAAAATGCAAATCTCAAAATTTAGTGGGCCTGACGTTTCGATCCTAGCAGGACCTTTCTCAAAGGCAGAGTGAGCTGCACTTTCCATTATTTCATGTAATTCTAGTATTTATTTTCCTTTTTTTTACCGAGAGTTCTGCAAGTTGATCGGAGGGTTAGGCCTACCGTACCCGTTCAGGTTTATACCGGTAACCTTTGGGAAACAGTAATGATGTGTAAATGAAATTTTAAAAACAATCCTAATGAACATTATACGGTGAGAGATGTGTCTGTTCACCCACGAGTTATATGGCTATACGCTTCCTTTCAGTGCGGCCGACTTCTAATAATTGGCTAAAAATGTCTCCATCAGTTGAATAGCCTACGTCAAGAGGGCGCTCTTTAGTTTCTCACCAGGGTGCCGCAAACTGAAGCCACGTTTCTGCTGGCTACTTTGGTAAAACCGTGGAGGTATGGTAAAACTCACCAGTCGCGTAGCCACGGGGGCTCCCAAGACAATGCCGAGGTTTTGTGTTCAAAAAATTAAACACACAAGAGATACTTCGGCTGCCTTCATAGGGCTACCCTCATACCACTTCACGCATTCATCATAGCTGCATTTATTGTACCTTCAACATCATTTCACCTATATTATACATTAACCCTCCATTGTATTTATTCTAAATTTCTAATTACTGAAACTAATTATTATATTAGTAATAGCCCGCACGGAGTCATATCTACGAAATAAGGTCGTCGTGTCAATTTAAACCACTTGCGTACGGATGACGTCTATAGCCGCTCTGGCACCTTCGAAATTTGAACGCCGCTATTGTCCCAACTGTAACTGTAGTTTGCGTCGAGAAGAACGTAATTCTATACAGGCGCATCGAGCGGCTGCCTCGATTATTTTTTTTCAGCAGGCAATCCAGCAAGTAGGGCAAGCACTCCTTAGAATAACGCAAGCTATTATTTTTGCCAGCTCGGTTTTTATTGACCATAGAGCAAGACTTTAACCACAGTGTCTCGGTTAAATTTCCCGACTCAAAAAGTCGTCCAAGTGGAACATTGGTAAGATTTACGCATTTGAAATAAATAAATTTCCTATATGTTAAGTCTATTGTGGAGACGCGGCTGAAGAGAGCATTGGAGTAGATTGCAAGTGTACGCGAGAGCTCGCCAGTCTGCCCCGGAGTCAGCCACCCTGAGCTTGAAGTGAAATTCCTAACCCAGCTGCACTCAAGCATAAGCTACGTCCACACTTTCTGGCTGACTGCATTGTCCCTCTGTCACAAAAGAATTGCTTGACCACAGAAAAAATCCCTTGCCACACAGTTCTAAGCTCCATTCAGCTCCACTCTCCAACCTAGCTTCCAGAGACGGTCGACAGAGCTTTGCGCTATGTGCAATTCATTTTAACGTTAGTAAAACATGTACTATAGTTTGTCCCAACACGAATCACGACCTGAATTAGTGTTTGCTGCTTCTTCTTTTTCTTTTCTTATTTTGATGTAAGATCGCCCAAAACAAAGCAGAAAAGCCACTCCAGATTAAGGGCTCGAGAAAGTAGAGGATTGAATTCCCGCTGGGAAAAACACACAAAATCAACATTTTAAATAACAAGCATTTATAGTCCATGCATATTTTTTGAATACAATAATTCAGTATAAGAAGGGCAATCTCTCAAATGTTCAAAAACTAGATCCCTCTGACATTAGACTAGCAGTGATACAACATGTTGTAACCTGCTTACTGACTATATAATTATGATGACCAAAACATTAAGAGGGCGTTTTATTTTGTTTCTGTGGGTAATTAGCAGAAAATCAGATAAGAACACAAACATTGAAAGGAAATTGAGAGATGAAG
The DNA here is from genome assembly GCA_949987565.1 of Luidia sarsii. Classification (NCBI taxonomy): domain Eukaryota; kingdom Metazoa; phylum Echinodermata; class Asteroidea; order Paxillosida; family Luidiidae; genus Luidia; species Luidia sarsii. The sequence goes on along the minus strand of OX465106.1, from coordinate 9,964,871 downwards.
GTCCAAACTATAATTACCAGCATATATATAGCTACAAGAACTGAGAGGCTTTTCTGCGTGGAATGTTCGCCTCCAAAGTGGATGTGTCTGTACTGCGTTATATGGCATAACTGCATTTTGCTATAATTATGTGCATACACACATCAGTTTGTGCCATGTTGAAGGAAACGGGAAAGTAAAAAAAAAAATGCTTTCAAGCAGTAAAAACTCATTTTGCCACGAGTTTTGTGTATCTGTATCCTTAAAGCTCTGCTGGTTACAATGCCTTATACCGGGACCAAGGAATGCCTCTCATACAACATACACAAGCGTGATGTTTCACAAGCTCATTCACATATCATGAGCTGCAAAGTAACTTGGAAGGAAACATGATCATAGCTTTCCAACCAGAATTTCACCAATCATATACATCATAGGGGACAAAGCACACAATATTCTCCTTACGCTACCTACGTAAAAGCATTTTGGTATACAGTTTCATTCAATACATGCACAATGTACAAATTCAATGCGAGGACTAGAAGTACATAGTTATAATACCTCATTAGAATAATATGCAAACTTTCTTTTACAGTACCGGTAATTAAAGAACTGCATGGTGATTAATAATGTATTACTGATTGTGCATTTTTTTATAATGCTTTTGGTCCCAACTGTGACAAACTATCGCTTAGTATCTGCAATAAGCAATGAGGGTTTGTTTGCGAAAAAATCCCTGGGTAGTTCATTGCTTTGGATGTATTGCCAGTGTCTATTGTCCGATCGTTGCAAAACACGGGGCTTGATCGCAATATTATTGGCAGTGCTATACACACGAGTGTTACTGGTATTGTTTGGGTTCCGGTTAGTGAACATGGGATCGATTTTTTTTCGGAAGATACTTGCTTAGGAACAAGCTCGATCTCGGGTTTCGAGTAGCCTCTGTTGGGTAATGTTTTCAAAAGATTCCTGCTGGATGATGCTGCACAAAATCAACATTTTAAAAAACAAGTCAGCCCTATTTCAAATACATTTTTAAAAAAAACATATGTAGTAAGGAGGGCAATCTCTCGGACAAAAACTAGATCACTGTGACATTAGAATTCATCTCGAGGTATTAAAAAGTTTAGTGCTCAAGGCATCACAGCCATGTTTGTTTTCCCAGAAAATCAACTGAAGAAGATAGAAAAATTAAGGGTAATTTTGGTTTTAAAAGATATGTGGGATAAATAACTAAGTTCGTATAGAGCCAGGGAGCACGAAGGGAAAATGACCGACATGATCCGCGCAGCTGCAGCAGTTTTCTGACCGTGCGCCACGCCCGACGCGTCGGCCTATAGGTGTCGCGACGTCTCTGACGGCAACACGGCCAAACCGCGCTATAGCATCGTATATTATCTTAAAATTTAGTGGGTCTGACGTTTCGATCCTAGCAGGACCTTTCTCAAAGGCAGAGTGACCGTCAATCTGCCTTTGAGAAAGGTCCTGCTAGGATCGACACGTCAGGGCCACTAAATTTTAAGATTTGCTTTTTGGTAATTTTAGTCAGTAAGCAGTTTGCAACATTTTTGTATATCATCGTATATTATGTTAGGCCGACAGAAAACGATTCACAAATGCCATTTTTTAGTGGAGTAAACGTTACCTCAATGGCACTTTTTCCATAATTACTTCGTCCAAGTATTTTTTTCAAATTACTGTATATGGATTTTAACCACTTCGCGCCGGGGTTTTTTTCAGCGCCGATGACCGCCATACGGGGGTTTTTGAACAATGCATCATTTTAAAATCTTGCTAAAACAATCGGAACAATATATTTATGTGAAATAAATCGATAAGGGTATACTATGGGTACAAGAGAGTAAAACCTGGCACAATTCGGACGTCGTTGTGGCCTTTGTCAAGAGATTATCCGTTCGAAAAAGGGCCCTTTGTGCGTCGTCAATGGACCGTAACGGACGTGTGTGTGTGGGTGCGTGTACGCTGCTGACAATCCCTGACCGCAGACTCCAGCCTCCACTCCAGGCAGTCTAATCTTCGAGTTGGTCGGCCACAAACGAGCGTACAGATTACGGTAAAGAATGTGTGGGGAATTCCAATGCCAGACCGACGACCGTTGGGCTGTGTGGCATGCAAAGACAATGTCCCCCGCGTGCTTTCAGCTGCAGCGCGGTATCCCTCGATCCTCCACAGTAAAAGTCCCACAATTGCACAATTACTGCTGCTAATCTTGCAATTCATGTGGCAACTTGCGTCAAAAAGGGTCTTTGTACTGATTCATATTGCTTTGTTCTAAGCTGAAAAGAGTCTTTGTTTAGAATGTGGACAATAGTGGTGCCCGGATTCGGAGGGCCCCGTTGCAAAGGCAATCCAATTGACCTCCGGATTCGGAGGTCCCGGCGCGAAGTGGTTTTAAGGGTCAGACTATGGGCTGTACCAGGATTTACATCGACCATAGTGGAAGGAAGATCGGAACATAACAATTGTCCAATTGTAGGAATTCGTAGGATTTGGGGCATGTGGCAGTTGATGCATTGTAGGAATTTGCAGGATTTGGGGCATGTGGAGTTTTGTCACTGTAGGAAAATGTAGGATCTGGGCTACAAGGCCCAATGTGATGGAGGAGGATTCTGTAGGATTGGGGGCATGTGGAGTTTTGGTCAATTGAGGAAAATGTAGGATCTGGGTTACAAGGCACAATGTGATTGAGGATGAAATTTTAGGATTTAGGGCACTTGGAAGTAAAAATATACATTATCACAAAAGGGGATATGTACCAATGGTCCAGGGAGATGCTGTTGGTTTGGGGTTGCGCTCGCCTGTATTCGTGGGTGGGTTTACCCACCGGCTCTAAGTCATTTTCTGGTCAAGTGTGGAGTGTGTGGCAGTGTACGGACACTGCTTTCGTGGGTAAGTTTACCCACGAGCTCTTGCTCATTTTCTGGTGAGGTGTTGGAGTGTCTCGGGCAGTTCACTGAGACTGCTTTCGTGGGTAAGTTTACCCACGAGATCTTGGTCATTTTCTGGTCAGTTGTTGGGAGTGTATTCCAGTGAACTGACAGTGTTTCCGTGGGTGCGTTCACCCACGAGCTCTTGCTCATTTTCTGGTGATGTGTTGGAGTGTCTCGGGCAGTGCACTGAGACTGCTTTCGTGGGCGAGTTTACCCACGAGCTCTTGGGTATGTTCTGGTCAAGTTCACCCACGAGCGGTTGGTCATTTTCTGGTCAGTTGTTGGAGTGTGTTGCAGTGCGCTGACAGTGTTTTCGTGGGTGCATTCACCCATGAGCTTTTGGTCATGTTCTGGTCAATTGTTGGAGTGTATGGCAGTGTGCTGAGGTTCATGGTTGAGTTCACCCAATGTCAAGTGGAGGCATGAATGGGGAAGGGGGGTTACTGGGTAATCAGTACTGGTGAGACCACACTGGGACTTGTTTATTTTGATCACTTTGGTGTGCCTATGGGCAGGGTTTGTTTATTTGATCACTCATTAGCATTTCAGACTGTAAGTTACTGTGGACACATGAAAAGCAGGTGGTCATATTGAAGGTCATGTGGAGATTGGGTAATAGAGTTGTCTGTCTGGAGTTGTATGTAGCACTCTGCATACAATGTATGGTCACTGGGGACAGTCAGTGGTCTGGTGTCGGATTACATAACGCTCTGCTTACAATGTATGGTAGTGGTCAGAGGTTCAGTGGACAGGTGTCACATTTCTTAGTACACACCCTGCAAAAATGTAGTGCAGACTGGTCAGAGGGTCAGTGGTCTGGGGTCTGTTTTCATAGCACTTTTGATACAGTGTATTATAGATTCATGAAGGCCAGTCTTGGACAAATCCATTTTTAGAGGGTAAATCTGTCTGTTGGTCATTGTTTTGTTGTATAATTATACGTGTCAGTGAACTTCAAAAGGAGCATGAGAATGAAAGTAAGGTCTGATTATGTACTATTATGTAATTTATGCAAAAACGCCACAATTTTTAGCTATAAAAAGGATGAAAATGACTGATACACCTCATTGCAACCATGACGGCTCGAGAAGCTACACGTTTGCAGCATTCTCTCACCGTAGCTGAGTCTGGATATTTCTGCACTTCAGTTATGTATGGAAGTCAAGGAAGAAAAACGAGGATGAAGAAGAGAGAGGAGGAGTTTGTGGCAGGGCCCAGCCAGGGAGGACAGCCTGGAAAGAAGAAGGGTGGAAAGAAGTGGCCACCAAAGAAAACCGATGGCCACAGAGAGCGAGTCAACGCTGCCAAAAAGGAGGAGCTGCAGCAGGCAATCCGCCTAAGTGCCATCCAGGCAGGTGTCCGAATGGGCAAAAAATACCGTGCCGTAGCAGAAACATCAGAAAGTTCTGAGGAAGAGTTCCTAGCAGAAGCCTGTCAGAGCAGCTCACCTGATGAGAGTTGGAGTGAAGCAAGAGGACACCTTGAATATAGGGAGGAGGATGAGGATGATGATGATGGCAATGACCAGGAAGATGAGGATGACCGGGAAGATGAGGATGACCAGGAAGATGAGGAATACCAGGAAGATGAGGAATACCAGGGAGATGAGGATTACCAGGAAGATGAGGAGGAAGAGGAGGAGACAGGGAGTGACATTCCTGAGCCTCGTGTAGGAAGACGACAGCGTCAACCATCTTCAAAGCCGACTGAAAGAGTCAAGAAGCGGTCTCTGGTAGATCCAGATTCAGATAACGATCCAGATCCACCATCAGCACTCCAGCCTGACTACCCGTCTGATGGGCATGGGTGGACACGCAGCCTGACGGATGTATTTGTCCGACCATTCAAGGGCAAGAAACCAGCAGGGCCAAAGTTTCAAAGGAGTGAGTCTCCACTCCATTACTTTGTCCAGTTCTTCCCCCTTTCATTATTGATGTCTATTGTCCAGTGGACAAATATCAAGCTGTGTGAGGCAAGGAAGTTCAAGACCACCCTGCATGAGATTCGGGCCTGGTTTGGCATACACATGCTGATGGGCATCATCAAGCTTCCTAACTATAGGAACTATTGGAGTAAGCATCCTGCACTTCGTAATGCCGTAATATCTCAAACCATGCCCCGACATAGATTTGATACAATCAACACCTTTGTATCTTGCTCTGACCCAGACAAAGACCCGGCACTTCTCCGAAGTAAGAAACACCAATACAACTTCAAGAAGAAACACCCCCTGTATCCCCTTCAACCAATCTGGGATAAAGTCAGACGTCGTTGCCTGGAGCGGTACCATGCTCTTCGAGAGCTCTCCATAGACGAGGCTATGATACGATACAGAGGGTACAAGGCAAGCGTAAAGAAATTCTTTATGCCGTTCAAGCCCATAAGGGTTGGATTCAAAATCTATGTTTTAGCAGAGTCAGCGACAGGGGCTGTCCTCAATTTCTGTGTTCATCCCTGGAAGAAGACCACCATGACGGGCATAGCAACAAAGTTGGCCAAGCACCACCGGGGCCGCTTTCATCATATATTTACAGACCGGCTCTACACATCCATACCACTAGCCAGAGCCCTCCTTGCCCAGAAAACATATCTGACTGGAGCTGTGAAGGCAAACAGCCGTGGCCTGCCCAAAGATCTGACTGCAAGAGTCCGGGCTATGAGACGAGTAAAGAGGGGTGCGTTCTACTCGAGACAGAACGGGCAGCTAGTAGCAACACTATGGAGGGACAGTAAGGCCATGATGACGCTTTCTACTGCCCACCAAGGATGGCGTGATCCTGGTCTTCACAATGTCACCCGAAAGGTCCCTGATGAAAATGGCAAAAGGAAAACCACCACTGTCCCAGCCCCTCCTCAGACCATTGCCTACATCTCCAACATGGGTGGGGTCGACAGGAGCGACCAGCTTCGAGCGTATTACTCTTGCTCACGCAAATCACAATATTGGTGGAAGAAGATCCTCTACTTCTTGGTAGATATATGCAGAGTCAATGCGTACATTGCATACAAGAAGCACCGGCACCAAGAAGTTCAAGCTGAGCAATCAGAAAGCAGCGCTGATGAAGATGCAGGTCACACCACTACCAAGCACCTGAGTCACAGCGACTTCATCCTGCAACTCGCAATGGAGCTCATCGATGGCTATGCGAGAGGATCTACCAATCCACAGAGCAACACCCCCAGAGCAGTCCCTGCCCACAATATTATGGGACATTACAGCACTCGGATGCCTGGTCTCTACCCCAAAAGATGCCAGTGGTGTCTTCACAACAACGGTGTCACCAAGTCAGGGTGGATAAAGACAACCCGGAATGGATGTGCAGTTTGCATGGTGAACCTCTGTTCTGGGCCTTGCTTCATAAAGTTCCACCAAGCAGCAGCAAGACAAGACTCCATCCAATTTGCCACAACCACAACCACTACTGAAGAGTCATCCATCCCTGAGCCATCATCCTCTGACCCCGACTCTGACCCATAGACCAAACAAAGATACAAAAGAACAAGAAAACAAAGAAACAGATCTTGACGAAGAATAGGAAAAGTATATGAGACAAAGAAAAGAAGAAAAAGAACAAGGAAATGAGAGGAGACAAAAAAATCTCCAAAATACAAATAAAAAACATTTAAAAAACACAAAAAAACACAAAACACACCAAAATAAACCAGTGGCAATGATGAAGGTCACAGCAACGAGAAGTTGTAACGATCAAGCTCCTGAGCCACAAAAAAAACACATATTTGACATAACACTGGCCAAAAAATTCAGTGTAGGAATTTGCAGGATTTGGGCAGTGGCGCACCGCCAACAGTATTGTAGGATTGTGTAGGATTTGGGTCATATGGGGCTTTTAACACTGAAGGATTGTAGGATCCTGTAGGATTTGGGTCATAAGCTACAAAAAAGGTGTGGGGAGTTAGGGTTAATACTGGTTCACCCTGCGTGTCGACACGGTCTGGGTCATTTCCCCCAAAAATTGTACCCTACCTTATCTGATCGTTAATTATATTTCCCTGTCCATGGAAAACAGTTCCAATCTAAATCCAAAGTTTTGGCCCTCAGCCACGTTAAAGACATTTTAATTTTTCCTTTTAATATTTAGTACTGTCCATCATTAATTTGTTTCTTTGACAAGGTAAGAATGCATTTATTCTCCTAATGTACTTTGTCAGAATGACCCCGAAAATTCAGCAGAATACCTATATAAAAATATTATATCGAAAGCTCAATGCACTGGGAATTGAAACAAAAAAGGAATCAAGAGCACTCAGTGGATTTGCCACTGAGCCTTAAATAGAGACCACATACCTTGTGATTAATGGTGCTTTTGTACTGGGATTTATCAAAGACCCATCCTGCATCACACTGAATAACGGGAACCTTGTCCACCCATTCCTGGGACAGATTGTAGGTGGGACCAGTGGAGATGCTTTCCCCCTCCTCATCATCCACCACGCCCACCCGTTTCCCTGTCAGGGATCCATCCTTCAACTCCAGGGCAGGTTGTGACAAGAGAATGCTGACATCCTCGGGGTTGCTCACATCCAGACCCGTCAGATTGAAGCGTCTGCACTTGGAGAGGTGCGTCTCCCCAGTCTCACTGTCCACTTCACGAGGGATGCTAAGATTCCTCAGCAAGGCTGAGCAGGAGCCTTCGTCGAATAGGTCAGCCAGCCTGGTATTGCTACAGTTGAAGGCGGTCAACTCGGGCACCGTGCACCAGTAATCGGTCGTAGCGCTCAGGAAGACCATGGAGAAAGTGTGCAGCGCCGTCGGTATGGCCACCATAGTCAAGAGAAAGTAGACGCGGCGTTGATATGGACCGAACGGGCCAACTTGGCCGAGAATTTCGTCGAACTTCATGGTAGGCTATCTATCAGAAAGATTACAAGCCACAGAAACCAGTCTAACGCTCTGTCGTTGAAAAGCGCACACTTGCAAACAAACTGACGAAACTATAAGCCCAACGACTCCACCACTGCTTGTGAGAAATCGTGAAGTGCTGACAGAACAGCATGTATAGGTGGACTCGGTGCGTTTACAATTTACGCCGGTTTTCATTCATGATTGTGTTCAGCATTCAGTGATCGCATGCCACGCCCCTCGCTGTATAATTATAGTAAGGCTCTGGGTTCGTATCAATGATCTAACCAGTTTTCGGCTGGACAACTTGGTCAACAAAAAGTGTCACTTTCGAGAGCATGCAGCGCCCTGGTACATGGTGTGCAGCTCCTCGCCCCAGCTGTAATATCTGCCGAGCTTTCTCTTTGATGCGATCGTTGTGGTTGAATGAACCTTACGTACACAGCTTGATCTGTGTAGCATTTTCCAAGGCGGTCTCTCCGGTACAGTACGGCAGAGATCCTGGCCAAACGCACACAAACCACGGCACAACGGCACTATACCACCGCCGGGTAGCTCGCAGACCGCACCGCTGCCAATAGACCGTGTAACTCTCGTGGTGAAAAAGGTCACCGTACACTTCCGCGCACCTCCGCGGCGTCTGCTATGGGAGATTAACACGTGCCCAATTTTGAACGCATTATTACATAATGAAGAAAGCCTCTTTCCAACTAAAAACCCAGGTTTATGGATTAAGTATATTAAAAAATATAAGAATGAGCCAAAAAAAAATAACAAAAAATGAGAATACGGCAGAGAAAAATAAATATAACATGACCTTCATCTTTCGGTTGTAAGTACAGTATTGCGAATCCGGCCCGACTGTTGTACGCGACGTGAGCATTACTACTTGTATTGCGTCGAAGTTGGTGTGGTTCGCATTCGGGCAAGAAAAGCGCCTTGTACTAATAATAATAATAATAATTTTAAAAATAAGATAATTTTAATAATAAAAAAAATAATTAACATTTATATTTCGCAGTCTTCATGAAAATGATCGTTCGCGCAAATTTCATTTACAAATAGACTTAAACCACTTACAAAAAAAAAATTATCTCAAAATGACTTAACCAAACAATAATATAGAAAACCTATTAAAAACCTCACAACAAATGCACCAAGTGAAAATACAAACAGAAAGAGAACCAAGATAATTATGTGGGAATGATTTAAAATTGCGAGCAAGATTTAATAGTAAACAATTACTTAGTTAAAAGCTAATTTAAAAAGATAAGTCTTTATTTTACACTTAAAAATAGTAATAGACTGAGATTGTTGGATTTCAGAGGGCAACTTGTTCCATAATTCAGGGGCTGCATAAAGAAACGATCTATGCCCCAGTGTCTTTAACATTCTTCCCTTGGGAATTTCCAAACATAGGTTATTGTAAGATCGTAAGCAATAGGTACATGCCTTCTTAACACCAACAAGATCACTAATGTACTTTGGAGACAAGCCATGTAAGACTTTGAATGTTAACAGGAGTATTTTAAAATCATTACGGAATTTCACTGGCAGCCAATGTAATTGACGCAGGACCGGTGAGATATGGTAGAATTTATGCGTGTTGCTTACAAGCCTAGCAGCAGCGTTTTGAACTCGTTGCAGCTTGGCTAATTCAGAGGTGGGTAAGCCAAACAGTAGACTATTACAATAACCAAGTCTGTTAGAAATAAACGCATGAATAAGGGTGACTAATGAATCCTTGGATACAAACTTGGTAATAATAGGTCTTATATTATGAAGATGGAAAAATGATATGGAACAAGCCTTAGTAATAATTATGAGAGCTCATACACAATTTTGAATCAAACAAAGCTCCAAGATTTCTGACCGAAGTACTTGGAGCAATGCTACAGCTTCCAATTTTAAGGTTGTCAACGGAAAGCTTAGCTAGTTGTTGTTTGGAAACCGTACATGTAAACAAAATAATACAAAATCAAAACACGATCAACGTAACGCGGACATTACAAGTTCGCTCGTCTGGGAACACGACTTTCACCTCTTGTTGCATATATAGGTCTACGGTTTCAAACGTAAAAACGAAAATCTATTTTAACTATTTTTGTCTGTTAAACGTGCAAAATCACGTACTTTACAAATTGTGTTTTAATATTTAATATCTAAATGACTATTCTAATAGTTTAAACTGCTTCAATTGGCGCGATACTAAATATTTTAACAAAAACGTTCGCCGCTCCACGCTTTACCTCCTATCCGAGAGCCCGGAAGTCAGGAATCTCGCGGTAACGCTACATTTTCGAGGCCAACTTACGCGGTCTATACCACACACAACAATCTGTGTCCGTACATGTATACGAGTCTGTACGCACCTGTCCTGGCCGCCCTCGACAAGACGCACATACGCACATACGCACGCCAGTTACGGGCGGGGTATGGTGCACAACGTGCAAAAACAACTATAAAGCGCTCTGTGCCTTTGCACACACAAAATAGCAGGATCTTCCTCAAACAAAGGCAGAATGTTTGAAGGTCCTGCTATGATCGAAACATGGGGCCCTCTACTTTTTGGCATGCATTTTGGTAATTTAAGTCAGTAAGCAGTTTTGCAATGGTATTACTCAGTCTCTGATGAAACTATCGCATCGAAAACTGACAGTTTGAAAGTTACGTTTGCCATGCTTTCCCCTGCTACATAAAAACATGTACTACTGCTTTTCAAACAGCATCATTCGAACTTTGCCTTGAAAGAAAAATTAATGCGAATAATTATTATCTACAGCATAAGGTACACCTGGTACTGTATTGGGCAAACTTCTAATGGATTTAAGCCTTTTATACACGGGCGAACACAATGTTGCCACGTAGATAAAATAATGCGCGGGAAAAAGTGTCTGGTGAAAAAATTAATTATACAAAGAAACAAAAACTTACGTAGTATAAATAAAACATCCAGCCAATTACGCATAGTAGGCCTACATGTAAATAGTTTTGAATTCCAGATGTGGAGATGATACATAATGCATTGCAAACGCCACCAGACGATCCAACTCAGAAATACGAAGGTTTTGTCGGCATCAAATTTCACATTGCACTTGGTGCTGAGAAAGTGTGCGCACTTTATCACGCATCAGTGTGAATCGAACCCACGTAAATTGTCACGGAAAGTCTCATTGAAAAAAATTAATACTCGAACTTGGTTTCCACCGCCAAAACACATCCCTACAATGGTATCACTTGGACATTTGTGGGAGATAGACTGAACTTCGAAGCCCACTGAAAAACGTTGCACAAAAATACCTACAGCGCTAGGCCCCTATTGTCTGATTGTAGGCCTACCTTTTCCAAATTTACCATTAGCCGGAACAATCCTAAAAATGTCAATCCGACGGGTCGCGTCCAGAACTGTTTCAGTAATGATATGCGTTGATTACAAGGACCGGCTGCAACATTGTAGCCATGGACAAAAGGAGGCGGACTAAAAATGGATGAAAAAAATATAATAGAGCTTCTATAAAGTCTGTCTGCAACGAAGCATGCATGGGGCATTTCTGCGTAGAAACACGGGCTCTTTTAATAAATAAGGCATGACAATGGGAGGTATTTGGCTTCGTTTATGAACGTTATTATGTACTGCGTTTCGAAAAAGAATCCAAAGCTTTAACTTCAACAAAGACTTCCAACCTGTGATTTCAGCCTTTGGATATTAAAATCCGATGACATCGTGATGTTAATGTTTCGAAGAAAGTTTGTCGACCTTGACCTGACGCCGTTGAAACGAAGTTCAACATACTGTATTACGATACCAAATTTTAAAAAGACAGAACCTCGGGATTCGACCGGAAGCAAGGGTCGGATGACATCACACCGTGGATAAATATGAATTTCAATGAATTTTGAAGATTTTAACATTAAAGCCCTGTCACGTGACTGGCCATCCTTTGAGCCACTCTGAGAAAACAAATTTCATGCAAATTGTTTTGGCCAAGTTTGGCTGGAATATCTTCTGCCGGTGTCAAACTGCCGCGACATTGTTGAAGAATGACAAAGTCAATTTAGTCAAATTCAATGGGAACGCGCAAAGTAAGCTAGCATCTCTTTGAAGTTACCGCGACGTTGATGTATGCTAGCATTCTAGAACCGATAGCAATGTATGGCATGAACAGCCATTCCCAGCTAATAAACATTCTGTCAGTGTAACAAAAAAGACGAAGTGGAATCAAGGTAAGATCATGGCTTATAAGTTACAGCGTGGCCGCAGAAAAAAAGACTTCAGCGGAAACACATTGAACACGCTTCACGATTCAACCATGAACATTATACAGCAATGACACGATTTGGAGATTGTCCATCCGCAAGAAGAATACGAGAGCTTTCCGCGTCGCGACAGTGTATGGACTTGGCTAATATTTTTCCACATTCGCATTCTTCGAGAATTTTTCACGTGACCCATTAAAATAGATTCGAGTACAAAGAGGAAATGTGTAGGTATATTGTGTTAGAAAGGTGATTTTCCAATGATTGTTATTTTCAAGCCAAAACTGACTGAGAATGTTTTGATTTTGATTTTTAAATGGCAAAGGAAAGTTTGACTTGACTGGGTCTTGAATTTGATAGGCCTACCTATTAGGCTGTTTTTGCGTAGGCCTACCTCTGAGCTACCTTGCCCTTAGATGGCGGCCTACCCCAAAAAAATATCATGCTTTTTTTAATAGGCCTATCTATGCATTTTTCTAAAAAGAAATATCTTACATAGGCTATAGGCGTTGTTAACAATACTGATTCACCTACTTGAGATTGACTTCATTCCTTTCATTCACTTTTCCTTTTAAAAACCCACCTTCTAAAAATTAATTATAATGTGTCGCAGTTAAACTCAATCGGTATAAGAAGGATACATGAGTAAAAAATTAATGATTGTTGAACTTCAAAATGGAGCATCTGCAAAATGCAGGCTTGGGCTGGAAATGGGTTTCGGACACTTCTTGTCTTTTTTTTAAACATGAGCTTCAAAAACACGAGCTTCAAAATCATCAAAATTCCCTACACCGCCTTATAAAATTAGTTACTGACAGTCTGCAACCCTGATCCGGAGTCTATTCCGGCGCCAATTGTAAACATGTTTGTACACGGCTCAGTGTAGTCTTGCGTATAGAGCTCTTACCTGGGGACTCGAGGCCGTTTTCGAAATGCAAGCTTTAGGCCTATAGCCGGGCTTGGACTGAGGCTGCGGTCATGTGTATCTTTCTCGTCATAATATCACAGACATATAAAAACAAGCGTTGCCCCAATTTCTTGGGGAATACCCTGTACCTATCAAGCCAACAAACCTGGATTTTCAGGTTTTGTCAGACAGAGACGAAGCTAGCCCAGGAGCCCCAGCCCACCAAAGCCTTCATTTCGAAAACGGCAACGAGTCCTGTGCAATACTGCCCTCTACAGTTTATCAAATTTAGACTGGCCCCGTTTTCTGTAAATTGCTCTCGTGATTTTTTTGCCTAGATGGTGGGGTTTTCAGACATATGCACAAAGCATGAAGCATGCAGGACCGTTGTTGAATAATATTATTATTATTATTATTAATAACACTGACTACTGACAAGTACTGTACTTCACTACTTGCCTGTTTTACTGTGTTAGTGTTACTTAAGAGAGGATCATTAATTATCTCTTCTCTTAAGTCATAGGCCAATAAAAATGCAAAGGAGCAACACATTTCTGAGTAAAAACGGAAGTTTCGTCAGCTCACAAGTCAGGGAGCATGAGACTAAGGCGCTTAGCGATCGGCCGGAGTTGCAGCTCAAGTTGGTGCAGATATTCGTCCGGCACGGAGCCCGAACTCCGATCCGACTCACACCCGGAGTGGAAGAGGTTTCAGCTAGTCATTAAATTAATTTAATACCAGTTATTACGACTGGATATTGTGTTTGATTATAGCACAACATTATGACCCATTCTGCCTAGCCAGTATAATTACCAACAATTTATATTAACTTGGAACAATAGAACTAGACAGTAGAAGGTCTGCTAAATACAATAACTTGTTAGATCATGCATGGCCCTTGTTAGAACTTAGTTGTTTTATCAATTTCTTTTATGAGGATTAAGATTTCAAATTTCTGTAAAAAGGAGAACAAAGGCGAAAGTTACTTTGGCTAGATCCTAAGACAAGAGTACTTGACTAAGAAGAGTAAAATGGACCTTTTTTCAAGGGCATAGTGATAGCTTCACGTTCTTTAGTTTTGTTGGTAGTGTTGTAATTAATTGCATTTGTACCCACACATCATCAACCTCCTCCCCCTCCCCAAACAATTTGGTAATGGTATTACACCTAGAACTAAAGTAAACATCAACGGCAATTCTGTGAAATGCTTAACCCACATCATATTTATTGACAACTTTCTTATGTGGCACAACATTTGACAATTTGTTTGCTTTTGTAAATTGTAGGTGACATGGGACAAGGACACCATATTTGAGGAAGCGGATCATCTCAAGTGTGATTATGAGATTTTCTCCTTGGATGATAAAAAGGGGCCACACCACTCCAGCATAGAGCATTGCTACCAGCAAGCAGTGTTCAAAGTAGGTATTCCAATGTTATCCATGACTGCCCATCTATCTGTAGCTGTCTCTGTGTGTCTGCAAGTTGATCTATACTAGATATCAAGATAAATATCATCATCTATCATAAGTTAGTCAGACTAGACTTGAACCCATAGGTCTTGGGTTCAAGTCTAGTCTGACTAACTTATGAGTAATACCTTACAATCGCCCTTTTTTATCATTTGGAGGGATCGGGCGATAGTAGGGTCCAAGAACTTTAGCAGGTTAAAACAGGCTATTAATGCTGTTAATTTATCGACTACCATGACGGCATGACTACCCCCAACTGAAATCCCCAGATTTTACCCCGATAACACCCATTAATCGTCCCACGCACCCAGTTTTGGATTAAGTGAAAATCGCAGATTTCAAAACTGGTCATTTGCTTTACTCACATTTGGGGGAAAGGGAGAAATTTTTCCTCAGTTGATTGCAATTGTAAGGTTCAAGTTACTTGGATTAGTTCAAGTCCTGGAACAATCCAATTTTCCTTGGCAGTAAGTTGTTAAATCCTGCTGCCCTTCCTCCATCTCAAAACTAGAGGTCTCGGGTTCAAGTCCTGGTCCAGTCAAAGTTGTCTTGGCCATTTTTTGAAATTTTCATAAATTGTTTAAAATTCCTCTGTCACTGTCCCATTCCTTTGTATCTTTGCACTATTTTCCCTGTCACTTAGGGGGGTGCATGCCATGGTCAGCTTACCTCTGTAGGAATGAACCAGAGTTACGAGCTAGGAATGTGTTTCCGCAGACACTACATGGATGAAGTCAAATTCCTGCCTCCGGAATTTAACAGTGATCATATGTTGTGAGTATAACAAGAGGTCCAGTCTCTCTTGATTTCATTGAATCACTCGAGCAATCTTTTTCGAAACTTGTAATCCTGTATAGTTTTCTTTTTTGTTTGAATTATATATATTGTTCCCGATTGTATAGTGAGTTTTGAAAATATTACACATTGATAAAAACTTAAGGTGATATACAAAAATGTTGCAAACTGCTTACTGACTAAAATTACCAAAATGCAAATCTTAAAATTTAGTGTGCCTGACATTTTGATCCTAGCAGGACCTTTCTCAAAGGCAGAGAATAAAAAAAAAAAAAAGGCCAAGTGGTTAAAATGCATGATGAGACGGTCATGTGTTTCATGCTGGATAACGCAGGTGTTATCTTGTGTTAAGCCAGAGGACTTTGGTCCAAGTCCTGATCTAGTCATTTTGTTGTTTACCGTTTTTAAAATTGTTCCAATTTTCTGCCAGTTTTTGTTGTAGCCAGCAATATTGTAGTCAACAATATTGACCCAGGTCCCTTGAGATATGTAGCAGTTATTGGTTGAATGCTTGTGTCTGGCACCCCTACTTTGGCGAAGATAGTTGATTGAGGAATAAAAAACAAAATTCGCCATTTTTCAAATTGTTAAAAAGATTCTCTGAAGTCCCTTCACTTTGTTTTGTTTGTATTTTGTATGTCTATTATTTGTATGTCTATAATTTTGTATGTCTTTTTATTGCACAGTTTACGGTCAACAAACATGAACAGAACCATGAAGTCTCTTTCATGTATACTAGCAGCGATGTACGGTGGTAATGGTACCTTCAAAAATAATGAAAAGGGTAAGAAAGGAAAATGTTTACATTAAGAGATAAAGAGGAGGACCCTGGACCCTGGACAATGAAAACTTGTCACGTAATTGCAATTAATGTAAGATTGAGTTCTGATGAGCTTCTGACTAGTGCCCTCTCCCCGGGAAAGACTAGTTGACTATTTTGGAAGGCCACTGCCTAAGGGTTGGTAAGAGCACTGGTACTCAAAACCAGAGGTCTCAGGTTCAAGTTCCAATCCATTCAATGTTTTCTCTGCCATTCTTCAAAATTGTTTGTTTGAAAATTCCCAATTAGTTTTTACTTTATTTGTGTAACCAATATTGAGTTAATAGGAAAACACAGTTTGTCAGTATATGTGAAATAGTTGTTTCATCTTGTAAACTCATTAGGCCAATTGACACTGTTTACCTCACATTTGAATAGCACCAAACATATCAAACTAACTCTCAATCATTACCTTTTAATCTGTAGAGTTTTATATTGTGTTCACTAGATAGGGGCATCGGTTCTCCCTAGTACATAACCAGACAATTGCCAAAGCATGTAATGCCTTAATCATTCCACATGCAGCTACTTGAAACCAGCCAATTTAGCCAAGTGGAATATCATCCCTTGGAGTCAGATAGGCAAATCCAATACCCCTAAGGTCCCCAGAAATTTGTTAGCAGATGGAAAGCCCATTTATCATTTTGGTAAGAGCCCAGTAATTGTATACATCATATGTAACCAAAGATTCAGTTGTGAGTGCAGAGGTATTTTGCCCAAAGGAAAGGTAACAATCGCCAAGTAATTCTGGTAGGCCATTAGGAATTTCAGGAAAATTCTCAATGGAAGTCATTGACCTTTGGGTCCACCACACTAAACTCTCTTCTTAAAACCATAAAACTAATACCATGCAAGGATAAAGCCTCATTTCCACTGGACTTGTTTTGGAAGAACTCTCCAAGGTTACATTACCCATTTTAAGTCCAGTCTGACTCTGAAGGGCCCAGGAGACTTTCCTTCCACCAGGTACTTCAACCAAGTCTAGTTGTTACTTTTGCCAGCCAACCTATGCTTTTCTGAGTTGATTAGTCCAGTGTGAAATGTGAATGCACAACTTGGTAAAGCACAGCCTCTGTATGCATGCTGCACTCTGCAAAATAGAACTCCTTCGTGATGGCAGCTGGAAGTAGTGGGCTGGCCATCAATATAATTACATAACCTCAATGGCCCGTTGTCAGGAGCAGTGTGAACAGGAAACTGAAGAGTACACACTATCTGAAACGTTGCTCTTTTCAGAGCCACACTTTGTCTTAAAAGAGATGTGTTACACGATGTCGCTGCAAACATTCCACTTGGTGATTCCACCATGCAAACCTTCAAATCCTATCTCAATAGTTATGCACAGCTCCCTCATGAGCCACTATATTGCCACCTTGGCACCATCTTGGTTAATGTTCCTGACTCAACAAAGTCTACTTAGGGCAAATGGCGTTACTTAAAATTTACCCATTTCAAATTTAACCATCATCCTAGTTAAATTTCCCATTTAAGGGGGGGGGGGGGGTGAGTGTGGAATTAGAGTTTGATGTTTCACTAACAATCCTTGAGTAGCAATGAAGGAGAACCTTATACGTGTATTTCTGTTATCTTTCACCATAATAGGGTTGCCAAGAATCCACATTGACCACTCATCAACAGAGATCCTGTACCCCAATTATTCCAATTCCAAACCTTTGATGGAGGTGTACTACAAGACCCTCAAGAACACGGACATTGTGCCTGGAGTGCGGCCCATCAGACTCAAGGTGCAGGAACTACTGAACCTAAACCGAGAAGGCTTCCACCTGGATCTCATCTCAGTCAGGGATGATATTAGTGCAAGGCTGGTAAGGAAAATCAACCCATTGCACATGACATGAGCAGGGCACCCTCCACTTAAGGTCTTAAGACCATAGCTTCTTGACTCGCATTGTTAGCTGCTTGTATGATTCAATAACTACAGCCAAAAATGACACCAATTTGCTGGTTGTTGGCCACTAATGTGTTGAAGCTACTACAGTCAAACCTGCGTATCCAGCCACCTCCATCAAACAGCCTCTTGTACATGATGGCCACCGTTACATGGTCCCGATCAACATTACACATGTATTAATTGTCGCATGTTCCGATATTGCGGCCTCTGTCCAATGCGGCCAGCGGCCAGGCCTCTTGGAACGGTGCGTGTACATTTGTATTTGTATCTTCCACATTCCGGCCAACAAAGAAATAAAGGACGCCCTGGTTTTGGTGCAGTTACAACTTGTTAAAAGGAGAAAAAAACTACATGTTGATATGTATCCACATGTAGAAACATGCAGGGACACATGTCCATACACATTTATGTTGAAACCTTTTTAAAGAAGCCACCTTTCCATAGCAGCCACATTCTCAGGTCCCGTGAGTGGCCGCTATATGCAGGAATATTGACCGTGGTGTATATCCATCTACTTTTTGTCTAATCCTGTCCTGTCCCGTCCTGTCTTGTCTTGTTTGGTTTTCAATTCTGAAAAAAGATCATTTTCATTTTTTGCATCGTGCAGCAACTTTTCATTTCTAGCTAGGTTCACCATGGATAGCCTGAAATCTTCACGATGCTCAATCTTTGATAGACATTTGTAAAAACAATTTAAAACGGCAAAGAAAATTGGACTTGACCAGGACTTGAAACCAAACTGCTGTAGCAAACAATTTGTTGTTTGCATCTGAATGAATATGAGGACGTGATCTCTGGAGATACACGGCAGTTGATGGCTAAATGCTATTGACTGGCGTCCCCACCCCAGCAGATATAGTTGACTATTTGGGAAGGCAACCATCTAACTAGGGCTGGATAGTTCACCTGGTGAGAGTACTGTTACGTTAAGCCACAGGTCCAGTTTCAAGTTTTGGTATAGTGCCACTTTTAAAACTTTTTAAAAGCCTGTAAAAGCCTGGTGTCCACCACATTGATTCCATCTATGACTTCCTCATTGATCCTCATTCATTCCCCCAGGCCCATGATCTCCCCTTGGCACCTGTCCTGCAGCCTTTAGCCAGTGAGATTGAGAAGGCCGCTGTGGACATCATGAAACACAGCATTGGCTGCAGCACTGCACACCAGAACAGTCTACCTTACTCCGTTGGCCCCGTACTGGCTATGATACTTGACAACATGGACAAAGCCTTGAAAGGTGAAAGGTCAGTAAGAGCCCAAAATTAAAAGCAAATGCGACCCACTCCAGAAAAACGTCATAAAACTCACCATATGTTATGGCCTGCTCAATGTTTAAAGGTTGAAACTTTGTGTGAAAAGTCAATATTTTGTTGTTGCTGTGTCAACATCTTAAATAATCAGTTTCAGTTTTTAGGTAACATATGTAGTTACCCGGTTTAGGTATTCAATTTTGCATGCACAAAGGGAGCACCATTGTCTTGTATTGTCATAGTTTTTTCACTGGTTCATGAAGTTACCATATTTTTCACCCTTTCTTTGAGAGTTCTGATTGATTGTCAACTGTCTTTTTAAGCCAAAAATTACAATAGGGTGGAGTATTTTCAAGTCTGTTTGCTCAGGTATCATTATTAGCAAAAAGTGTTTCCATATTTCCCGAATGATAATGGCTACTGAGCTCTGCCATATATCAATCAAACCTTTACATTCCAAGTGATATTGCTTTTTTGACTTATTTCACTTTTGTGTCCAGGTGTGGGTCACAAATGGCTTTTGCTAAGGGCATCTTTATGTGCATCCTATAATTGTAGGCAGACTTAAAATGTCCCGCTTGGTAGTCCAATTGAAGTATTCAAAGGTATGTCCTTGTCTTCAGGAGGGAGTCGCAATACATGACTTGAAGGTCTGAGGTACAGACGTCTGTTAGCGGAGCATCATGAAGAGGGGACTTAATGTAAAATTAAAAGAAAAAAATCATCCAACTTATCAACGGATCATGAACAAATAATGTCAGAGCACCAGATGACTGCAATACTGGACTTTCACTATCACCAAAATGTGTGAACTGAGTTTCTTACTTTGGTGTCTAGTGCACTTGTGTACAGTAATGCTGCGATAGCTACTGTATGGCTTTGCAGAAGTCTTGGTGTTTCGCTAGAGCTCACCAAGTGCATGAAGTTGCATGTTTGCTGTCTGGATGGTGGCCTTGGTATAGCCTATGGCGCTTACTGAACTTTTAAATCTTTTTTTCACCAATGACCCGATGATCTCATGATTGTTGAACATTACACTTTGCAGATTTTGTGATTATTATCACTATTTCACCTCTGAACAAACAATTACACATATTTTCTCAAAATACCAGTTTCAGCACATAAATTGTTTTTTACTTTATTTTTAAATTTATTAATGTTATTATTAAATGTTCAGCACTCAATTTCATTAGCAATACAATGAAGACGACATAAATCATGTGAAGAGAAGTAACAATCGTGCCACCTATATATTAAGCCCTGAATCTTATCGTGAAGTTTTTGGAGCGCTGAAAATAATAGTACTAACTGTGGCTGTGGTCTTGGAAAATGTGTTGCGTGCAAACACAGATGATGAGAGTAGAAACTAGAAAGGTTTCATTGCTATTTGTAAGTGATACAGGTATGGTACATCATGTGAAACGGTGTGATATACTATTTCTGTGCCATTAGCCTTGTGCAACTCAACTTCTCTCATAATACCATTCCAATCTGTTCACCCTAGAATCAACCAATCAAATAGAATCAAATAATGATAACTGTTTCCAAACACACTGTGTGAAGTGATCTCTCTCAGTGAGGAGTGTGGATCTAGTGTTAGCATTATCCAAGTTGCATTTAAAGCATATGCTGCACCACCAGACTAGTAGTAGTAGTAGACTGGTATTTAACTCACCAGATGTCGAGTGCAAGTCCAAGTCACAAGTGACACAGGTTGAGTCTCAAGTTTCATTTCCAATATGCCCATTCAAATAGTATTAACAAACGATGTCAACCATTATGATAAAATTAATTTGATCAGCCCATGTGCCCAATACCAATACAAGTCAGTAAAAGCCACTAGCTGGTCATTGCAGTTTATCTTAAAGGGGAATGAAAACCAGAGAAAAATGTTGGCTTATCTGATTGAGTGTTAAAAACAACCTACAATTACCTATGTGCAACTCACCTACGAGTTTCATAAAGAGGGAAAAATCATGGAATTTTGTGGTAGAATTCGCGTTCCCGCAAACCGCCATCTTTTCGAATGGCACGCCAGTCACTGCGGGGGGTATGACATCGCAACGGAAAACTTATCTCTTCTCCTTGTTGTAAACTGCTTGGAAATATTTCCCCAGCTTTTCCCCGCTGGCATTTTGACATCCAAAAGCCTGGCAGTACACCATCGTTCAGCTTGCGAGTGTATAACTGCACGCAGTATATAGGCCTACATGTAGTAGGGGTACATCCGTCAGGGCCCATGCGGGAGTTTTCCGTTGCAATGTCACACCCCCCGCAGTGACTGTCGGGCCATTCAAAAAGATGGCGGTTTGCGGGAACACGAATGCGACCACCAAATCCATGATTTTTCCCTCTTTATGAAACTCGTAGGTGAGTATCACTTAGGTAATTGTTGGTTTTTTTTAACACCCAATCACATAGGCCAACATTTTTCTCTGGGTTTCATTCCCCTTTAATATAAAAGAGTGTGGCAAACATTATTTTGTGATTTGTTTTTGTTTTTGTTTTTTATTTTGTATTTTTATTCAATTCACAAGTCAAGAAAGCTGAGTCAAAGTCAACGTCATTTATTATTATGACTCGAGTCCAAGTTTGATTCATGGAAGATATGAGTTGAGTCTTACCCGAGTCTGAGTCTGAGTCACAATCCATGCAAATCTGCACTGTTCTGACCAGAGGTAAAACTATTTGCCCAAAGACTCATTATTACTTGGTACTCACTGCAGACCTGTCATTATTTTAGTAACCATGCAAAAGCTTATATTTTTGTTATCACAAAAAGATGTGCCATTCAAGATTAACATTTCCATCATTGCATCTCTTCAAACATAATTATTGTTCAAATTAATTTATCTGTTATCAATCTTTGATATCACTCAACCAACATTCAAGTCCTTGCTCTATTTTGTTTCCTTGAGATTTTTCCTGTGCTCAGATCTTACTGGTATATTGTGTAAGTCAGACCATGATGTGACCTATTAGAATCTTTAACATAAATATCAAAAATCTACAGCATGTGACATTTAGGGTCTCACTTATTCTCATGAAACAGTTACCTTCATTGGAGTATGAACTATTCCCTCCAGAAATAGAACCTCAGAGCAGATTTACCTCAAAATAATGACTTAGTCTTAAGTCTTTGATTTGTATGACCAACAATTTGTTTTGACTCAACATTTTTCTCATTTCTTGCCTGGTTTCTATGTGATTGATAATGTTCAGCCAGCGCAAGTTGCACCTTTACTCCTGCCATGACACTACCTTGATTGCCCTGATGACAGCCCTGGGCGTCTTCAATGATATATGGCCGGGCCTATGTGCAGACTTCATCCTAGAGATGTACCAGGACAACAATCAAGCTGCGTATGTTAGGACCCTGTACTTGGGAAAGGTGAGATGATTGCCACTGCATCAAACCAGATCAGATATGAAGGTTTGCATGGAAGAAGCATGATTTGAAACGTTTGTGCTGTCACCAAGTCATCTCTTTTGACAAAGACTACGACTCTGAAAATAGCCAGTAATTCATTGTTTCAGACAATGTGTTTCTGTCTCCTGATGATAGTCAGAGAACACACCGCCTGAAACCAGCTGTTTTCAGAGCCATTTTCATCAACTTACATTGTGTTACCACAATCTCTATGTCTGGGTTAAGTTGCAGTATTATGATCATTTAAGTACTTTTCATTCTGTATGTGATGATGTTTATATTTCATTTACTACATAAAACATGTACAAAACCTACCTGAGTTTTTTAGTACCTGTTTACACTCTGTTGAGAGAACAGTTTAACGAGAGGCAAAAAGCGCATCAGATTCTTCTGAATTGCAATTCTGAAATGATAACAGGTTTGTGTGCTGCACAAGTCACGTGTACATATTCTTTTACAGATGGTAATTGTAAACAATCAGCATTTGTTGTCATATATTCCCTATTTACAAGACGTTTTGGAAAGTGTGCATGACTTTGGATATTCAAGGAAGTCACTGGGGCAGATCCCACTGTTTCTGAGAAGCTTAAACCATACGTGGAAGACTAGTCATCCCAAGCCCATTTGCTACAACCTGCACAGAATCCCCCAAGTACATCTGAATAGTTTACAGGTGTGGTGCTTGTTGATTTGCAACGACCTCAAAGAATGGGGTATCGCAGACTTGGATCTCTCTCTGTGTGGTGAAAAGCAGTATTATTGTCATGTCTTCAATTTCAATTATTGTAATGGAATAGGGTTTACGGTATATACATGTAGTGACCTTTGACAAAACAGGCAAGAATCATTATTGATGCTTATTTTTTATCACTTGCACCATGAGTATGCAGTGTATTATCTCAGCATATTGGCAAAGAAAATTTTGACTGGACCGTGACTTGAACCTGAGACCTCTGGATTAACGTACCAGTGCTCTTCCATCTGAGCTATCCAGCCGTTAGATTGTGGCCTTTCTAATAATTGTTGTAAACCTTGCTATGGCAGCTCAGGGATCACATAAAGAGGATACAGCTTTTTTGATACCAATCAAACAAACTTTGTTTGTAATGTCAACGTGTTAAAACTGTTTTCTTTAGCATCAAAGTGCTCTGTGGATGACAACATAAATAAGATACAGGCAAGAATCCTTTATTATAAAGAGGTGTTGTACAAAATAAAGATATCTTAAAATTTAGTGGGCCTGACGTTTCGATCCTAGCATGACCTTTCTTAAAGGCAGAGTGACAAGGACAAAACAGATACCCCGGTACATGTACACGAAGGAAGGGGGTAGAGAGTGAATAGGACACGGATGAGAAACAAAGGACAAAGGATGAAGCTTGTAGGGAGAGATCAAAGGGAAGGGCAAGGAGTAGGGTAGGGATTAGTGAGAAGAGGGGGAAAGATCAAAGAGAAGGGCAAGGAGTAGGGTAGGGATTAGTGACAAGAGTGGGAAAGATCAAAGAGAAGGATTATCAGAAAGAAGGATTATCAGAAAGCTGCATGGTGTTAGTGACGAAGTGATTCTATGCCCAGTACACTCATATCTGATATCGAATGATCAGGGAGATTGAAGTGATACCCAACAGGGGTGTCCATTTTACCGGTTTTGATAGTAGACCTATGGCCATAGATCCGTTTTTTGAGGGTGTTTTTGGTCTCGCCAACATACTGAATATTACAAACTCTACAAGAGATGAGGTCTTGCTCTCAACACTCTACGTTCCTGTGGTGACATCATTATCAAGCCAGCAGATAAAGGGTTAGCCGGAGTAATCATGGATCGCTAAAAATATATTGATGAAGCCAATCGCCAACTCAACAATCCCCAGCACTGTAAATGTGTGGACTCTAACCCCAATGGCAAATTTTCAGAGCAAATTCAGGATGTGTTGGATGACATGCGATCACATGATCATTTGAGTAAAAAAGCTCACAAATTTCTATCACCGATCAATTGTAGAACGGCCAGATTCTACCTTCTCCCGAAAATTCACAAGGCCAACAACCCAGGCAGACCCATCATCTCTGGCAATGGTTCACCTACGGAACACACATCTCTTTTCATTGACTCTTTTCTCAAACCCTTGGTTCCCCAAATCCCCTCATACGTCCATGACACTCCCGACATTCTGCGAAAGTTGGAAAGTGTCAAGGATCAAATTCCTACCACTGCCATAATTGGTACTATTGACGTTTCCTCTCTAACATCCCCCAGGAAGAAGGCATTCAAGCTTGCTCCTGGGCCCTGGCGAAAGGAAAACAGTCTTCTCCACCCATCTCCGACATAACCACCCCCATGAGGCTAGTGCTGGACAGGAATAATTTCTCCTTTCTTGGCAAGCACTACCTTCAAGTGCATGGCACTGCCATGGGTACGCGCATGGCTCCTTCCTTTGCTTGCCTCTTCATGGGTGACCTTGAGGAACGCATGCTCAGTGAGGCTCCATGCCGTCCCTGGGTTTGGTGGAGATACCGGTACATAGATGACATGTTCTTAATTTGGACTAGGGACGGTAGCAGCTTGAATGCTTTCTTTGACCATATCAATTCCTTCCATAGGACTATCAAATTCACATGGGAGCAGTCTCTTCAACAGACCCACTTTCTGGACGTCATTGTCCGGAAAGACCTCAATACACTCACAACTGACTTGTATTCTAAGCCCACCGACACTCATCAATATCTCCATTCCTCCAGTTGTCACCCCAGATACTGTAAGACTGGTATAGCTTACAGCCAGGCCCTCAGATTGAGGCGCATATGTTCCAATGAGTCTGACTTTCGCCGCCATACACGTGTATTGGCCAGTAACTTGGTTGTTAGAAGCTATACATGTAGTTCTCGCCAAGTGAAGAACTCCATTGCTAAATTATATTCCATTCCCAGAAGTTCGGCACTAAAACAAAAGCCACCAGGTCCCAAGGTCAAGCCCAAGGTTCCCTCAGTTACTTCCTACCACCCTTCTCTTCCTCCTCTCAGGAAGATAACTAAGGAAAACCACCATATTCTCCACACTTCAGATCGTCTGGCTGATGCCATTCATAATTCGCCTGTTTTGGCTTTCAGGTGCCCCCGTAACCTGCGTGACTTAATTGTCCGAGCAGAGGTTCCCCCTTTGGACTCTTCACCTCAAACTAAATTTGGTACATTTAAGTGTACCTCAAAATGCATTGTTTGCAAGACACATGTCAAGGAAATAGACTCTTTCAATGGACATTCTTCTGGAACTACCCACACGACCTATGGCTCTATCACATGCACTACCTCAAATATCATATACCTCATCTCTTGTAGAGTTTGTAATATTCAGTATGTTGGCGAGACCAAAAACACCCTCCACTATCAAAACCGGTAAAATGGACACCCCTGTTGGGTATCACTTCAATCTCCCTGATCATTCGATATCAGATATGAGTGTACTGGGCATAGAATCACTTGGTCACCGTAGTAATGCTGTCCATTTTAGCCGTGAGAAAATGTGGATGAAGCGTCTTCGGACTATTCAATCACATGGTCTCAACATCCAGGAGGGTAATGACTAACACCATGCAGCTTTCTGATAATCCTTCTTTTGTTTTCAGTCCTTCACACTTCTCTCTTTGATCTTTCTCCCTCTTGTCACTAATCCCTACCCTACTCCTTGCCCTTCTCTTTGATCTTTCCCCCTCTTCTCACTAATCCCTACCCTACTCCTTGCCCTTCCCTTTGATCTCTCCCTACCAGCTTCACTCTTTGTCCTTTGTTTCTCATCCGTGTCCTATTCACTCTCTCCCCCCTTCCTTCGTGTACATGTATCTGGTTTGTCCTTGTCACTCTGCCTTTGAGAAAGGTCCTGCTAGGATCGAAACGTCAGGCCCACTAAATTTTAAGATTCACATTTTGGTAATTTTAGTTAGTAAGTTTGCAACATTTTTGTATATCAAAATAAAATATGTCTATAATACTTTGAGGTGGGCAACTGAGCTGAGCTTGAGAACCAAAGTTTACTAAAAAAAGGTTAAGAAAATCCAGCTTTTTTCTCTCATGCATGTTATTTGGAATATTGCATTTTGTACTGTACTTTGCACTTGGCAGTTCTGAATATCAATGTGATAAATGGCAAGCCTCATGCAGGGTATCTTTCATGCAAATATGACAAGCTTGTATTGTTTGTGACTCGTACTTGAGCCCCAATGGCAAGTAATTGTGATTCAAGATTACCTGTCAAAACCTGGCATCTAACGGGCTTCCAAAGCTACGGCTAGGGCTATTGTCTACTCATCTCCGTGTATTTCCATTAGGGGGACGACCTAGACCTAGCTCTAGACGCCCGTTTCAGACACGGCCTAAGTTTCCAATACAGTATTAAATTTATAGCCTTATAGGTGACTCATGTTTTGGGACTCGACCTTTGTGACCTTAACTTGGACTAAGACATGACCTTGATGACTCAGGACTCGAAATGGGGAGATGTAAGATTGGTCTTAGACTCGATAGTTTGTATCTCGGATGCACGTTTGTGTACTGACATACAGTAATCCATGCTTGCATGTGTGTATCCATTTGGGTATCCACCCTTAACTTAATCTGGCCACAAATTAAGCAAGAACATTGCTGTTATTTGGTGGTTGTTAAAGGAAAATAGAGAAATAACCATGCATGTGTATACAATAACATTTTGATAAAGATTTAAAAGTCATTCAAGTCTGCCCAGTCAACATACTGTACAAACATGTGTACAACCTAAAGAACCCCCCCCCCCCCAAAAAAAGCAACAATTCCAAATACATTAGGTTTTTAAAGTTATAAATGGCCCACATCACAATAGTTTCTGGCAGACATGAGGTAAATAACTGCAAAATACAAAAGCAGCCCGATATTGTATTATCTTTGTACTCATTCTAAGTGAGCCACTGTGTATGTGGGAGTGAGCCCTCTATTGATGATACTGATCCAACCACATTTCATTTTTGTCAGAGCATGACTATTAACTTGAGCTTCTCAGCAAAGAGAAGGGGACTTTCCATGTTGAATGTGACCAAGGAGAGAGCTCCTTCACTTTCATTCCAGGTATTCGGTTACTTGATTCTGATGCATTGAACTGCCCTTATGGGCAGTTCGTTGGGTCATATCCTAGTTTAACTGTATTTTGAGGCGGAAAGCCTCAATCTTTACAGCCACCCTGAGGATGATGTGATTTGAATGGACCTTGCAGACATCATGCAATTCTAATGTCTAGATTGATTAAGGAATGACACATGATGCCTTACACCTCTAGTATTTCTCAGTCCATGCATAGACACATTTAGTTGTTTGTTCTGCCTTCTTGCTAGTCCATGATAGATGATTTTTGTGCACGAACACACCGTGTATCAACACTTGTACTTTATAGCTCTTGGACTTGTTCCTGTGACCAAAAACCCTCAAGTGTAAATCATACTGCAAATTATCAGTCTGAATTTCAATGGAAGTGTGACACCCCAAACAAACCTATTCCTTGTCATCCCCAATATACATGAATTTCATTGGAAACAGACTTGCCTCCCAGCTCATACCGGTACTGAATTCCATGGTTGCCCTAAAATGGTTTGTGCTATGCTTCAACATAAGCACCATTAACAGCGTAAGACATAGTGTAATGCCTTTGAAAAAGGTCGGCCCTCTGTATTTTTGAGATTAATATTTTGATCATTTAAGTGCAACATTTTAGAATATTACTTTTTTATGATGAGGCTTATGATGATTATGATGAGGCTTATTTGCCATAAGTCCCAAACCACAAATCAAAAGCATAATTGCCATGCATGAGATTTAACTGTTTACTTAACTTTATTTTGCTTATTAATAGCATAAACATTTGCCTTGCCTTCTGCTTTGAAGTCAGCTGAGAAGAATTTTATTGTGATGCTAAGCACATCATTAGAAAAACTAGTCTTTCCCAGAATGAAAGTGCAATTTGAACTACCATATTTACATGTACTGAGGATTGAATCTTCAAGCCCCTACACAACATTGGTAAGATCGAAAAACAGAAATGTTCACAGATTTACAGGAAACGTAATACAGTTTGAAGATGGTTATATTAGAAACCTCGCACTGAAATATTTCTGCCTAAAATGTTTTATTTTGGGAGAAATGAGTAAAAGAAATCGTTTACGTCTCACCGAGATTTAAACTATTTTTCAGAACAGTATGGCGTTGAATGCTACATTTTCATGAAACAAATGAAGCGGTTTTCTCGAGACTCGGTTGGTGGATTGAGCTGAAATGTTCGAATGTGTGCTATTTCATACGTATGTTGGATCAGACAACGTATGGATGCTATTCTTTGACCTCTACCATTGTTGTGTTATCCCTTTAATGACATAATTATGTATCTGGCAGTGTATCATAGAATTAGGGCCAGATTTCATTGAATAGCAATTAATTGTGTATCAATATGAATAATCTCAATAGATTAAAACATATTATCTCTGTGATTGCATTCAATATACATGTATGATTACACATCCAGAGAAATGGAAGGCATGGCTGTTTTTACTCTGAAGATTTCGTATTGACCAAATCTGGTGTAAGTTTGACGTCTTAATGAAGGGCCCATTGCCGTGCTATTAAATACTTTGGGCAATCAGAGTTATATATCTGAGAACTTACAATGTCCATTCATTTCATCTAGCTGGTTGTTCAGCCATCAGTATGAAACGCTTTACTTTATTTGCCTCATTGGTTGTTGTTAGGTAACCACCTTTGCATTGACATGTGTGCTAAACAGTAATTAGCTTTTCCGCCGCTTCCAGGGAAGCGGAAAAGCTATATCTTTTGTTAGGCTTTTTCTTAGTCTTCTTCTTCTTCTCCCCCAAAGCCCATAGACAATGCACAGGGGTTTTGTAAGCACGACTTTGGTCATTGAACAGACTTGGATTTTTTTCAAACGTGGCAAATGCATAAAGCCCATGCTGAAATTGATCCTAAACACCTTGATGTCATCATGACGTCATCACGTGTCACGTGACCTTGCTTTGAAGGGGCAAATTTCAAAATCCATTAAAAGCAAAAGTGCAAGTTCGTTTGGTTTCAACTTTGCATTGTATCTAAGTTGGGAAAAGGTGTATCCAAAAATTGCCATCGATTGACCGTGACGTCATCTCATGAATATTTATGAGGTCATGAACTTTTCAGATTTTCACATTGAAATGAGCATATTTGGCCAACGGAGGGAGATTTTTTTCATTTTTTCTTTGATATCTATTGGGGACATGGTTTAGAAACATCTTCCGGAGCCAAAATGTCGTTACGCAATCATGACGTCATCAAAATGTGTGATTTTAAAACACATATAAGGCATTGGCCGATCATCTCGAAATTTGGTATGTAGTTAGCTATCGTGCTAGACATTCCAAATCTAAAGTTTGGAACCGAAGGACCATTGTTTATATTTTTTATGAATTTTTGAATACCACACTCGAGTCCCATAGGCTTTGTGCACAAAATATGTACATGCGTTTTGGAGTAGGAATGGGGCTATTCTATGACTTGTTACAAACAGAAGCGGAAAAGCTCTATGCTCTGTTTCACAACAGACATATATTTCTCGTTGTATTTCTTTTACATGCATCTGCTGGGTAATCTAAACAGTGACAATTTTAGTTTCATTTTTAGACATGAAATTGTGTAAGATTTTTATACGGTTGAGAATATATGTACACAGTACTTGGTCATAATGATGTTGTTCATAAATGTTGTTGATGAATTTGTTTTCATGTTGTAAAAAGGGTGCAGTGAGCGCTGTTCTAGTTTCAAAGCTTTTTACCTGGTCTTCATTGATCCCCTTGCCTTGTAGGAGCTGAGGCTGGGACCAGACAGCCATACCGTCATCCCCTTGAAACAGTTTCAGGACCTTGTGGCTCCCACGCTCATGAACTTTGAAGACTTCAAGGAAACCCTCATCAAAATAGAAACATTTTGATGACAAGTTGTACCAGGCTCTTACATAAGGTTAGTATTGATTCTCTTTACTCCTGAAAACAAGCACATGTCCTGCGACAAATTTCCTCAGGCTCTTATGTCCTTTTCTCACTAAACCGAATCTCAGGGGGGCGACGCAGGGATGAAAATGTGCCTGTTTCTCATTAGAACTTCTCCCCTCGGCGTCACAACCCTGCTTGGGACCAGGGTTCAACATTTTTGCCCTGGAGTGAGACTTGTAGTGGGAGGGTTGATTTACCCCGGGCAAGCAACGGCTAAAAGGTCACCAGAAGCGTGTACTTCTCCTGTGACTTGCTGAGTATCAAGTCTGAATTGTTCTTAGTTGTTTGCTTTCTGCCTTTGGCTTCTTACTGTTGAGAGATAAAATAAATAAACCGAGAATGCCGCTTTCATCAAAGAGTGGCATGTTGTTTACAATCCTATGCACCGTGGAAAAAAAATTCCGTGCAGCTTAAAAAAACCTGAAGAAATTTTTATAAAAATATACAAAAATCTGAAAAAGGAAAGAAGAGTTTTGACAACGCACAAGTTGTATGCAATACTCCCAGATATGCAGGTGTCATTTTCTCTCCAAATGAATGATTTGCCCTTCCAGCCCTTTGGAAGGGTAAACCTTCATTGAATCACATTCTCAAAATTATTCATAAGCTTAGAACCTAATTATTTGTGGTATCTTTCACCCAATTCATGTGACATACACAGGGCAGCCTGTTAACTTTACATGCACAGATTGGGATTCTTTGTAGAGTCAGTTTGTGTGTAAACTCACATGCTTGGAACAATTAACCAATCAGATGCCTCCTAGGCTCCTTTGCTTTTTATATGGAGAGTCTGTCTGTGTGTGGACTCTCATAGAAAATTTTGTGGCAAAGTGATATTCACCACTAAAACAATAGACCAATCATAATAACTGATCATTATCCAATGGATATAGGGATTCCGCTGACATTGGCCATTTTTTGGCTGGAATTGGATTGCTAGTGGGTCACTTTTGTCTCAGCCATTAGACAGTTCTGCTTATAACATTAAGTACTGTATAATGCATATCATGAATGGGCCATGCTGCTTGTGCATGTACTGTACATATGTACATGCATGTGCTTGCTGCTATACAAAATTCCATGCTGAACACAACTCTGTCATGCTTGATGACCAAGTCTGCAAGAATCTACACTCAAAATGCAATGACTTTTTATTCTTAAAGAGAAAAAAAGCAATATAGCAAACTGTTGTAAATTTCTTACTAAATTAAATTACCAGTTACCTTTCTCATAGGCAGAAAGAGAAGCAAATATTTTTTGTTTCAGCTACAGCTTTTGTTGTTCAAATGGTTAAAAATACAAGCAAGATTTTCAAATGGCTGTAGAAATAAATCTTTGCTTTGGAGAGGTTTCTTAAAAAAAAGAAATGTGATTTGGAAGTCAACTGCATACATTGTGCCAAGCATCTTCCTCAGAAAAGATTGGCTTCACTCAGGGTAGACATGCTCAGTAAATCAATACTTGTTTTGGGGATTGAACATGTAAAGTAGTAAGGAGAACGGCCACACTTTTTGTTAGGCAGGTCAGGGAAGGATTTGACTTTCGATCCCCATCGGGCCCCTGACAGTTTTCCCTTCAGGACAGAAGCGAGGCCTGTTGATCCACAAACAGGATGCGATTGTGGCAGGCCATGGAAATGTCATTGCACTCGGTTTTAATTCGGTTGGGCAGCAGTCAATATTCACTTGGTCTGCTGCTGCCATGCATTTCAATGTTGATTGCAGGCAGGCATTCTCAGGGGAGGCTCTGTCCATCTCCTAAAGGTTTGCATATTTTGTGTAATTCCTCAATCGGTTTTATTTGCCTTCCACTGTTTGTCCCTTGTGCAATTCATGTGCAACTGTGTTTTTCCTGGCTAGGAGGTTCTATTTTGCAACATGTCTGGTGCATTTGCGTATGATTTGGATTCAGCACTCTAAGGCATTGGCCAGAATGCAATCTGCTGATGCAATGTGGTCAGTGAACTTAATTACATTTGGACTATAGAGGGCGCCTGGCAGTAAGACTGTCAGCACATTACATTGAATCTAATCTGCAATGTGCTTGTCACTGTCTGGATGCAATAATACACAAGCATTCACTGAGTATTGGCAACTCTACAGTCTGTGGGCTTATACGCTTGGAGCGTTTAATGGCATTCACTTCAAACATTGAGAAAGAGTTACATTTAAGCCTTGTTCATTATTTAAATGATTTGATTTCTGATGGAGGTACAGAGAACATTTTAATTTGTCTAAAAAAGAACACAGAACATGTAAGCAAGTTAATAAAAAATATAAGAAAGACCAAATTTCCAGTATACTTTAAGGATTGTAAAAATGCATATTAAATCACAATCAAGTAGCTCTCCCAATTCCTGATAACAAATACCGTTAAGAATACACAACACATAGTGTAAACAAAACACATTTGAAATTTATAATATCAATTTTTAGAAACTCAATTTTCCAACAAATGTTATCACAATAACAAGTTCAAATTTATTTTAGGTAAAAGACTATATTTAAGTACAGTGTGTAGTTTAGAAACAAAAGAGGAAGAATTCCAATCAAGCTGTGCCTTCCACTGTGTTCATGCAATGGATTTGGAGGGATATAATTGGGACATCACGTCCCATAATTGCAGTGACCAGCAATCAGTTTTCCCAATCTGCCCTTTTCCTGCTACCCAGCCTTGGAGACTGTCCAACCAAGAGGCCAATCAGAGCCAGCTGATTCAGATGAGGTCCTGTCTGAAGCTGAAGATGCATCCTCAAATTTCACCAAATGAGCCCCTAAGCTCTTGAGATGCATGAACTTCCAGATACTGACAGACAAGGGAATGAAAGGCAACTATTAAAGAACAATCCTCGTAATTTTTCTCCCTAAGTTGTTTGGAATTAATATCTATTGCTAATATTCCCCATTTTCACGCATGATGTACTTTTAAAAAAAATTCCTTGAAAAGTTGATGAGTAGTACATGTGGAGAGCAGAGTGTATTTTCCCCAAAATACAACTGTCAGTGGATTTTGATTTGTGCAAAAGGGATAGCATCATATAGGGTCCTAAGGCCTCCAGGCAATTGCTTTGTAAAGACATCCAACATGCCTGTCATTCCTAGTCTAACCACACTGATTTGAAGTCACCTTTTTCAGTTGACATTGGTGAATCACCTACGTCACCAAGCCTGTCATTGAAACCACTGTCAATATATCACTGATGCCCTAGCATGTACCAGTTTTCTGACCAAATGCCCCCCCCCCCACTTACACACACACACATACAGTCTCAAGCTGTTTAGTGGGAAATTGAACTGAGATGATGCTCAAATTTAAAATGTTTAAATCTTATGGCCGTTAGAACTCAGACTTCTTGGAGTTGGGAAATTCAAAAGAGGCTTTGGATTAAGTAATTGAGCTGGTGTTATAACAGCTTGTGAGATGGCTGGGTGTGATCTTTGAGGGCACATAATGACATTGATAGCTGTCAACCTCCAGCTGTCAACACAAAGGACCTTGATCATAGTGCATGGCATGTATGCAGAACCATGCATCCATATCACAATGCTTAATGTTGGAACACTAAAGGCCCTACAGGCTAAAATTTGACCAGATATGGTTTTTTATTGAGTGGTGTTTTACTAAGTCATGCATTCTCACTGGATTAATCAACTCAGTAAAAGTGTAAGTGACTCAGTTACTTTGACTGAGTTAATTAAAAGAAACTGAGTTTACTGAGTTGATTGAAAGTAGCTACTGCACTAGACTCAATTAAAGTAAGGAAAGTTTCCGGGGACTCAAGTTAAAGAATATAGGTTGTGAGGTTTCATTTGCCTTGGCAGGCCTCGATCCTATCGCATTCTGACTATTTTCCTCTTTCTCTCTGTCATCTGTAAACCAGTAAACTAATTGGCTGGCTTGGCTGAATGCCACACTTCTTTCAAATCACAGATAGTAATGTCCCCAATTCTTGAGGAAAAAATTATCGCCCATGTTGAAGGGGAATGGAGAACAGTAAGATGATTCTTACTTGGCTTGAATTAGGTTTGCAATACCAGGAGTAAATTCTATAATTCTGTAAATTATTTAATTAAGCATGTATCACTCAGTGTAATATTTAAAAATACACACACGTGTTCGACCGCTGATGATACACTGGGCAACTTTAATCTTTAAAGGTACCGGTATGCAGAAAGGCAAATATCTTGGTGGAATTGCACAGTGTGAATGATATCATATTTATGAAGATTGCCAGCATTATCTCATTTGCTCATACTTCAAGCACAAGAATTTAATCAAAACGTTTTCCAATTTTGAGAGGGAAAACAAACTCAATAACAAAAAAGTCATGCGTTCTTCAAAGTATACATGGGGAATTGAAATTGTTGACGGTGCAATGAGTTTGTTGCACAAATATGCATTCTAGCATGAAATGTGACCACAAATTTGTTGTCCCAGGTGAAATTGTGGAAAGATTGGACAATCAGTTGCAGATAGCAGCTTTAGAAGACTTGTAGGTATATAAGGGGACAAGTGCAGCAAAGTCTGCACTCTGCATTGCATGTCTTGAATTTCTCCGGGTGTTTTTGTTGTTGTTGAACCAAGTGCACTTAGATGACCCTCTGTCCTGGTTTGAAAAGGCTGAGAAATGGCCTGTGCACTGGCAGGGCTGGCCATAAATGCAATAGGGCATATTCCAGGCCAATCATTGCCATCAGGAGTGCATGCAGTCGCCTCGCCTTGACGTATTTGTGTGTGCCGTGTAGAATTGAGCAGGTCTGAGCACACTTGAAGTTGGACGTGAGTTTGGGAAATCAGTCCGATATTTGGGTCATTTCCAACCTGCTGTAGGCAAACAACAGGTAAATGCACCTTGGCGGGCATCAGGAGTGAGTATGCATTCACAGACAGGCTTCAAAGTGAAGATTCAAAAGGTTGAATGTCTACCGTACATGTGCATGCATATATACAAGTGTACATTCATCCTCACAGATAAGACCGAAGGTGGACAGTGCCATGATACAAAAATGACACCGAACCTTTGGCAAATAACATTTGAATCAAAATGTCATTGTTGCTGATTTTATATTTTGCTGAACCACTTAAATGCTGTCATCCATCAATCTTTTGGAGAGGTAGGAAGTGCACAAGCACCGGGGGAAAAGGTTGTATTTTTTTTTTTTTAGCAAAGAGAAGTTTTGGTCTTGGGACAAATTTGCTACCTCTTTATAACACTATATGATTTTCTGTACCCTAACTCTATACTCCCTATCACATATTATTGATGTACTTGTAATGTTTACTATCTTTGTTTGACTGTCATAACCCCTTATCCAGTACTACTAGGCTGGATGGCTTGCATTCAACAACAAATAATGACCCTAGAAATACATATCTGATTACTTTGTTTGGCGCCCTCATTAGGTAAACCCCAAACTGAATTGCTGATCATTTTTACCAGGTTGCCTTTGTAATATGTAAAATGTTGAAAACTGTTTACTATCTTTATGACCAAAATGCAAATCTCAAAATTGTGGTTGGGCTTAGGGACATTTTGATCCTAGCAAGACCTTTCTAAAACCCACAATGCTTATGAGAAGGGTCCTGCTAGGATCGGAAATGTCAGCCCCTCTACATTTTGCAAAGTTCATAATGTGTTAGCATAAAAGGTTGTGAACACAATTATAGGGCAAATACACAAGGATGGCAAAAAATAAACGTAGGTAATTTCTAAAGTTACACCACGTGTGCATCTTTATATGTCTGGGGATCTGGTACCATAGGACCAATTTCCTAAGGTGCATTCCATCAGCTTCTGTGGACAGACCCTGACTACCCGAAGTGACCCTGCTTTTATGCTGGGTAAGGTAGTGACATCCAAGATACTTGAGGCTGCTCAGGTAGACATGGGGGAACTTACGCAACACACAAAGAGATGCTGAAGTACATTGACATGTTCCACCAGAGAAAAAATATTAAATAAATAAAGGAAAAACTGATTGGGAACTTTTAAACAAATTTGAAAAATGGTAAAGAAAACTTTAAGTGGACTGAACTTGAACCCGACTTGAACTTGCGTACTAGCACTCTTACCATCTGCGCTATCCAGGCCTTAGATGGTGGCCTTCCCAAATAGTCAATAAAAATGACAAAAATGTTGCTAAATAAGATCACATTAAAGCCCATGCTACTAACATCAGATGAGAATGTTTAGCGCTCACTTTGCCCAACAAATTGTTTCATTCTGAACAACTTTTGCAGCTGTATGGTATTTGACTGCGTATTTAAGGCCAACACTCATGTGGACTTTATTATGGTTGGTAAAACAGAATTCACAGCCACCACTGGCAGCAGAGTATTTGCTAAGCCTATTTCACTGTTTGCACATTTGGTTTGGCACCAACATTTGTGGAAATGATGGTTCTGTGCTTAGGAGGCAAGAGCAAACAATGTTTGGAATATGCCTTACAAGAAACATAGCCATTTGCAAACAACATTTTAATATTCCATGAAAATTTGGCCAAGTTTAACCTGTAAATGTTGAACATTTTCAATTGTTCTGAATGATACATCAGCTGCATTTCACTCACATTCGAATTCATCCATGCAGTAGAAAAGCCACATTTGTAGCATTTTTCACAACCTTTTTGTTTTTATCGCAAAAAAAACTGGACTGGAACTTGAACCTGAGATGGTGGCTTCCCAAATATTCAACGAGTCTTTGTCTGGGTAGGGCAACCAGTCAGAAGCATTTTATCATTAAGTGCTGTATTTCTCTGAGAATCATGCCCCTGTTGTCATTCAGATGCAAACAATCAATTGTTCTGAACCTGGCTACAGCGGTCAATTTATTTTGTGGGGCCTTCTTTCAAAATTTTTGAATAGTTCTCACTCAGTTTTCCTTTTTTTAAATCTTTTTGTTTTTAGTAATTGTCGTAAATATGTACATTATATGTTAATTATGTACTTTCCAGATTTAAAACCTTGCAGAAAAGGACAAACAATATGAAATGATGATAACTATAAAAGTATAAAGATAAAAAAAAAATAGTCAGAACAAGTAATGTTGCTAGGATTTGCTACATGGCATTTGCCAGGAGTCACCATGAATTAATTTATCCAACCCCATTGATTGGATGATATGGAAACCAAATTAGTACTCAATAAGGCCTTCTAAATGCACAATTGATTACGTGATATACAATTTTGATCTTTTAATAGGAAAAGCCTAGTTTGATTATTTTGTGGTAAATATCTTAGGGTGAGGCACTTTATTGGTTGCATTTGTAATCAAAATTGCATTTTATGGTTTTGCACTTTATAGTTCTGCATTAGAAATCCTACAATCACTTGACAATTAAGAATTTAAATGATTTCTTTTATGACTGCACAACATTTTATCTGTTGTTGGAAGTTTGGAAGGGGCATTTTGTATTATTGAAAGGATGATAACCACCGTGTACTTGGAATTTACAATGAAATGAGTAGTTTCCATGACATGTTCCTGGCCAATCTCTGTATAATTATTATTTTCTTTCAGAAGAGATAATCTTTTCAGTCCAACCGATGATCAAGGTTGACTAAGCAAGACAAAATTGTCAACTTTCACAACTTGCGGGTAAACAACCTGAAAATGGAAAATCAGCAATTGTTAAAAGTCCACAGAAGTTGAAAAGTTTACAGTTTACAATTCTGTAGCCATTATGCAGGGAAAGGGCATTGACTCTTTTTCTGTAGAGGCTGGTAAATGAACCTAACACTCAGTGTTACTAAAGCTAGTTTATCTCTGACATGCAACTTCACGCTTCTCTCTCTGGTTATACCAATTGAGTTATTTATTTGCATTTGTTTGTATTTCCATATACCTCCCTCAGCTTTGCTCTGTCAACATGGGAAGCTGCTTTGACTCTAATTCACTCTGCGTGTAGCCCAGCTATCATCTACCCCTGACTTGAACAACATATCCAACATGGTCATTTGCTTGAAGATACATGGATGTATATACCAAACCTATGTGACTGTATGACTGAGATAAAACTTCTCCAAAAAGAAATCATAATAGAAGACACAGCGGAAATGTTTTTTTTTCTTGTTTATACTGTGCATTTGTGAAACAATAGTCCACCAAAGCCACATTGCACCTCACTGGGCAAATCCTCTCTTCACTGCAGCTCAAAGCAAGTACATAATAACAAAAGCATAAGAATAAAATATTCCTTCTTAAAGTCAAGCAAGAAGATATTGATGTGTCTGTCTCGATCAAGGCCAGATATTGATATTTTAATTGCCAGCAATGTGAACAGGAAGACTGTTCCAGACACATACAGTGGAATGGGCAAAGCTTCTCAGTATCCAAAGAGATGGTCTTAGCATCTGGTGCAGTAAGTTCATGGTCTAAAACAATCTGATATTTTTCATTGAAATGCAGCTACCTGGGTACCTAATGATTTCAAATTCAGGTACTGGTACTCAGTTCCGGAATTACCTGATATTGCCCAGACCTAATTTGCAGCATTTGACCATTCACTGTCTCTTCATACGCTATGGCACCATGGAGGTCATGCATAAATTATGACCCCTCTCCTCCCTTTCTTGGCAGCCTACTTTCAGATTGTAAAAAGCCATCAGCATCTGGAGCCACCCAACGCCCACAATTTAAGATTTACGTTATAGGACATCAATACTTTGAATCATGTTGGAAGATCTCTAAAGGGGGCCCAGATTATGGTCTTCTCACCTCTGGCAGTGGATGGCAAAGTAAGGTGTCTAGGTTGTCACATGTAGTCTTGGACAATGGATGGAGGGATTAGTAGTCGAGAGAAGCATCGAGGAAGAAGGAATTAGTTTGCACCAGTGCCGTCCAGGATAGAATATAAAAAAAAATACGGATATTCTCCAGGCAGAATAGAGATATAAGTATCATACCCTCAGCCATGATCAAATTCCGTGTACATCAAGCAGTCTCGTTGTCATTGCTTCCAGTTTGACTTTCATTTATTCACAGTTGCACACATTTTCACATGTGATGTTGCAATAAGGAACCTGATATCATTATACAAATAAAAAATGCCAGTCAGCCAATATCACATAATTATTTTAAAGCAATTTACATCAATGTTGTAAACTGTTTACTGTCATAAATAACGAAAAATCATATCTAACAAAGTAAAGGTTTCATTAGCTTTTCCGCCGCTTCCAGGGAAGCGGAAAAGCTATATCTTTTGTTAGGCTTTTTCTTAGTCTTCTTCTTCTTCTCCCCCAAAGCCCATAGACAATGCACAGGGGTTTTGTAAGCACGACTTTGGTCATTGAACAGACTTGGATTTTTTTCAAACGTGGCAAATGCATAAAGCCCATGCTGAAATTGATCCTAAACACCTTGATGTCATCATGACGTCATCACGTGTCACGTGACCTTGCTTTGAAGGGGCAAATTTCAAAATCCATTAAAAGCAAAAGTGCAAGTTCGTTTGGTTTCAACTTTGCACTGTATCTAAGTTGGGAAAAGGTGTATCAAAAAATTGCCATCGATTGACCGTGACGTCATCTCATGAATATTTATGAGGTCATGAACTTTTCAGATTTTCACATTGAAATGAGCATATTTGGCCAACGGAGCGAGATTTTTTTCATTTTTTCTTTGATATCTATTGGGGACATGGTTTA
Source organism: Luidia sarsii (assembly GCA_949987565.1). Lineage (NCBI taxonomy): Eukaryota > Metazoa > Echinodermata > Asteroidea > Paxillosida > Luidiidae > Luidia > Luidia sarsii. The sequence continues at coordinate 9,924,544 of OX465106.1, read as the reverse complement.
GAAACACCTTCCGGAGCCAAAATGTCGTTACGCAATCATGACGTCATCAAAATGTGTGATTTTAAAACACATATAAGGCATTGGCCGATCATCTCGAAATTTGGTATGTAGTTAGCTATCGTGCTAGACATTCCAAATCTAAAGTTTGGAACCGAAGGACCATTGTTTATATTTTTTATGAATTTTTGAATACCACACTCGAGTCCCATAGGCTTTGTGCACAAAATATGTACATGCGTTTTGGAGTAGGAATGGGGCTATTCTATGACTTGTTACAAACAGAAGCGGAAAAGCTCTATGCTCTGTTTCACAACAGACATATATTTCTCGTTACATATTTTTTTTTTACTTTTTACGCATAGACACTCTTCATTTATAGAAAATAAAAGCAATAATAAAAGCAATCATCAAGTTTTACTAGCAAATGGACTACTTGCATTTAATTTAAATTGCATTTACATTTAATTATAGGTTACAGCATTTGCCTCTTTGCCTTGTTGATTTAGATTTGGGGTGCTAGACTGACATTGATTCCCGACAATTAAACCACAGTCCTCAAATACTATCTGACTATGTCTCAATGTGTATGTCTACAACGTATTACTGTCAGTGCACATTGAAACATACACAACCATGTAGTGATACATGGCTGATTGCGATGATGCTGGATCATTATCTGCACAGATGTAACTTACTACATCTCAATTCCTGTTACCGTTCACACACAAAGGGCCCAGCAAATCAAAAAATCAGAAATACCCAAAAAAATGTCGATTCAAAAGCCATAATTTGAATTATGCTTTTTCCTGCGAGAGTGAACACACTTGATTATAATAATGTGCAGTCTTACTTAGCTTAAAGCATGACACATTTCCACGCCATTAACAAAATACATCAATGTACACCAGATTACAATATGTACAAATACAGGCCAAATTTATGGTGTATTTTGGCAATATAAATGTTTGATTTTCACTGGGAAAACCCCACATATGTAAACAGGACAGCATGTGGATTAGAAATGGTGACCCACCATGGCCAGACAAACTATTATTAGGAGGACTGTCAATGGAAGATTGACAGCAGTAATCAAAATTTGCAGGAAGGGAAAGCTTGCTGCTTGTGACATCATCTATCTTTTGATTCGTGGCTGCATTAGAGCCTAAAAGATCGTTAGTAGATGGACAAACTCAGACTAGGGACAGATGACCCTCATCCTGACACCAGGCCAGACACTCCGTCTACAGACCAGCAGCCCATATTACACCCCTCCCTCTTCTAAGATTTACTGGAGTCAGGTGCAGTTATTTTTATGATGGCAGGCTGGTAGGAGAAGATGGATAGAAGACATGAATAGATGTAGGAGTCGGTGTAATTACAAGAAAGACTCAATCTCAGGAGACAGCCTGCCCTTTTACTGTTTTATTTATTCATGTCCTGTATTTTTTATGGAAGATTGATGTGTATGGATGGGCAAAAGGGACACGATTCTCTTGAAATACATTTGGTGCCCTTACATGAAGAAAAATGCCCCTAATGTTCAAGTGCTTAAGGAACCTTATGGAACATTCACTCATGACGATCTCCCACAATTCAGCATTTTGATCAAACTCTGACAATGAAAAAATACTTCCACTGTAAGTAATATTGACGCCTTTAAAGCACTCCTGAAACCACATCTTCAGCCAATTGTAATGCTTAACATACTCTCCTTTCTAATCTCCAGTGCAGAGAAAACTCTCTATTGAGTGCTCTATGAATACAATATGTTACTATTATTACTATTTTTTCCTAAGCAAGAAGCAAGTTAGCAGGACAAATACTTCAATAAAACCCATAAAACACACAACACTTTCACTACATATATGTAGTTCATATGTGACTTTTGACTGAATTTATAACAAGAGCTGCTGCCAGCAGCTTGCCAGCCGGAAGTGCACTTTGCTTGAGCCGCTGTGAGTGCCTCGTCTTAGAGTTAATTAACTTGTGGTAGTTTTAACTCATCTAATATGACATTTTCTTTCAGTTCATGTAGGCTCACATGAATAAATGTTTAATATATCAAAATGGCATTGCTACATGATTTTTCTTTCTGCAATAGTAATTTTTGCCACTTTTGGCCTCCATAGATGGGCTATGCAGCTTACTTGTAGAGAATGCTACATTGATTTATAGATAGATGCCCTATTGGTGTTTATCCTCCTTTGTCAAAGGAAGCAAAGGCCAGTCCCCATGAAAAGACCCAAATAGATTGTAAATCTACCAGAAAGGGGAATGACAAAGGGGAAAACCTTAAATAGAATTTACCTCCATATAGGGCAATTTATTTGGTATGCATGCATTTATAAAGACATCCTTATTGGTACCACAGTCTGTTGATGTTGCTATTTCTGTATATGATATAAAGCCTATTCAACATGTAAATTAATCAGTCTTCAAAAATGTATGCATACCTACTTTCCCCATTTTACTCGGTTGGCGGATTGAGCTGAAATTTTCACAGGTGTGCTATTTCATGCATATGTTGGATCAGACAATGTACTGATGCTATTCTTTGACCTCGACCAATGTTGTGTTATCCCTTTAAGTGACCAGAATGACATGTCAAGGGTTTTTCTTAGAGGCAGAATGTTTCTGCCTCTGTAAAAGATCCTGCTAGGTCCGAAATGTCAAGCGGCAAGCCCTCAAAAAAGTTTAGATTGTACTTAATAATAATAATAATAACGAACATTTCTAGAGCGCCAGAATCCGTCTGCAAAGACACTCAAGGCGCTTAACAACATTATACAGAATCAAAGAAAAAGACTACATATACTATTATATCTACTTCCCCCATTTGAACTTTTCATCCAGAAGAATAAGCACACATTGTACATGGTGTTGTTTATTTTGAGAACTGGAATACAGGCACATCAAGTTATAGTCTACTGAAATGTTTTGTCCATTTTTCTCTGAAACTCTTCTTGACAAATTGAGTTTCCTATTTCTCTTCTGTCATTGAGTTCTCTGAGACGTCCAAGCTGTATACATTTATGTACCAAAGCAGAGTTGTTTCAGCCGTCTTTTAGATATATCTCCCTCTTGGTACATAATTGTCTCCTTCATGTTGTCAGCCTCATAGACCAGTATACCATAAGATCATTTTTATCTGATGGTGTTGTGTGAAGCATAGATTTACATATAATTGGTAGCGCTCTTCATGGTTTACATTTTCACAGGATTAAACATCATTGCCTGTGCTTTCAATGCTAGAATTTTTAAAAATGGCAAAAAAACCTTTGACTAGACTTGGACTTGAATCTGAGATGTCTGGTTTTGTGTACCGTACCAGTGCTCTAACCATCTGCATTTTCCAGCCTTTACAGATGGTGACCTTCCCAAGTAGTCAACTACTACTCTTTGCCAGGATTGGCACACCAGTCAGAAGCATTCAACCATGAACTGCCATATAGGAGGCTTGATCCCTGGATTTAAGATAATGAGGAAAGCATCTGGCCTCATTGGAAGCCAAGCTTCAACTCTTTGATTGGCATTGATGACTTCACTTGTTTCTTTATGTCCTTGAATGTTTGTGGTTGTCCTTTCCTTCTCTTGAGAGGATGGGACAGCATTCTTTTCAACTTTTCAAACCATCTGAAACACACTTTATGACCATACAATGGGTTACAAACAATGAACAAGAACAAATGGTACAGGTGATAACCACCGCATTAGAGGTGACTAGTGATACCCTCCTGAGTGGCATCAAATCTGCTGAGACATTTTGTGAATCTGAACAAGAATGAGATATGAGAAGTGTAAAATGGTTGATAGAAGAAGTGGGAAATGGTTGATAGACACGTGTATTAAGAGAAAATTCTCAATGATTGTCTCGTTTTGATCTTTTTCTGTCGTTTAATTTCCCTAAAGGACGATGGATTTCTTTTTTTAGACAGCCTGAGAATATGCCTGAGGATGCAGGATGTTATGTGTGGCCCACATCCTAACCAGACACTTTGTAATATATCAGCATCAAGAGTCATGCCATCCCACCCCTCTTGACTAAACTGGGCAATCGAGTCTCGTGCATGCCGATTCAACGGGACTATTCCACACTGGCCCAGACACATGGCGCCAGTCAATTGCCATCCACTTTCCCCTCTTGGAGTGCGTCCACGGCAGATGGGAAGAGGGAAAAAATGCCCACATCACCCCAGCTGCATAGCCATACACTCTGAAAAAGGGAAAACTCCTTCAGTGCTGAGAAACCTGATGAATAGTGTCTCAGGAGGAATTCCAATCACAAATCATGAATATGGTCGTTGAGAGGGTTTTCTTTATGATTCACGTTCTTCAGAAGTTCTTGACTCGATTATCGGCGTGCCTCATACCTGGCCACACTCCCTTCACCAGTTGATTCAATGTGGGAGAAAAAAGAGCCCGGTCACAAGCCAAAGGGGTCTTCATTTTGGCGAGGTGTGGAGCTAAGCGAGCCTATGTTATTGTACCAACCATCCCATCTGTCTGCCCGCTTTCTGTCCATGGGTCCATTCGGCCATCAACATGAAATGTAAATTTTTATTTTGAGAATCTTGTTTAAAACATGTTCGTCTTAATTTGTTTAATTCCCTTGGTGTTTCAGCAATAAATGTCATTTGGTACATTATTCTTGTCTCTCACTTGGACAGAGTACTCAGTCATAGTTGAGTTAGTTTCCTTGCGGGGTGTTTTTCAATTTGTTTCATGGCCCAAGGAGTCTGCAGTGAGCCATGGCAGCAGTGCTGTTCTGCTTTCTCATGACAGGTTAAACTCCGTGGTAATAGTATAGTAGAACTCTATCAGAATACTCATTCGCTTGGGCCATCCCACACCAATGCTTTGCCTACCAACATAAGATGGCTTTAGTCTGTACATGTACAGACACAAGGCTTTATGTTATTGGTCAGTGCCCCAGTTGTTGCAGCTCCAATAGGTGCCTGGTTGGATCAGTCTACAGGCAGAGTTCCTAAAGTACTGCATTGGGCATACTCACGTGCTGATACTCCTGACTTCTGCATCTGGATTGGTTAGGAATTCAATCCCAAGTTAAGTATACACACAACCCTTCTTAATCATCAAGTCTGCCAAATGTCTGTGATATCATAACTTTACATTTGTATAAAGTCTGAAGGCCCTACAGACTAGACCTGGATTTGCCCACGTAATCTGACATACTATTACTAAGATGGATCATGGACGAAGAATGAATCAAGCATAAGCTTCAATCATGTGGTTGACCTACTTTTTATATCTCCAATTTGATGTGGATCACTGTTTTTGGGGTCGGAGATTCTATTTTGCCATTTGTTTTTGCCATTTTGTCTCAGGATTATAGGAATAGTCTGTCAGCACAGACTGATCCCATGGAGCTGCTTAAGCACCAAAAGATGTGTAGCATAAAAAAAGCCATCATTCCCAACCAAATGTGCATGGGATGTGTATTGCTTTGGACATGGACAGGGGTTCAAAGTAGGAAACTTGTCGCCATTTTGTGTTGCAAACAGTGCCTTCACTGGTATAAGATAGGAGCATTGTCACCATTTTGTGTTGCAAACAGTGCCTTCACTGGTGTAAGATAGGAGCATTGTCACCATTTTGTGTTGCAAACAGTGCCTTCACTGGTATAAGATAGGAGCATTGTCACCATTTTGTGTTGCAAACAGTGCCTTCACTGGTATAAGATAGGAGCATTGTCACCATTTCTTGTTGCAAACAGTGCCTTCACTGGTGTAAGATAGGAGCATTGTCACCATTTCTTGTTGCAAACAGTGCCTTCAGTGGTATAAGATAGGAGCATTGTCACCATTTCTTGTTGCAAACAGTGCCTTCAGTGGTATAAGATAGGAGCATTGTCACCATTTCTTGTTGCAAACAGTGCCTTCACTGGTATAAGATAGGAGCATTGTCACCATTTCTTGTTGCAAACAGTGCCTTCACTGGTGTAAGATAGGAGCATTGTCACCATTTCTTGTTGCAAACAGTGCCTTCAGTGGTATAAGATAGGAGCATTGTCACCATTTCTTGTTGCAAACAGTGCCTTCACTGGTGTAAGATAGGAGCATTGTCACCATTTCTTGTTGCAAACAGTGCCTTCAGTGGTATAAGATAGGAGCATTGTCACCATTTCTTGTTGCAAACAGTGCCTTCAGTGGTATAAGATAGGAGCATTGTCACCATTTCTTGTTGCAAACAGTGCCTTCACTTGTATAAGATAGGAGCATTGTCACCATTTTGTGTTGCAAACAGTGCCTTCACTGGTATAAGAAAAGTCCTGCTAGGATCGAAACGTCAGGCCCACTAAGTTTTAAGATTTGCATTTTGGTAATGTTAGTCAGTAAGCAGTTTGCAACATTTTTGTATATCACTTTAAAATTGCATACAGTCAAATTTTCTTTGAATTTTTTGTTAAATAAATGATTTACAGTGATGTAAAAAAATGTTGTCAACCTGTCCTCTGGCTGAAATGACTGAAATGTGAATCGCAAACATATTGCAGGACCTTTCTCAAAGGCTTAGGTAGAAACGTCAGGCATTTTCAAGATCTGCATCCAAAATCCATCTGCAATTATTCCTGATCTTTCTGTGGTTTTGACCTGGCCTATTTGTTTGTCGAATGCTAAAGCTGTACAGCTCCATTACAATTCTGCTGCTACCCAGCCTGCTGTGGTGTCCCACTGCCTCCATCTGTCTCTATCTCTCCATTGCTAATGAAATCGGAGGAAAATGCCTTCATTTATCTCCTGTCCCCTTCCTCCATGCATCCCAGTGGATACCCAGTCCAAGTTACATTGAAACCACCAATCACGGATTGATGGATCCTATCCAGTCAAATCCAGGGCCCTGCAGGTCTCAATGCTGCAGATTGAATCTGATTAAGGGTCAGCGTGCATGGGTACCTGTGAACAACAATTGATCACTGGTGTCCTGCCATCGATCACCAGTGCCCAACAGAGATTACAGAAGCACCTGGACTGGTCAAGTCGCGGGCAGAGCTAAGAGACAGGCCAGGGCAGTCTTGCTGCACACCTGATCCATTCAAGTTATTCTGGGTCTGGAGTAGTGGGATTTCCAAGCCGATGAATAAGTAGAAATTAACCGGCACTCATCACTTGATACAATTGTTTAACCTTTCAGACATGGAAATTGTTCCATAGCATTTATTCCCATGTGTGCCAGTACCCAAGGCACTTAAGCTGCCAGATCTGCTTGCCAGTTCATTTATGTTGATGGTGATGTATTTCTTCATCAAAATAATCTGAGGTTAGAGAGAGTTCCAGAATTCATTGATAGAACAGTGAAGATCTGTTTTTGAAATACACGTCATGTATATGTTTTAGTTTAGACTAGCAATGCTGTTTTTTATGTAAAGTGAGATTTTTTACTTTGGGCAGAGAAAAATATTCCATGTATCATGTGAAGCAATAGCATTGTAGACTTGACTAGAACATTGTAGACTTGACTAGACTTGAGTAGAACAAATTCCATATTCAATTCCCAGCTGAATGTTGGATTGATGTCATCTACAGACCAACCAAGCCTTGCACTCAGGGCCCAATTTCATGGCTCTACTTAACGCAGAATTCAGCACTTACATGCTGTAAATGCAGAATTCATTTCATGGATTGCATAAGCAAGGATTTGGTGCTTAAAGAGCTAGCGCAGAACTTCTGTGGTTAACAGAGGATTTTGCAACAACAGCAGAGGAAAATGGCAGTCGTTGGTTGAAACCGACGACCTAAATTTCAGTGGCGACCACAAATTCAGGCAAAACCCCTTGGAATATTTTCATGACGCAGGTTTAGGCTTTACCATCTTTGCTGCAATTAATTAAAAAATGAAGCAATTAGCAGACGACAATGCAAAGATTTCTTTTGCATTTCAGGCAGGGAAGCAATTCACGCATGTGCTTAGTAAATCATGTTTTACTTACGGAAGCAAGAAATAATTTTGGTCTTGAGTGCTGATTCTACACGTACGGTAAGCAGAGCCATGACATTGGGCCTTGGTTAGCTGAGCCCAGAATCAGTTGCTCATATAGAGCTTCCTTGCTTAGGATTTCTAGAGTCTCAACCAAAATTTTCAGGCTCAGTAGGCACTAACTTTATTGCAAACTACCGGTAGGTAGATGAATTTATTGGCCTATTGCACTATATGTAAAGCCACAGATGAGAGCTAAGGACATGCTTCTCTGATGGGAACCTTCTACTGTGTGATGGAAAGCAAATTGCCAACGCCTTATAAGCCGAGTGTTCCTGCTGCTGTTATGTGATTGGCTAGGTTCCTGCTGTCATGTGATTAGCTAGGTTCCTGCTGTCATGTGATTGGCTACGTTCCTGCTGTCATGTGATTGTCTAGGTTCCTGCTGTCATGTGATTGGCTAGGTTCCTGCTGTCATGTGATTGGCTACGTTCCTGCTGTCATGTGATTGGCTAGGTTCCTGCTGTCATGTGATTGGCTAGGAGTTATTAAGGGGAAACCACAAGGCCCCACAGTGTCATGAAGAATGTGTCCATTGTGTACCAATGAGCAATGAATAGTTTGCCTGATGCAGAGGGTGATCAAATAAATTAATTGAAATGAATTGAAATTAAATGAACAGCTTGTCCCGGCACTCAAGTGTGTATTTTTTCTAAACAAGTGCACAAGATCAAAGGAAAGAGTGATTAAGTTTGGTTATGAAAAGAATAAGCAAATTTATGAAAACACAACAGATTCTTTCCAGAACGTATCACTGACCCAAGCAAAACTTTCTTTGTAGAAAGAGATGTGTCGAAGACTGTTATTAAGCTACTACAGCCAAGATTGAATCCTCAAAGTGATCCAAAGAATAGGAAAGCTTGATTTTATAAACGTGACAAAATTAGCAATGAATTAAATAATATTCCAAATTTGATAACATTTTAAATGATAATGAGATATTTTACATTTAAATGAATTATATTATTTTTAAGAGTCGGCCATTAACAATGCGAATAAATCAATGCATATAGAAATATTAACACATCCATTCAAATCATATTAAATATGCACAAACCGTGCAAGTTGTGAACATTCCCCCCCCCAGTAATTAGAAGCACAAATCATAAGAATCATACCGTACAACTATAAAGAAATAACCCTTGATTTGATAAAAAATCTGTAATTGCACAAATCAGTATCATTCATTAAAGATATTCAATACAATACAATGCATTACCACACACAAATTATAACAGATACATTAACCTCAACAAAAATTGACATACAAAGTCTAATTTGCTGGAGAAATAGAATTCCTGTCAGGAACTTGGAGTGACACATTTCTGTGACTGCCCTGTGGTAGTAGCTGTTTGAGTTCCTACAAGCGGCTGTCAACATTTACAGCAATTCCTTCAAGTTGTCAGGCACGCGTGCAGTCAAGTCTCCCTCCATACAACCATTGCTATGCTTATGGCATGTTTTTGTACGTGCTTGCCAGTCTGTAAATCCGTAAGCTCACCCTTTCATTTTCAGACCCCTGAAGTTTGTTGTTTTGGGGTTTGTGACATTATGACACAATTGTAACATGTAGAGATGTAAAAATAGCAAATTTCAGTAGGCACATTTTGCAGTGGCTTGCAGACCTCAGGGTTGAATTGTATTATGGTAGGATAGCCTAGTATCCAAAATCAGTATTGAACATTTTGTTAGCAATTTGAAACCAATTGATTCATTGAAGTAATATGCAAAATTTGTAAACTGCTTACTGACTAAAATTACCAAAATGCAAATCTCACAGAAATTAGGAGAGACTGATGTTTCAATCCTAGCAGGACCTTTTTCAAAGGCAGAAACAATTTCTTTTTTATCCAGAAATTTTGGATGAATTTAGATTTAAATTTCCATTATTGTAGGCCCCCTATATGTTTTTGTTCCTATTAAGCAATTTTTAATGATAATATTTCATTCATGCATTTAACTACGTGCTCCCTTAGCAAGAAGAATCCTAAAGTGCAGTGTACCTTATACTTGTCATTATCTGGCAGGTGCACGCATCTGTAATTGATGGCCAACCCTCTCTGTCTCTCTAATTCATATTTACCATAATATGCCATTTGTATTCAAAGCACCTTTATTTGGGTAGCGTATTCAATTTTTCAGTTATAATGAGGTTTATTCCCTCGGTCAATTGTAAACAAAAGCTGAGCATTCACTTTAAAACCCCATCCCAATTCCTAAATTTGCATAATTTATGTCCACTTGAAAAAAATCTAATGACTTGTTAAAATTGGTACCATTTCTGACATTAACGGTGTTAGCCTGTTCTTGACATGGATGTAATGTATGTCACTGTAAGCAATACTCCCACCCCTGGCATCGTCACCATTGACTGAATTTTGTCCAGCCCCAGGTTTTGGGGCGGAAGAGTGCTTAGTTGAACTCTATCCTAATCCTGACAAGAGCGGGGCCTAGAAATATGCCAAAGCCAGCCAACTAATGAACGCCCAGGGTGCACTTTGGCACAGTGCTTGTAAAACAGCCAGGGACTTGTGTGAAGGACTTCATTAGCCAGGTTTAGGGTTACGCATTGACACAGAGGGATCCAGGGGAAACCCGCCTTGCAATGGGTGTTCATGTCCTCTGTCTGGGCCGAGTGGTAGTGAGGCCAGCCCAAGATCTGACTTACCAAGTTACCAGTACTGTATTCTGTGACGGCTAACAAAATAGCAGCTAGCACTGCATACAAACAAGCTGGTTTGCACTTTGCAATAACATCAGGAGTCCTGACCATATTTGGGCATCTGAAAATAGCAAAAACTTCAGCCAAGGATCTCTCCTGGAGATTTTCTTTTAAGATGCACCCTCAAGGTATCTTGGGAAAGCTCTCCTGGTCACCAAAGACATAAATGGATGCTTTGATGGCAAGCAGACCCATCCGTTGGTCCCTTGGGTCAAGCCAAGGCCTTTCTGTACTGTTTGTGTCAGCCAACCATGGACTAAGCTAGTCTGAGGCATCCTGTCATGTACAAACCATGCACTGTATGTGGTTGACAGGGACACACCTGGGAGATAGCTTCTCAAGACTGTTCAACTGGCCCTGAATCCTCAACAAAGGCAAACTCTATGGAATACCGTAGATATAAAATTATACATATATCATTTTGTAGCTGAAACCAGCTTGCAACAGATTCTTTTTGGTATTTCAAGAATGAAAATATTGCTCTCCCCTTGTCTCAGTATGAAGCGTATAAATCAGTCAGAAAACATCTTCATTTTCTGAAAGAGATGTTTTTCAAAATGATATGAGAAAACTGTTGCTTCAGTCCAATATTCTTAACTTCATGTTTATCAAATTCCTTGTGTATTGTCTGTCTTCTTCATTTCATTTATTTTTGTTTCCTTTACTTTAGCACGTGAACAAGGATTTTAATGTGCATGGAAATTGGGTCAGTCTTAAGATGATGCATTTTTGTAGGCTAATCATTCCAACATCACTCACTGACTCAGTTACCTTGAGGCAAGTGTGCAAATGAATTTGGCATTGACCAATTCCTAACAATTTGGCAATCAGAATGCCAGCTGAAAGTAACTTTGGTATAGGAGTCATTATGCTTACTAGAAATACATGTAATGTGTAGTTTTTCCCATCTCTGCAGTATTTCAGGTTTTATATCATCAAATCATATATCGTGAGCAATATTATTCTTATTTTGGGCCTTTTTTCTTTTACCATAATGGTCCAGCCATTGTTATATTGACATATCCGTGAGGTGTGGGTTTTTGTAAAAGTGCTACACTTGCACCATTAATTAAATGGGAATGGAACCCAGAGAAAAATGTTGGCTTATCTGATTGGGTGTTAAAAACAACCTACAATTACCTATGTGGTACTCACCTACGAGTTTCATAAAGAGGGAAAAATCATGGAATTCGGGGGTCGAATTCGCGTTCCCGCAAACCGCCATCTTTTCGAATGGCCAGCCAGTCACTGCGGGGGTATGACATCGCAACGGAAAACTCCCGCATGGGCCCGGACGGATGTACCCCTACTACATGTATATACTGCGTGCAGTTCTACACTCGCGAGCTGAACGATGTTGTATTGCCAGGCTTTTGGGTGTCAAAATGCAAGCGGGAAAAAGCTGGCGAAATCTTTCCATGCAGTTCCCAACAAGGACAAGAGACCTGGGTTGTTTAGGAAGTGGGCTGCGGCCATCAAAGATGAGAAATTTCTCAAAGTATACAGTTGAAATGACGTGATTTGTAGCGTGGTGATTGCATATAGTCTCGATCTAGTCTCAACTTTGAGAAATTTCTTCAAACACCGAATTCCATGATTTCTCCCTCTTCATGAAACTCGTGAGTGAGTAGCACATACACACTGTAGGTAATTGTAGGTTATTTTTGACACCCAATCAGATTTTCATTCCCCTTTAACTTGGAAAACTCACTGCACATATTGATGCATGAGATATTACTTAAAATTCATACAATTTGAATCAAATAGTAGCACCAATTAGGCTAGAAGAATGAAAGAATATAGAAGAATCTTGGAATCCTCCCTATTTGGGCCAGACAAAGATTTCCTCCCCTGACTTGTCAAGTTATCAAGGAACACTAATTAAAGAGACAAGTTCTTAGGTGACTTACATGTATGTGTCTCACATCTTCTAAGATGTGTAACAATGGCAAACAGAAAATAAACTTTTACAGGCCCAAGACTTGAACCGAAGACCTCTGTCTTACACACCAGCGCTCAAACCATTTTGATTTACATTCAATTCAGTCCTAAGTCCTTAGATGGTGGTCTTCCCAAATAGTCCGATCTCTTTGCCGGGATGGGGTTGCCAGTCAGAAACATTGTATGCCTGGCCTCTCTGAACTTCACCCATGGGGAAAACTCACCGAGTCATTTCACTGTTGCAGTACAAATGCAGTACAATTTTAGAAGGTGAGCAAGTGGTTTGACACAGTCCCACATTCAGGTTTTGTTTGTTTGTTTGTCTGTAAGGTTGATTGGTGTGCATGTTTGTCTGCTGGTTTGTTTTTGATTGTTTGTTCATTCATTCTTTTATTCGGTTGTTCATTCAATCATTAAGATTTGTTTATTCATTTGTTTTTAAACAACTACACATTTTTTTCTCATACCATTTTCATGTAATTGAAATGACTGAATAAGACAAAAATGTCCAGTGCAGTGCACAGGGCACACATGACTGAAGCTTCCTTTTTATATACCCCAATAGGGATACAAAGCAGCACTATCCCATTGGGCAGGCAATATTATCGTTCAGCGGTTTGCTCAAAGGAAGACAGGTTTGCCAGTGTCATCCTTGCTTGCCAACCCTTCTCTAGTATCAGATTACATCACGTACATGTATAAAGGGAAAAACAGGGACATAATAACTTTGTTCACGCTCATCGTGACTACTGTGCTATTCAGCCCTGCTCACACCAAACAATAGGACTGATTGGTTGGTCAATACAGCGTGCCACAATTCCTGAGTGATCCATAACACTTGGTGCCTGACCATGTCATTGGGCAAGCAGTAACCATTTCAACTACAACCCATTTTGCATTCCAATCAACAGTCAATGCACATGGCACTTAGTAGGTGTAGACGGCCCCCTTGTATCAGCGTGCACTCCGTTAAAAAACACTTGAAGACATCAACATAGGCTGCAATACATGTTTCTAGGCTTTTTATACTTTGTCATATACAAGTTTTAAAATCAAAACTGCTTCTTGATCAGAAAAATGCCCCTTATAACATTTTCCCATACAGCAGTGGAGTACCACTGGGTAGGTAGATATTGTTCCATAGCTGTTGCTTTATCCAAACTTGGTTAATTATCATGACAGTTAATTTAAGTCACATGACAAATGTACAATGTACGAGTGGAATTTGGGATGATAGTGTAATTTCCTAGAATTGGTGTTGGGTATTATGTCTTTTAGTAAACACAACAGCCTTCCCTTCAGGGGACTGAACACTAAATCCCAATCCATGAATCTGTAAGGCTATTTATACTGCAAGAAAATCCAAGTTTTGCAAAGGTCTGACCCGTGTAACCTGTTCACACTGCAAGATTTTAGCTTACTTTTGGCTTATCATTTGAGCAGGATTTCCCCTAGTTACTGGCACATGTAGCTGCAAATTCTTGCTGACTTGATTAAATGGGATTCTGGTCCCCATTGTATATAGGGCTTTGCCAAGTGACAAGTAAACTGTCTGGCAAAGATAGTTGATTATTTGGGATGGCTGCCATCTAAGGGCTGCATAGGCTAGGTGGTAAGAGTGCTGGTTTGTCAAACCAGCACTCATGTTTAATGCCTGGTCTGGACAGTCAAAACTAAGTAGTGTACCGGTAATCAAAACCACAAACTAGCGGTGCTTAGGATTTTGAGTGTTCCCTGATGTCCAAACAATTTTGCATCTACTTTGAAATTTAGATGTGATGCATTCACCCTGCACAGCTTCCAACAATTACTGGTACTGGTAGTTATGTCTAGACCAGGCATGTTTCCCCATCCAATTTGGCCTGCATTACTGTCTGGAAGGCCAATCAATAAGTATAAAAATCAATTATTATGGAAATCCATCAGGGACAGACAGGTATCAAATTCCATGGCCTCTTTCCCCTCTCTTTTTTTTATCCACACAGCATATGTCTCTGTTGGATCTCTTTACAATACTTTGTCAACCTAAACCCACCCCATCCAAAAAAAAGGCTGCTGAAAAGTTATCTGTAAAAAGCCTCAGGATTGCTTGTTTCAATCCTAATGCTGGGAGGGTTGTCCTCCTGAAATAGGAGAGGACCTGTGAAGCTTGATAAACTGTGTGGAATGTTTGACATGAGCTGTACAGATAAATATTATGACGATGAAGCAATGTAGATTTGCTACTCCTGGCAAATCTGTATTGGGCCGTACATCCTAAGCTGCAATCTGCTTCCTGGACCAAACACTCCTGTGATTTAAAATCCAGGGGAAGATTTGATTACCTCCAGTCCCTACAGCAGTGCTTGTGTGCCTATAATTCAGTGCTGATTTACTGGTTACCAGTGGGAGGAGTTGCCATGACAACTCTAGTTTCCCCTATTGTTCCCAAATTTGCACCCCTGCAGCATCAGTAATACCATGGATAAATCCTTTCTTTCAGAATTTCCTAAGTCCTGTATTTTATAACCAGGCCTTGCAAACCGAAAACTGACAATGTTTTTTCAATTCCATTTCCAACATTTACATTTTATGAAATTGCTATTTTCTTCACTTCCATTTACATCCACACCTCAAAATATCCAGGCTATCTTTTTTGCACATATTCCCATAGTATTTATTCAGTTTCATTTCTGATGTTGTCATTTGGTTTATAACACGGCTTGGCTTGTCATAATATGCCAATTGAGTATAAATGTGATCAGAGGTCTAAACCTGTATTAATTCATTGTGGGAACTAGTAAAATATGAATGTATTGCAATACCTCTTGCCTTATTGTAAAGGACTGAGAGAATCCCAATGGGCATTGCGTATGGATTCTCTTCCACTCCTGCCCACAATTTTGGGCCAACCAAATCTCCCCATAGCATTTACACATACCCGTAGTCCACCTGGAATATATACCAAGCTGAAATCTTTTGGTTCAACTCTTGATGAAGCTTTTTAGAGGGATGCAAACAGACAGGGCTGAGCCCAACTCTTTTTGTCAGCTTTTACCTGACAATGAAGCTCCCCTTTGGCCTTGTCATAACGGTTCTGACATTATCTATTCTCTTGGACGAGTTTTCAGGCGACCTGTTGGTATAGATTCTTATTGATTTCAGCTGCTGTCATTTTTAAAGGCGGGGGGGGGGGGGGGGGGGGGGTCAGGAAAGAAAGCACTCTACCTAGCATGACTCATCCCAATATCAAGTCTCCCTCCTTCCTTACCTTGCACTGGTCACTCATGTTTTTCCCTCCTTTTCTCAGGTAAGGTAAACTCCCAAGAGATGCTTGCTAACTCTCATTCAGGGCGGGAATTTCAGCAAAATGACAACCTTTCTCGGGTGGATAACCCCAGATGATTGGTGGATAAATATTGTGATATGTGGAGATCACCATGGTAATGGCCGTTCTTGAAGCCCTTAAGTGCTGCAATGTGCTTGCCCAATCACAAGTCTTGCCTTGCCAGTTGTTCGTCATTGTGCATATATAGGCAACACTCCAGCCACTGTTTGCAGATTGCCATATTGTGAAGTAGGGTTTTCTTTTCTCCCCCAACCCTGGCAGAAGACATTGCATCGCTTACTGTAAATCAGCATATATGTTTTTCTATTGAGTAACTCAGAACTTCTCCTCTTTAAGCATCAACTTTCAACCACTATGTACAATTTGATTTCTATTTATTTTCTATTTGATAGGTTCAGACAGCATTTTAAATTCACTAAAACTACTGTTTTAACCCAATCGGTTTTTAAAAAGTGTGTCTAAATACTCTGACACAGTTTTAAATTTAAAACCGATCCGGTTCAACGTGCCGCTTAAAACGCAAATTTAAAACTGCTCGAGAGGAGGGCTTAGCGCTAAAACTGATCCGGTTTAGCCGCTAAAATGCTGTTTGGACACAATCGCCTTTCAACATCCGGTTCTAGGCAGCAATGTTAAACCGCCTGGCTGCACAGCTTGCGTAACAGGTAATAATGAACGATGTGTGTGTGCACGATGTGTGTGTGCACGATGTGTGTGTGTAGTGTGCGCTTTATGCATGTAAAGCAGAAGTCCACACTAACGCCTTTTCACACTGAAAGTTCGACACGTGTTGAAACTTACACGGGTCTCGACATGGGTTCGACCCGTGTTGAATTCAACACGGGTCACTCTCGCCGCGAATTCACACTACGCAACGCCACACCGGCATTTTCTCAACCCGTGTAATGTTTTGACCCGTGTAATGCGTGATCGTTTCACACTACACATGGCATCGAACTTTCAACACAGGTCCAATCTGAAAACCCCCAAAATCTGGCATGTTTGTTCATTGCACAGTACAGTATCTACAGTGTGGCGCTGCCACGCATGCGCACTCGGCCGTCTCCCAACACGGGTCGAACTCAAACCGGAGACGTTCACACTACGGCATTCAACATGGGTCGAAAGCTCTCAACCCACCTCCCGAGCAGGGTTGGTTTCAACACGGGTCGAGCGCTCTACACGGGTCTGACCCGTGTTGAAATGTTGTAGTGTGAAAAGGTCAGTCATTTCAACATGGGTCCGACCCGTGTTCAACACAGAGATTTTTCATAGTGTGAAAAGCCCTAGATGTGGGGCAAAGTGTGTGACCTTTTCAGACCAAAAATAAGACCGACTGGTTTGAACTGCTTGGTGTAGGATGCTGTATGAACGCACAGTTTTAAATTGAAGACTTGCGCCCTGTGGTTCCTACTCGATTGATTTTAACTAACACGCTGTCTGAACGTAGCATTTGGAGACATCAGCTGTAGGCCTAGGTCAATATGTTGGGACACCTCCAGCTACCTTGCATATTTACATTGTATATTACATGTAAGTCATGAAGGTATGAATATTCATATACCCTCATCCCTTGCCAACCTTACCCTTTTGTTATATTATAAATATTATTTATATTTATTCATGTACAATCTAACTTCTTAAAAAGTACATGTAATTGTCCAGCAAAATGCTTTTCAGAATAATATCATTAATTAGCAAACTGGCAAATCTTAATAAAAAAGTACCACTGTATCACAGAAATATTTCACACTACCTAGGCCTATAAAAAGAATGCCAACATAAAATCTTGTGAACAAAAGTGCTATTTTCAAAAAGAATATTTTCCACTGCTTGAATGGATTTGCCGATTCATTAATGCATTAAATGCAGGTGATATGTGTAGAGCCTATATAGCCAAATACTACTTTTCTTTAGTTTTCTTAAGATCAGCAGTTTTTCCAAGATGTATGCATGATGCATTATTATGGTTCTTGTTATGTGGGTTTTTTTCTCATAAGGATTTAGTCTGATTCCATCAAATGCTGCACCACATGCACAAGCCATACTGTCTTTTTTCCACAATCAGTATGCAGGCCTGCATCTAATGTGAAATAATGCATTATCTGTTAGCAACATACGATCTTAACTAGCATTAATTGAGTATTATTGTATTATTTTCTTTGCCAATCAAGTAAATTGTAAGCCTGTTTCATGATTTGAATGGACCAATTGGCAGATGCATGCCCTTTCCACTTTACTTGGCCACTTGTCTGCTCTGGGGATTTGACCAGAGGGACTGTCTGTGATTGACCCCCTGAATTCATCGGCAGTGACCTCCCGCTTGTACTTTAAACCGCTCATCACGGTGTATGGCTGATGCACACCTATGTGACAGAAGTACAAGATGTTGAGTCGTTGAGTGTTAGCAAAGCCTGGGCATTGAAGTGAAATGACCAAAGTTTACAGTCAAGGCAAAGCACTAGTGTCAGGATAGGAGCAAACTGAGGGGTGCAGGTGTTGGTAAAAGCACTAGCAATTGTTGCTTCAGCAGCGTGTTAGTAGCTGTGAAGTCTACACCCCTAATCCCTTCTCAAGAAGACTCCATGGCAGCTGGAGTAAAGCTAATCAGATTTTGAGTATGCTAGAAGGACTAGTATAAACAAAGCCAGCAGAGAAAGGTACAGTAAAGGTGACCCTTTTTATGAATCTTGACAGGAGGGCTAGTACCCCAGTGCTATATGTATGTACAAAATACGTATGTTCTTCTTGTATCACCCATGGCTGACTGTATGATTATGCATTGCTGAAAAGATTACTATGGTTACCAACAAAGATTGTTCACACCCAATTGTGTTTTTTCAAGGTTGGTGCCAAGTATTCCTTTTTTGACTTTGAATGCATCTGAAGTACCGGTACATGTAGTACCGGTACATGTAGCTGTGCATGGCTATGAAAGCTTATGCACTCTTTCCATCTTGAAGTGATATACAAAAATGTTGCAAACTGCTTACTGGCTAAAATTACGAAAATGCAAATCTTAAAATTTAGTGGGCCTGACATTTCGATCCTAGCAGGACCTTTCTCAAAGTTAGTCGCTGTGTACTGTCCTTAAGTTGTTATCATCCAATTCTCAGTGTACATGTACCTTTATATTTGTTTTTACTTCAAGCATGCATCCGTACTTCAAGTATCAACCTGCCTTAAATGGTTGCACATTTTTGCATTCACAAGATTTTCAGGTCAAAAATTCAATAAGAACTGGCAGTTAACTAGAATTGACATGATTATATTTCACAGGCAAGGCCTTAAAAAGTAAAATTTCATTGTAATAAACAGTGTTACATCTAGCAACTAATTTCTGATTTATGTATAGTCTATGTACACATATGTATGTTAAAGAAGATGAATGATTGGCTGATGGCAAAAGGACAACATTTGGTGCTTCATCGCTATAGTAACAGGTCCCACATGCTTGTATGTACATTTCAAGCTTGGGCAAAACTAGGATACAGCCATCCAGTTCAGTACAGCCATCCAGTACTGTACATGGCTGTACTGAGATTGTAAGATATGCTGAAAGTTACCCACTTCATCAATGAACCAGACTGGGAAAAAAATGTTACAATCTCAGAAAACACTCAACTCCAAGCAGATTTTTTCCTGTTGGGAAGTGGATGCCCTGATCATCAATAAATTGATGTTCGGGTTTGGGTGGACATTTCCGAAGTTGGAATTTGGCTCTTTTTTGGTCCCAGGCCAGGAGCTAAAGTTAGTAGACAAAAAGCCAAAGAGAATATGACAAATTGGTGGAGCTTCCAAGCAGAGGTATCTTGGTCAATTTTGTCCTGGGGCATTTTGCCTATCAGCTGTCCACAACCCTAAGGCCGTCAAGGGTTTGGGGATTGATTGGGAAAAATAGGTCTGTGCGAAACACATACCCTGGTAAGGCCACAAAGAAAGTCACACCATTTATTACTGCAGCACCATGGGGCACACTGGCTGCAGTATCGCTGAATTAAGAGAAATTGTATCTCGCACTTGTCATAGCTGTTGTCACACTGAAATCCTATACTCCAGCCTTCTGAAAACCCTATCTTATAGCCCAACGATTTTTTGTGTGTGTGTTCATTTCACTCCCATTCCCTGCACCGATTCATTCATGCCCATGGGTCAGGATTAGGCTCTCCTGCACAGTGGTTCTTTACCAGGGATGGCTGGGTCCCTCCTAATGTGTAGCTGCCCCACGTGTTTGCTTGTGCAGTGTCTACTGTCTGGCCGTGTCAACAGAGCGGCGGATGATACCGTAAGTTAGGATAACACAGGAAACTGGGGGCGCATTCGGTTACACTGGAAATCTCATCTCCTCTCCACAGATGGAGAAGGGGGAAAGAAAGCCGACAGAATTGGTTCTTAATTATCGGATGAGTTTGCATTGTGAAATAGCTGGCACTGCACATTGTGGTTGTTGGCTGTGAGTGTAGTGACATGTGTGCATGAATTTTCAGGTAGCCAGCTTTTTTTTCTTTTTTTTTAAGTAGCCATGTGGGATATGTGAGTGGTTTCTAGGGCCTTCTTCATTGCTATTTCTTCCGGATTGGCGCTCAACTGTAGCAAGGTCAATACACTCTTAGTTCAATGTTACACTACTATAACTATGTGGTCATCATGTTCCAATCGCCAATATTAATTATTTTTAATCTGCACAAATTTAACTGAGGATTGGTCATAATTACAGTTTGAAGTAATTAAGTGCTCTTTTTATATCCTTAGTAAAAAATATCATGAATCATGAAAAAGAAACAAATGAAATTTCTTGGCGACTTGAAAAAAAATTGTTGCCACATAAATTGCACCACAGGAGTGTACCATAAGGAAAATAGAAATAATGTACTAATTACTGTTAATGTTAAAACAAAGAAAGTGCACCAACTAGACTCAGATCAACCAAACCACACAAAGGCCCATAGAGCCCAACACCCAGCCCCTTTCTGTTGCCAAGTAATAAAGCCTAGCAATGTGTCATCCCAGTGTTGGGCCATCAGCTAGACTCATCTGCCATGGTACACCCTTTGTGTGTGGCTGGTGCACCCAACAAAGAAGACTGCATGAGTGGGGTGCACCCCAAGAAAAACAACGAGGGGAAAAACACCCCCAAAACGTGCCTTTCTTTGCATTGAAACTCATTGATTTGCAGAGTGTCCTGCGGTGTATGCACTAGAAGCAATGTTTCCTTTTGGAAATGTGCGGTTGATTGAGGTCTGACTGCTGTGTGGCTACTGTTTGCCCTCAGACATTTGGATCTACGGCTTGACAAACAATGAAGACACAACACAATCAATAAATTCAATATGTGTGAATTGCCCCCAAGTAGATTTGGTCTTGTACAGCCGAGGTAAAAAGGAGGGGGAAAACGTCTGCATGTAACTCTGTCTTTGAACTGAAATTTCAAGACAAATTACACACACACAAAATTGAATGAAAAGTGGCAAAGAAAACTTGGACTGGATCTGGATTTGAACCCAAGACACCTCTGGTTTAGCGTGCCAGCACTCTTACCATCTGATCTATCCGGTAGCCTTCCCATATATGTTTTGCATATTATGAAAATATTAAACTGTGTGATGTGAAATATTCAATGATTCAAGTACTGGGGTATTCAATTATGCACAGATGTATTTCAGCATTACTGATATTTTTTTCTAAAGCCACTAATGGCAAACGATTACTTATGGTTAACATTTTAAAAATTGTATGGTACATACACAATGTACAAGTTGAAGTTACATGTAGATTACATGAAAGCTTTGTAACTCATCAGTAGTTATTCAACTGAAAGTGATGACCGTAACTGTGAAATGAATTGATTTCACAGGTTTCTGAATTGCTGGAAAATGTCCAGTTGTGCAAGCTTTCTTGCCATGAATCATTGCTGTCATTAAAACCTTTCCTTTGTCAAGATTGAGTGGCCACTCCAAAAAGGGCAAATGAAAACCTGTGGTTGATTGGTGGAGGAGGTCTGGCTATGTGGTATTATAGATGAATATCTACTAGAGACTTCCATTGGATTAAAGGGAGGAGGTATCCAGCTGCCCCTCGGTTGACTGAAGCCAGCCATCCTCAGCACAGAAACTGACCTGTCTTGACAATATTACTACCATTACTCAGCCTGAAACCCCCCTTCCTGGCAAAACCAAATCAAGAACTGTGGATGGGTGACAGTACTTTCCCCCATCTCAACAGGGAGAAGAATGAAATCCCATTTTCATCCCCAAAAAGGGGGTGGGAGCCCTTGGGCTTGAGATTTACATGACAAAGTCATCACCGTGTGCAGGGGGATGGTCTGGGATGTGGACTGTTCACGTGTTTGTGTTGTAGAAATTGTGCCCCAAGGGGATTTCACAGTTAGCTGTTGGTAGCGGGCATGGAGGCTTCTTGCAGAGTTAGTGGGGAGGGGGCTGGAGCCCTGACCAGCCCCTACAAGGCCCCACTACCCTACATGTATCTCTTGTTTTCAGTTCCACGGACCTGTGAAATCTGTCCTATGAGAATGTGCCAATCAGAATCACCATCAATTCTGGGATAAAAATGAACAAATGAGGTGGGGGAGTATTCGTTGGGAAGGGGATATTGTAACAAGAATGATTAACTCTCATAGTCGCACAACCTCTGGTGTGTTGTCACGTTTTGGTAATTATCCCGACGGGAAAATGGAGCACTCTCTTCATAGCATGCTGTGACTCACAGGTCTGTGCCAGAGGCTGCTGAAATGAGCTAATCACTCCCATAAAGACCAGAAATAGAAAACACTATTGTGGAACATATTTCAGGAAGGACCTTTAAATTGATCCATTCTAATTGAAATGTTGCCATGGTTACTAACTGGACCCTTTCACAACAGATGACATAAAATATCAGCCTCCTTGATGAGAGCTCTTCCTCTTTCTGTTTTAACTACCAGTATTCATTGATTCTGAGTTGTGTGACCTGACTACAGACCATTTGTCAGTCTCATTCTTTGTCAACTCCCCATTAGAAGAAACATACGTGTAGAAGTTGGGAGAAAGGGTCCATCTGAAACCGGTCTAGATCCAACCAAATTTAATGTGATATACTAAGTGCACAAATCCCATTCAGTGTTTAGACTGTCTTGCTTATAGGCAGGGGTTATTCACTAGGCTCTGAGATTATTTATTCAGGAGAAGTAGGTTTTATTACATTAAGTGTTTTGCTCCTCCCCTCTCCCAAACATAAGGCCAGGCACTTGTATGTACATGCACTGAATCATGGACTTTTGGACTAAACACCACTCACTCATTTAGCTTTGGTCAAATCGGTACTTTGTCTTATGCGTAATGTTGAGCTTTTCTATTGCCGGTATGTAAAGTGCACACTGTCCTATTTGTTACGCAACATCAGCATCACATAACATTATATAAATGGATGGTATTTTTTGTAGCAGCAAATATTTACGATCTCAAATTTTAGTTCAGTAATAACCCAACCGTATGACATTTACCCAAAGCATATAACACACCACCACCAGATAGCAATTTCTCTGTTATGAATGTATCTATACAGACCATTGATTATTCGTTGAATGTTATCTTGACAATTTGTTAAGAACTGTTATCATGTGTGAATCGTTAACATAAAACTGAGGCATTGGAATTTAACTTCATTGATTAATATGCCAAAATGTTGCAAACTGTTTACTGACTAAAATGACCAAAAGTCAAATATCCAAAATTAGGAGGGCTTGATATTTCAATCCTAGCAGGACTTTTCTCAAAACAAATACAAAGGGGAGAGTAACAGGGACATGGATGACAAATAGAGGACAAAGGGGATAGCACAACACATTTCAACAACATATTTCAATGCAAATGCCAAAGGGATTTTTTTCTGTTGTATACCGGTATATAAACAAATTATTTATTCTGAGATGGTACTAAGTGACTTCATGGTATTGTATGATATTGTATTTGTATTGTATTTTTCCTAGGGCTGCCTTTTTTGCTGTGACTGTTCTTTAACTTATTTTCCCCTGGCAATTTGAATTAGGTTTGAGTTACACAGTACATGTACATTTTTGTGTGCAACACAAGCCAAACAGAAAAACAACCAAACCAGTTCTTGGTTGAGACTGCCAAACTAGGCTACTAAGGCTACCTTCACTGATAAATGATGAGTTGAAGTCGACACTGCCCCTGCACCCGATGACTAAAGTGTACTGAACTACCAGACTCCCATCCCTTCGGTGTTTGCTAGGACAGTGATAGAGAGGATCTCCATCACAGCCATCGTGTTCGGATCAAGTTGAGGGCGGTCACACCAAAGCCACTCTGTGTGGCTGGTGCTGACAGACAGACAATGTAATGAGCTCTGACTGACAAAGAGCTCCTGCCTTGCCTCAGTGGAATTACTTCAATAAAGTCCGATTCTGAACAAAAGCGTAAGGAATATAAAAAAAATGTGGTTTTTGTTATTAATGAACTGTGAAGCTAGTGAGTCACCACAGTGCACAGTAGTTGTATGTTATCCGTCTGAAATAACAATTCAGGATTGGTCCTTTCTAGCTCGTTACCATGGTTGCATCACCACATTCTTAAAGCTTTATGTTTTTAATTCAAGAATAAACCAAACACTAGTGTTTGCTTCTTTTTTTCTTTGGCTGAAATTGGCAAGGCCGTAATTTCTTCTCACAAATACTCTTACTTAGAGAAATACTGGTATACAAAAATGTTGCAAAGTGCTTAGTGATAAAAATTACCAAAATGTAAATCTAATATATGCAGAAGATCTGACGTTTGGATCCAAGCTGGACCCAAATGTCACGTTCTCTACTTGTTTTGATTTTTTTTGTTTTTTCCTTTACTCTAAGATGAAGTCCCAATTTGTAGACAAAATCTTCCAAATTGAAATTCAGGGTTGTGTGGTTTTTTGAGAACAGAACACGTGGCTTTTCTGGGTTTTTGTTTTTTAGAAAATCATTGTCCCCTAATATTTATAGTGGAATGAACTTGTACTGCCTAAAGGATCAAAGTTCCAGAATTATTTTGAAAGCCTGCGCTTCTATCCCACACTAAGGGGACATTCTTCAGAGTCTCTCTGTGTATGCACACATGCAGTTTCAAAATTGAACCTTAAAGCGTTTGTCACGTGATCTTTAATGACATCATCATGGTGTCATTGCAATAATGTATGTGCTTCTTTTCAAGCGGTTTGACAAAACTGGAAAATATTAAGTTGATCTGATTTACATACAAATAATATTACACTATATATAAATTAATTAAAAAACACATAATGACTTAACCTAAATTTGTATTGTTGAAGGTGCATGTCTGACCCACTCACCAGGTTTTCACATCAACCTTTCCCTAAATATGATGTTTTGATGTCACATTTGTTTTCAATTTATGTGGCAAATTTTTCAGTCAGTCTTCATCTATTACAAAATGAATTTTGAATCTAGCCACTTTGGTTCTCAAGATATATGCCTAAGAAACTTGGAAATGAAAAAAAAATATTTAAAAAAAATAAAAAATCAATACTTGGGGTTGTTGCCCCGACTCCCAGCAAAGACTAGTTGGGAAGGCCGCCATTTAAGGGCTGGATAGCTCAGAGTTCTTAAGCTCTTGGCCCACTTGTACACAAAACAGGATTCTGGGTCCAGTTTTTTTTCTCCATTTTTGAAGATTTGTTTGAAAGTTCCCAGTCAGTTTTTCCTTTATTTGTTTGACTTAAATTTAAAAAGCTGCAACCACTTTGTGTGATCCCCGAGCTTCTGTAGCCAGGTTTACAACAATTGGTTGTTTGCATCTGAATGAACACGTGGGTGTGATCCCTGGAAATGTGTAGGAGTTAATGGTTGAATGCTTCTGACTGGTGCCCCAACCCCAGTAAAGACTAATTGACTATTTCATAAGGCCACCATCTAAGGGCTGGATAGCTCAGATGGGAGAGCGCTGGTACGCAAAACTACAGGTCTCGTGTTCAAGTTCTGTTCCAGTCAATGTTTTCATTGCCATTTTTCAAAAACCTAAATATGAGGCCATCATGAAGTAATTTTAATTGTCCACCTATAACACATCCCGGTGTGAATTTTAACCCAATTTGACATTTCTGATATTAAACTTGATGTCTGATATTAAACTTGATGAAATGGACTTTTAACTCTTTCCGTACGGCGCACCGATACATCGGCTCGGTAAACCGCTCTCTGTTGACGGAAAGCCGATACATCGGCTCGCGTGTCCCATTGTTTCTAATATATTACCAAATTTATTCCGTACAGACATGCACATTAATTCCGTAGTGAAAGAGTTAAGATGACGTTATATTACTCATTATTATGTCATGGTGATGTCACTCTTTTGCATACAATTTTTCTGTAGCATCTATGTCTGTTCTAAATTTGATTAAGTTCTGAGGTTTTTTGATCCCCAAAGTGCCACTGACAAAATTCTGTACACCAAGTCTATGAGAATTTGTCTTAGAAAAGAGAGACTAAAAATCAGCCAAATAGCTTCAAATCCATCCTGATACAATATACTGTTCTTGCCACTTTATTTGATACATGCATATACAGTGTAGAGACCACTTGTATTCAACAGTAGTGCCACCATGTTTCAGCATACTACTTTTGATCAGGATTGGCCCACTTGATTATTTGGAGAAGATGTCAACACCATGTCATCTGCTAATATTTCCGCCTAAATGTGTCTGTTCATCCCCTTGGCTCTCTACAGTTATTTCTAGCCAATCTTCAGTGCCCACCCATCTTTGGACAGATGGTAGATATCATGGAGGAACTGTTGATAGAAATATCCTGTTCAGTGCACCAATCACCCCCTTTGCTCCTCCTAGCAACCGCACACCAGCATCCCCAAAGAGAAAAAACTTAATTCACCGGCTGTGATTATTTGGGATTCTTTGAGTGCTTGGCATTGTAGTTGGGGCAAGCAGACAAGCTCTTTTTCCTAGGGGATTTGTAGTGCCATGAATAATGGTTTTCACTTGGATCTTGGCTGAGTAACAGTAAAAGACGACTTTTTCAGAATTTGTTTAATCAGACAGACATGCAGTGTTATATTGTTTGAAATGAGCTAAAATGAATTAAAAACCTTTTTTTAATCCTTGAAGAGAGTTGTCATTTCAAAAGTTCCAATGGGTGTTTTAGTAATTGATGAGCGTGTGGAATCTATGGTTCCTGTGTTGACATTGAGTCATAAATGGCATTAAAATGCCTTTGTTTACCAAGGGAATTTCATTCTGGGACATGTTTGTCGAAGTACCATTAGGGAAGCCATAGTTCCACCCTTTTCCATAAGTACTGAAAATCCTATTCAGGGGATGTGTTTTTATATTTACGTTATTTGTTATAAATTATGTGTAGACTGATATGAAAGGATTTGGGTTTTTTTTGGGGGGTAGGGGAGGTTGGAGGTTTACCAGAAGTCATGCAATACATCTTTGGGCTGTTTTTCAATATCTCAACAGTCAACACATTGTGAACAAATATTTTAAGGCAGGGACATTTTTACAGGCAAAAACCTGTTTTGTCTCCAAGCAAACCTTAACCCGTGATCAATTTAGCATGAAGTCTAGCACAAACTGAAAATGTGAGTTTTAAAATGGGGAAAGTAAGGTCCCTGAAGCATCTTTGGCCTGTTCATTGATTGAATTGCCAATGCTTGCTCTGTACACATCGTAACAAGAGACTGCCCCCTGAAGATGAACAAATTTTGTCTCCACGCTCCCACTAAAATCATGGGGGGAAAATGGCATGTTTTCCTGAATGAAAACTGCTCCCATTTTGGCCTCCTTCAAATTACAAGGGGCTTTGTGATTGACACCTGTGGCTAAAAGAGAAAATCAGGAAACCACTGTCTGTTGGCAGAAGCCCAGAGGTATTGAATTGTATATGCAATCCCCCCCAAAAAAAAAAAAAAAACACCCACCGAAAATTAATCCAAAATCAGGAGGAAAATTCTGAAAAATTACCCACCCATTTTTTATTTTGTTTAACCATTTTGTTAGGGACCAATTTCTGGTCAGTCTTCCATTACAAAGCCTCGGGCTAAGCCAGCATTTTTCACCTGCTACCATTTCCAGAAGCCTTTTGGGGAGGCTGGTAATCATTCCTGGGAGGGTAGGGGGAGTGACTTCCTTCATGGTATCTGAGTGCAGTCTGGCCTGCCTCCCATCCTCCTCAGTGACTGCCTATGTTTCCTGCCAAGGCTGAGCAGTATTAGTGTTCTGTGCTCAAGCTACATGTACATCCTGATCCAATGCTCAAATCCATCACCAGTGATGATTAAGTCCACAAGTAAATACTACATGTATGGCAAATTTTGGAGATAACTGTCAGCATGCAAAAATGGCTTTAGGTTGTGGAAGAAATAGGGATCAAATACTCTATCCCTAACCCTCACCCTGTACTCACTCAGTAAAATCCATAGAAATCTAAATTGTTAGTCATGAAAAAATAGAAACACGGATATCTTTAAAAATCCTAGCAGGACCTGTGTTAGAGGCAAACAGGAAATTTGTATTGCTTGAAATTTTGTAGCCGACTTTATACCACAGGGTTTCATAAAAACAAAACAGATGAAACATTGATTTTCATTTTTCATGACCCCCACAAAATCAGTATCATACCAATCCAGTGGATTGATGTGATTGTTTTCACTCTCAAATTAATCACAAGGCGATCAACCATAACATAACCTTTTTCCTCTTCCACAGCTGTGGGCAAGAGCAAAGAAATTGATGTTTCTTGGACAATCTGTTGCCAGGATTTAGGAATGAACTCGCCACTGAAGCATCATGCAAAATGTGCCATTAAGTGGATATTTAAAATCACAGATGCATTGTCCCAATTTATTTCCAGTTGAAATCTTATGCAGTCTGTCACATTTAACGTGGAGCCTGGCTGCCCTAGAAGTCACTTTGTCCAGTCAACTGAAATCATGTAAATAAAGATGATGTGATAATGGTTTTCCATTTTGTTCCTAGGCCGCCGTAAAAACACGGGTTGTTTTCTCTCCACTTTATAGAGGCATTATGGGTCATGGGTCAATGTTAGAACTGTTTTGAGAAATAATTTTGGGTTGCTTGTTCTGAGTGGATTAGACCTGCTGTATCTGTATGAAAATGGAGGTGGCCTGTGCTTCTTCTTTTTTAATATTTAACTTCAAAATACCCTAAAAAGGGCCTCCTTTTCTACATTTATACCTGATATGATTTTAAACTATTACAGGTGAAATTATTCAATTGCAATACATGTACATCATTTTATGTAATACCTACAAGTATTGATTTGTAGGTGTGTTCCTAAGAGCACTTTTTGAATTTTGAAACGTGATTAAGTTTTATTTTTTTTCTTCGTGTGTGAACAGTGAAATGTCACAAACATGATTCAAATCGCGATCCAAAATGCAGTTCTTCTTTGTGAGTGTTTAAAAGAGTTTAAGTTACATCCACCAGATCAGTGTGTGCAGATATACATCTGGCTTCCCCACAAACAGCTGTTTTTCTCTCCGAACATTGTAGGAGCAAACCAAGCACATGCAATCCAGAAAGTGTCTCTGGCTAGGTCACATACTGTACGAGACATGCGCAGGCTGGTTAAAGGTATACGGAAATCAAAAGTGTCTATCATTTTTAGACCAAAAATTATTAAATTAGGAAAAAACCGCTATATTTTGGTCCGAAAATTGTGCCCCCCACTTTGGAGATGAATGTACTATGTCACATACAGAATTTGTGGTCAGCCTTGAGGTCGTGCGCTTTGCAGTGGCCCAGCATTGTCTCTATTGTCTATCACATGCGCAGCAGCGCACTTTATCGTCTCAGCATTTCGATCCCCTCGCTCGGCTGCTTTTGGTCTGTATCTGACGTCACATGCTCACAGGGGAAATTTTTGGGGGCGGGGCAAACATGGACTTTTTTCAAAGTTTTTGGGCGAAATTAGGTGCTAACAATTTTTTTTAGAATCAATCGTGTATTGATTATATTGTGAACATTACCTAAGGACAGTTTTTAGCTCTTTTCTCAAATCTTATTTCTGTAGAGTCGCATTTAAGTCACATTTAAGGGCATGCATGGTTCAGCACACAAAAATCTGATTTTTGAATCGCGATCCACTTTTCGATAGTTTTCCTCGAGGGAACGCACTTAATATCACAGGCCCCTTTATAATATTTTTACTGTGGACATATCATATAACAGGCTTATGAGCTACCAGAATTGACAAATACTCTTGAAAAAAAAAGTAAATGTGCCACAAGCGATAATTAACTTGACAGATTTACAAACACCTGGGCAGGTGTCCATTTAAGTATTTCAAGAAAACATAGACACGTTATGAAGTAATATGAATAGGAGCAAAATTGCCAAAAGTGTGATTCTTATTTTCACCCAGCTTGCCACTAAACTCCAACAGTCACACATTCTTCAGTGTTCATATCCACACAAGAAAGATCAATTACAATATAAAGGGACGAAAAGGCAAATTATTGAATAGTATTCACCCTGAGCATTTGTTTTGAAGGATGCCAGTGTACTGTAATTTAGGCATTTAAGTCATCTCTTTATTCTTACGTATTTCTACTCTGGTTGTTTTCTTTGATGGACTATGCAGGCATATGCCTGCTCCTCAGATTTGGTTGCTCGAAAATGTTGAGCCCAAACCCTTGAGACTTGGGAAATATCAAAAATCCTTTATTAAAGAAGGTATCTTTGTTAGCTATCCCGTGTTTGTATAATTGTGTCTCAAAGGATTTTGCAACAAAAATATGTTGTATTATGCCCTGAATCAGTTAAATTAATATACGGTACTATCATATATGTAGCATTTTATTCTTCTACATGCAACTATGCTAAATTGATTCTGTGTTCAGGAAGAACAATGTTTTCACTTAATTCAAAGATTGCTATAGACATGACTCACAGACAAAGACCATAAATCTTGATGTGACATTAACTTTTACTCCTTTCATAGTAAGAATTACAGGAACAGATGTTTTTTTATTGTATTTGGTGGGTTTTTTCCCGTGGCTCTCAACTCATCCCTTTTGAAAAAAGGTGTCATTTTCTCTACAAGTGTTGCAGTGAACATTACTCTCTAAATCGGAGTTCAGAAAATCATACTGTTTTTATTCATTCTTTTAATTGTATTCTTTCACATTTTTAGAGTAATATACAAACGATGTTGCAAACTGCTTGCCGTCTCAAATGACCCAAATGCAAATCTCATAGATTAGGAGGGCTTGACGTTTGGATCCTAGCAGGACCTTTCTCTAAATTTTTCAAAATAACATTCCTTGAAATCAAGAAGTATGTCAAAATTTACTTCCTTGTGCCAAATTTCACTTTACATTCTTTTTTGGGGGAAAATCATCATTAATCCCCGTGGACAGTTTGACTGAGACTGTAAGTTGACACCATAGCAACTGTTTTGGCCTCACTCTTGTGTGCTTCATTTTGAGAGAAAAAAAATTAACATATAGTCTATCACCCTTCAACCAATTATATGTACAGCATGTGGAAAGGAAAAGAGATGAAAGAGGAATATAGGTGTCAAGTCAGTGAAGTCACTGACTGTTGCTGGATAAATTTAAACTCACTCAAAATATGTGGAAGTTGTGGTTTAATAGATTGCTTCATCCAACAAGAGATCCAATCTATTTCGCCAAAATAAATTGCTTGCATTAATAATATATGACCCTCTGGATTTGAATCACATTTTTCAGGTTTGAATATATAACTTGACATGCCATGTTTGAAGTGACCATACAACTTCTTCCTTTTTATTAAAAACCATCTCCACAAAGAGCGACTCAATCAATGGCAAATTTGATTGGTAAAATTTAAATGGGTAAATGAAACTTTGTCCAATCAGAGACATTTGGGGTATACAATTGTTTTAGTCCCCCAAATGAAGTGGAACCTATGTGCATAATGCTAAAATGATGTGAAGGACAAGAAGTACATGTAGACTGTAGAGTAGCCATGGTATCTCATGACTTGTATGGACCAACCCTAAACCTAAACCACCAGTCATCACAACTGTGTTTGATTTTGAAAGTGTTAAGGATAGCAAGACAAGTTTACTGAGACAGCCTACCATCCATGATACAATCATCATCACACAAAAACTTCAGGGAGAGTAGTTCTTCCCACACGATTTGCAATTTGAACACATAAATTTAATAGCATTTTTTTAAAGTTTATTGTGTGGTGCCGATAAACACAATGAAATAATCATAGGCCTAATCAACTTTCTTTAAAAATTAGATAAAGCACACAGTAACAATCAGTTTTGATAGTATCACAGTGATAACAGTGATGTTTTTTTTATTCAGGAACTAGAGAGTCGCAGATGTGTTGATCATAGTTTTATTAAGATATAGTGTGATTTAAAAAAAAAGACTTGTTCATCACGTTTCACATTGATTTAGCATTTTGAGTCTCTCATTCCTGTTTGACCGAATTGATGGCACAGTTTTTGAAGAAGTGTTACCATACAGTACATGTGTATGTTTTCATCATGAAGGCATCCATTTTCCCACGTTGATTTTCCTTTGGTCCATTTCTTACTTGATTTGTCATCAAGTCACCAGCTTTACCAATTATCTTTGAGTTGTCATTTTACCAATATTTCCTCTGGCTTGTCAAAACAGACCCCTCGTTTGCCAGTGGGATGCTGACATGTAATTAAGTTTGGTCTGATAATGTGGTTTGCCAGGCAGCCATCTCTTATTCCCACATTGCGGGAGCTGTACAGTAATGGTATATGATTGAGGTAGGTGCTTCCTGCAGCTAGGGTTTTCTAACATCTGTGGTTGATGGTGAAGGGGAAAGTCTTGTGGTTGCACAATAATGATGATTTTATTTCAAGCATCCTGGTTCAATTTGATTTGGATTTATTTTTTACACCTAAGGGATGATTCATTTTCTCCGGCATCAGGTGTATTTTAAGCATTGGGCAGTCACTACATGTACATTCTTACACCAAAATTTGTTGCTTTACATTGGTGAACCTCGACAGTGTGCACGATACAAAACAATGGCTGTGTCTTCCCTTTTGTGTTCTATTCTCCTGCATCCCCACCATCAAACACCCTATGCCCCTCGCCCTGACTTGCTGAATTAAGCATCAAGCAGCCTGTGGGCATTTGGGTCATAAATACTGGTTTTGGAGGCTGGAAGCTGTTGATGCTAGCACTGAATGGGTTTACCAGTCCTGTGGGCACAGTAATACTGGGTGTGTCAGAGGAGGGGCAATATAGCACCACAGCCATTGTGCCATAGTTGCTCCCAACCAGAGGCACTCCATGTGTCCTGGGACAAAACAGGCAATGCACCCTGCCTGTTGGTCCTATCATTAGCCAGTGCAGGGGGAAGTGGGGAGTTTCTCTAGAGACAAGAAAAAGGAGGCGAAACAAAAAGGAAAGCTGAAACAGGAGTAAGATGTTTCAAAGCAGCCTCCATTTCTTCTGAGAGGATGTAAAGGGTGGATTACAGGGCCCAGGTGTTTTTCAAACTATAAAAATATTAGCACCCACTAAGTATGGCTGCCAGGGGCTGGTTGTATCCAAGCAGTCCCTACTGAAAAGAAAAAAATCGGCCATTCATGCCTATCACCTGATGCCAGGTCGAACAAGCAACTGTACCTCTCTGTATGCTATCAGAAATCATTGAATTACTGGGCTCTAGCGAGATACTCTGAAGATATAATAGATGATCCTCCTGGGAGCTTGGAGTGGAATACGTCTGACACCCCAAAATGACCCCTTTCAGGTAATGGTCCATGCCCATTGATTCCAGCCTTACCTATGGCATGTATGGTAACTGCAGCAGAAACTCACATGCAATACAATTTCCTTTTTTATATATAATGGATTGACATTTGAGCCAGAGTCCAACACATTGAAATATCCCGAGATAGGCGTTGTTAAAACAAACGTTGATTTGCTTTGGTATTCAGTTTCTTGCAACTGTGGTGCATCAACTCTGCAGTTAGGCCTAGGGGATCCTTTAAATTTAATATAGAGAACATAATTGACCGTGCAGATGTTACTTTCAGCATTTCATTACATTTCAAAATTTTGAAAACCTATTGGTCAAAGATGTTTGATTATTTTAATGATTTTAATCTATATCCTCTCAGTGGCTCATATTATTAAGGATCTGTGAACTGTTTATATATTTGGTTAGCATTATTACAAAAAAAATAAAAAAAATTAACATAACAATTGCAGAAAAAACACCTCAATACAGAAATCAGTATCACTTCATGTTGCTAACCTCGTAGATCACCTTATCACAAGAACACCTTTACATCGCCCATTGTTTAAAAAACATGACTGAAACGTTTTCATTTTTTTAAACACAACTTGTCCGCTGTGTGTATGGATTCATTAGTTAAAGAAAAAACTGACACTTTATAGACATTAGTTTGTAATGGTCCAATCCCACACATGCCAAATAAAATGACATTGTATAGTGCTTTCTGGTCTTTTCTCTAAAACGA